>JANHMN010000001.1:258441850-258553233 GCA_030674055.1 Rhabdomys pumilio | reverse complement strand
TCTCTCTCTCTCTCTCTCTCTCTCTCTCTCTCTCTCTCTCTCTCTCTCTCTCATGTATGTGTGTGGTTTGTATCTTGAGACAGGGCCTTATGTTAGGATAGTCTTGAACTCCTGGTCCCTATTGCCTCTGCTTCCCAAGGGCTGGCGTGCTCTTAATTTCCAGTGTTCACTTTGTTGTGGCATCCGGAGTCACACACCTCAAGATATTCGTCCAAAAGAGGAAGCAATGCTGAGGTGTGTGTGAAGGTACACAGGGGAGTCTCATCCCTGCGGAGCTCACTGCAGTGTCATGACATCTTTACGTGGGGTGACTGCATGTGGCCTAAACTGCTGGGATCAGTCTGTTAATGGGATCAGGGACTCAGCTGCACTGAGCTTTGTTATTTAGTTGTTGTGAGATTGGTTTTCTGACTTTGTGCCTCAGTTGGACCTAACGGTATCTTATCATTAACCAGTGGAGATAAGTTAGTGGCAGCGTTGACTGTAGATCATGGGTCCCAGATGGTGTGTCTACTCAGGCTTTCCTCCTGCTCCCAGCCAACCTAATCTAGGGCAGCTCATGGATTTAGGAGTCACTGTGGAGCCTATTTTCATTCAGTGTGGTGAGGCGACTTATGTTGAAGTGTTCAGTAGCCGAGTTCTTTAAAATGGCTACATCTGCTTCTTGTGCTGAAGTGGGACACGGGAAGACACCTTTTCTTTCTCTCCTTTCCCTCAGTTCTGGGTCTGCACATTTCTTTCCTGGAAGCTGAGTTCTCATTCACAGCTGACAGGCCTGTTCTTGAGGAAATGGACCATAAAGCACCCCCAAGCAAAGGCACAATGGTTTCCTTGGTTGTAAGGAATGTGGACAGGGTAGTGCGTGTAAGATGGCTTCCTCCTCAGGGGGATGGAAGCCCATGTGACCGGGGTCCCTGACAGACCCTCACCTCCCTCATGCCTTCTCAACCTGCCCGTCTCCATTCCTTACAGATGCATTAGAGAAGCTAAAGCTGCTTCTGTAGCTTCCAGCTAAGGCAAGAAACAGACAGCCCTTCCTCTATTGGGCGTAGAACTAACTGGGAAGAAGCTCTTGCTGGCTGAGGGTGAGAGGTCCCTGGACAGTCACCTGCCTGGTGACTCTTAGGTCCCTGACCTCTGCATGCTGACATTTATTCTGGCCGCCCTGACACTGGAGCTGCCCGAGCCTTTGTGCTTAGGGGAGCAGCTTGCTGGTGACCAGTGTGGTAGTTACTCCTACCTGAGCCCGCATGTGATTTCAGAACCAGTCTTGCTGCAGAAAGACATAATAGTGGACCAGATACCCACACATCCCAGAAGTACACTTCACCACAGACTGGGAAATGGGTAGCTGTCATGGACAGGCTGCACTGGTTTCTGTTGGCAGAGGTGTGACTTCCATCCTAGGACACATCTGTGAGCAGTTTAGTGATCTCTAGAGAGCTTGTGTTGGAAGAAGATGATATTTGTATATAATTATAAGGGATTCCTGATTACGCAGCTGAGAGAAGAGTAATTATAATTAGAAATGTAGGGAGAAACTTTGATGTTGAACAATCAAAGACCATGTGGGCACTGACAGCATGTCTCACCTCACCGCCCCCTCATGGACAGTGTGTGGAGAGTGGCTTCATCGGCACAGTGAATGGAGGAGAACAGGTGGGTGTCCGTGTGGGACGTTCTGCAGGCAGAGCCCCCAGTGCAGAGTGGTTGCTGGGTCTGTGGCTGCTGTTGGAGCCATTGGGATAGGGTAAGGTAGGGGCTGAGGAGACTTAGTGAGGGGTAGTTGGGAGGTCAGTGGGTAGTTACTGTCACAGTCTGTTCATTTTGAGACAGGGAAACATCTTGTTTTAGAACTTTCATTTTAACCCTTGCAGATTATCTGTCACTTATTCACTTATACAACAGTAATTAATGGAGTGGGTAGTGTGTATGTGTGGTTGTTTTTTTTTTTTTTTTTTTTTTTTTTTTTTTATGTAGTCCAGGCTGGCTTGGGACTTGACTCTGGTACAGGGTGGCCTTAATTAGGATCTGCCCCCCTTGATCTCTGCATCTGGCATTCTGTGCTCACCTTAGGGTTTGCTTCTTAAACTGGCAACCACACTGAGACACAGCCCTTGTGAGGCTCTTGACTGGTGTGGGAGAATTAGGATGCTCCTGGTTCCTGCATGTTCCCAGCATGCTCCTGGCTCTTGCATGTTCCTAGCAAGCTCACAAACTAGGCTTGCTTTCTAGAACTGCCCATAGCCCTCTCTGTAGGTCTTGCCCTTCCTTCCTGTGCCTTGTGATCTGCTTTAGTGACAGATGGAACAAACTGAACTGCCAGTTATGAATGCCAGGTTACTAAAGGATTTAGTATTGTACCAAGTTTTCTATTACTTGGCATAATATTATAACGGATTAGTTATAACCAAGTCTGTGTCTCTGTCTTATAGGCAGAAAATAAAAATTGGCTCACTGGTATGGCTGGTGACAGAGGACACGTTTTGAGTCCCTTTCTCTGTCTCCTTGACCAGACAGTTGGTCCTCTAACCTGACACTGGGCTTGCTGCAAATGTACACAGTGGTTATCAGTATTTAACTATGATTTGGAGTTGGATGCTGAGGAGGGGCTCTCTTGATTTACCTATTTGGCTTATGGTTGAAGCTCCTAGCATGTGTTTAGTGGGGGTGGTGGTGGTGGTGGTGATGGGTTCTACCTTATTGAAAACACAAGGCAGACATTCCTAGTACATTCAGGATGTGGTCTTCCTCACAGGTCCTCCCAGGTATTTGCTTTTTGAAAACTGCCAGGAGAATTTCATGTGTGAAGAAAGCTCTAGGACTCCCAGGCCAGCTTCCTCCTGGTAATTACAAATGTGTGTGATTTCCATGTGTTTGGATTCAAAGGTTGTATTGTCTCCGTGACCCCAGTCCTCAGATGCCTGTAGGGCTAATACTCACGGCTCATGGATTCCTGTTTTCTGAGCTTGCCCACTGCTCTGGCTACCACGCAGAGGATACCTTACCCCCAGAACCACTCAGCTATGGTGAAGCAAAGACAGGTGGCCAGGAAGGTTGTTGGGGGCAAAGGCCAGTCAGTTTTGCCTGTTGCACCCAGCATAAGGTCACATCTGGAGCAGGAGGGAGAGAGGTCAGGGCCAGTTTCCTGGATCCATTTCTGAGGTTACTGGAGATTTAGCAGCTTACAGAGAAGACCCTTGATGGTGTAGAAACGGAAGGGTGGGTGTCGGAGTGGAGACCAAGGGACACACTAGGAAAATTTCTCCTAGAAATGAACCTTCCGAGTGTCTGGGGCATGTGAGTGTCAGCTCAAGCTGCCTGTGCCCTGAGAGAGTACACTTTATTTTCCTGATAGTATGTTTTTCTCTCTGAATCTTCATTTTTGATTTGAAAGATTTGTTCCCTGAGCCTTTGAAGGAGGTGGGTGTAGCTGCTGGGTTCTTCTCTGCCTCTTTTGGGTGTCTCCTCTACTGAGGAGAAGAGGGAACATGGCTAGTTTTAGATCTCACCGTGGCAGTGTTGAGGCACTACAAGTTCTGTATGGTTGCATGGCGCTGCTCAGTAGGTTCTCTCTCAAGCCCCACAGCGAGCTGCCAGCCAGCTGCATCTCAGTTCCTGAAAATGGAACTCTTTCTAGTCACTTTGGTTAATTAGAGACTTGAGTTTGAAAGCACAGGAGGTGTGAGTAATGGGATATAAATATCGTCGGAGCCCTCTGTTGTGGTTTCCTTTCCTTCTCTGTCTTCATTTTAGAGCTGAAGCAACAGTGTGAACGACCAGGTTGGCTTTAGGAGGACTGTTGGCTAGTCTGATGTGGATGTTGGTGTGTGTGGTGAGGAAGGGTGGCCACTGGGGAACATCAGGGTGTGAACTTTAAAGTCTAGGTGTGTGAGCTGCATGTGATGGTGCTGGCTGGTAATCCCAGGAGTCTGGAGACTATCAAGAAGATCACAACTCTGGGTTGTTTAAATCTGCACTGTCCTGCTGTGTGGGTTTCTGGAGTGGTACAGCTCATGGCTTATGTTACACTGTTGTGCTAAGTACCTGGCATTTGTTCACTGAGGTAGCTGGATCTGGTCTGGGGTGGGGGTGCTGACTGGAACCTCTTACGGGGCTTCTGAGGAGATGCAGTAGGAGTTGCTTGAGTGAGTCTGGGCATGTTTGGGTTAGCAGGTTTGATGTCATGCTCTCAAAGGTTTGTCTGGCTCTCGGGAAGGTTTTATTTGCAGCATTTCCTGAGAGGGTTTAGATCTGGGACACCCCCTCCCCTGTAGATGTCATCTTTCTGTCAAAGTCCAGATTATAGATTCCCTCTTAAAGTGATCTCTCTAGTCTCAGTGCTTTGGCAGCTAAGGAACCTGGGCTGGGAGCTCCAGTGTGGAGAGGTTAGCTTAGCACCTACAGGTGGTCCTTTCCTGTCTGTGTGTTCACACGCATAGATCCATCTCTTCAGCCTTGGATAGTAACAAAATACAACACTTGGGTACTGTACTGGACATGTACATACTTTAAAACGGCCTCCTTTAACAGTATGTGTGTAGTGTTTATATTACTTCACATGTCAGATAGTCTGTTATGGTTTTAGGTCACATGCAAGACTGTATCTATTATGTACAAATAGTGTGTCATATAATCTAAGGGGCTTAAAGGTCATACCTGCAGGGGTCCTGAACCAACTCCCCATGGATCGCTGGGGTTGGTTGGTTTTAGAGCTTCATGGCAGACTTGAAGCAGTTCCTCAAATGTGTTTTGTCTATCTTTTGAGGGGGTCTTGAACTTCAGACTCCTAGCCTCTGAATACTGGAATGATAGGTATCTGCTGCCACCTCTGGAAAAATGGTCTAAAATTTGGATGACAAGATAAAGGAACACGAAACATTAACTAGGAAGCAATTACTGAGATTTTAAAATGTCATGTTCCTTTTGGAGGTAGCACTGTGAGGAGTTTGTGTGTATTCTGCTACCTGTTTAGCACACGTGAGAAATCTCAGTTGAATGGCTTCTGCATATCACGTAAAACTTTTCTATCAAGACTGGTGTCGAATTTGTGTGAAGACTATCTGAGGTTTCTCCTGCCTTAGGGGTGTGTGTGGTGGTTGCTTTACTTTCCCTGCTGGTTAGCTGTGAAGTTAGGGAATCCTGTGTTGCAGCCCTTTCAGGGCGGCCATAGATCCTTGCCCTTAGGTCTGGCTCTGTGACTGTCTTTCTCTGTCAGGGCTTCTTGTGTCTGCATAGCCTTTCTTTACTACCTCCCCTGCCTGTCCCTCCCAGTACTTTCCTGTCAGGCTTGCTGTGGTTCAGCCTCTCCCTTGGCCTCAGGTCCTTGGGTAACAGCTTCTTTTAACAGGCCTCCCTCAGGGAGATTTGCTTTTGGTGTGCCTCAGAGCAGTGAATTTTCAAAATTTTATTTATTTTTAACAAGGCTTCCTTTTGGATCCCAGGTTTTGTGCCTCAGGTTTGCCAGTGCTGGCACTGCAGGTGTGTTGAGCTCTTGCTTATGTCCAAGGGTCAATGAGAACAGGATACTCACTCTAATTCACAGCACATGGGGCGGAGGCTTTAAATGCAGAGAACCCCTTTTTCACAAGGTCGGGCTGAGAGCCAGCCCTAACTTCACAGGAGAAACCTCAGAAACATCTTCACACAAATTCAGCACAAGTCCATATGTAACAAACTCCTTGATGTAAATTCCTGAGAGGCAGGAAACACTTGGACCTGTGCATCAGTCCCCTTGGAAACGCTTCTCAGATGCTGGTCTTAGATGGTGGAGTAGCGACTGCCAGCTCTTGGGAAAGGTGTGCGGAGCTGAGGGGCGGATAAAGGAGGATTCCCAGTGTTCTAGAGCATAGGAGGGGAACTGAGGTTGACACTGTTAACTGGATTTTTTTTAATTGATAGCAGAGAGAATTTTGAATCTTTCCCCAGCGTGAGGGAGTGATAGAATGTTATACCACAAAACCCATCACACTGTGTGAGAGAAAGAGTAGTTACTCCAGGGCCTCCAGCCTGCCCTAGATGTTTGTTGAAATGTCACACCGTGTTCCACATATGTGTTCAGTTACCACCTGTCAAGGAAAATAAGAATAAAAGCGTTTTGCAGGTGAACAGGTCAAGGATATGGGATCCCTCTTTGAGGCTGTTTTTGAGGAAAACTGGCAGTAGATTTTCCTGGGGCTATGGAAGGGAAGCTAGGCACGGCCACTATAAAACCACTCACTGCTTGTCCTTCAGTGTTATGGCCTCTCTGGTTGTCACAGGATGTGTGACAGGTAGTGACTGCCCCTGCCCTCTGGCAGATGTGCTGAGGGAGGACTGAGGGAAGACTGAGGGAGCACTCTCATGTCTCTCAGGGAGCACGTGGTACTCATTTTCTAGTCTGCACTGGTAGGCATCCAGGAGGCATTTTCTTCAGAGTCCCTCTTGTAGCTTGTAGGATGTTCCTGTTTCCCAGACAGGGACCTCTCAGTACCAGGCCACAGGCTTCAGTGTTGCAAGCTTGTCTTATGACTTGTAATTCAGCAGATCACAAGGCTGATCCTGCCTTGATGTTTGACACCATGTCCTGAGACTGTCAGGACATGTCCTGAGACTGCAGGTCAGACTGTCCCCAGGGCACACCTAGCAGCCCTTACTGACTCAGAGTTAGAAAGGGCTTGACTGAGTATTTGAATATACCCCAGTTTAGCCTTCCTTTCCTTTAGCCCCTCCCTCTTAGGTTGTTGCTCGAGTGAATGTCTAGTGTTCGGGGCTGGGGAGACTCGGTTGGTAAACTGCTTTGATAGTGGAGTCCAGACCTCTAACGTTCACTTGGGAAGCTGGGTATACAGCACTGTGCACCTGTAACTGTAGTCCTGGGGTGAGGTGGAGCGATCTCGGAGACAGGAGCATCTCTGAGCTGGCCAGTCAGTCTAGCTAAATTGAGCTCCAGGTTCAGTGAGAGGCACTGTCTCAAAAATAAGACAGAGGCCAGCCAGCCAGCTCAACAGCAAAAGCACTTGGCTGCTAAGCTTGAGGACTTGTGCTCTTATATACTGTCCTCTGATCTTCACACACAATTGGTGCAAACGCACGTGCGTGCATGTGTAATTTGTGCTTATACACAAAATGAATGACCAAATAATAAAAAGTTTTTAAAAAGATATAATCAAAAGAAATCTATTGAAGAGGACACAGGATATGCCTCCATATCTATGCACATACATACATGCACGCGCACGCACACACACCTCCCTCCTGATACCCAACGCAGCTTGGCAGTTTTATTACCCAGGAGGCTAAGGTAAGAGGATGCACACTCAGGGCTCACGTGGGCTACATAATATATAAACGCATTGGAAAAGAAAAAAATCAAGCAAACAGTATCTAGTGCAGTTAGTTAGCTTATTTCCGTATTTAATAGGAACCTTTCACTGGGAGTGGCATAGTCACTGTTTGTCGAGGTTGGTGGGTAGTCATCACTATTCCAGGCTAGCCCTTTGATCAATACTGGTGTAATTGCTTTAGTCTGTCCCTGTGGCCCCATGTCTGTCATGTGTCTACTGTGCCGTCTCGGTCACATATTTGGGGACCTACACCTATATGCCCCAGGACAGGAAGATGGTGCCTCCTTCCTTTGTACCAGCCTCATGAGGGACTGACTACCCAACAAGTAAGGCAAGACCTAGGAGTTGATGTCCACAGAATCCACTACAAGGCTGAGCAAGAGCCTGACATGTTGGCTGGCGGGGTACATGTCTCTTGAGCTATGTCTTGGGAATTTAGAAGCTGTCAGGTAATTTGCAGTAAACACTACATGGTTTGAGACCAGGCTTGGCCTGTGTTGTAGATTCCTGGTCACCAGGGTGTAATGGTGAGTTTTAGCTATACCGCTTTGAGTTCCCGGTAGATTGCACGTGCATCTGCCCAGGAGCTAAGTTTCAATCCGTGAATGAAAGACACACATCATCTTATTTTTAAAATGCCCTGGCTACCTCAAAGGCTGGACACACCTAACCCTTCCTCTGCTACCCCAGGCCCAATCGAGGAAGTAGTCAGTGGCCACTTACCCGAAGTCTCACATGGCTGGTTGGCTTTATCTCCTGCCAATCCTGCATCCCATCCTTCTTCACTGAGTCATGGTGATTCCTCCCTGTCTCTGAGTCTTCGCCTGTGCAACTCTTAAGGGTCTGCCCTGTGCCCAGCCATTGGCTGTTGGCATCTTTACTGATCAATCAAAAAGCAATTGGGGACAAGGACCTTTAGTGTTTGGTCATGCAGATTCCCGATTGAATCAAAGCGATAGAACCAATGTCTAACACCTCATCTTTTCTGTACAAATTAAAAGAAGAAAACTCTTCTCTCAGATGTAAATTGAGCACAACCACAACAATTATATAAAGCATAGAGTATAGTATACAATTACCATTCAGTCCACCGTATTTGTCAATTAGATAAACTACCCTACCATCATTCCTAAATTAAAGAGTTACAATTCTATACTTAAATTATGTTTAGATTTTAGCTTGTAATATCATCTGAAAACCATGTTTTAAATTCCATATCATGCCTTTTAATGTTAAACAACTTAAGTTTGCTTATGGGACTATAATTAGTCTTCAACCCCGTCAGAAATCTGAGAACAATTTAAATATTACCTGAGTATATAGGAAGAATGACACATAGCTTCTCAAACTTAAACAGTTGTAGAGACAGCTGACTACCTGGACAGTCCCCTGATTTCTTACAAGGTTGGAGCACCTGTCTTCAGCCTTTGGCCCAGAGGCATTTGGCAGACCCAGCAATGAAGCAGGATTATAAAAGACTAGCTTACCCTGTCTTGGCAGAGATTAGTAGTTGATTATTCCATATCTGTTTGTCTTTTTGGACAGTATTTAGTCTGTAGATGAAATAAACAATTTCTGCCCCATGGCTACCTTGCCACAATAAGCAACCTTGCCTGGAAGTAAAGATGTTTTGGACTGTGAAAAGGGGTACTGTCAGGAGCAGTCACGTCTCTAGTCAAAACTTCTAATAATGAAATGATTAAATGTCAGATTCTGTGGATTTCTGATGTTTTTGAAGACTATATATAATATAATCAGATATATACATATATATCTGAACTGTTAAACTTTTAGCTACTCTTACTATTTGAGTAAATTGAAAGCACTTTATTATAATTAAATCAGAATCTAACCTAACCATGAGTTTACTCTCTGGCCCTTAACTTATGTTACTTAATTATCTTAAATAGTTTGTAATAGCAGCTATTAATAGGACTGGGTCTAAGCCTTGTGTTCTTAAATGAGTTGCATAGACACAATGCCTATCTAAGAGTAACAGTATTAATTTCAAATTTTGTATCAATACACAGATTTATACCAATAAAAAACCTCAATTTTATATCAATATATAAATTCTGTACCAGTATAAGAAATTATAACTTCAATTTTACATCAATTACAAATATTTCTACCAATGAAAGATTATGGCTGCACAATTTTTTAAGAATAAATTTAGTAAGCCATCTCATCTACTTCCTCCCTGTTCAAAATTATGACCATTCCCAAGTTATCGCATAAAATGACACCCTATCTAAAATTTGTAAAATAACCGAAGAAGACACCCAAACCGAAGGAATTGGGCTGAAGACTCTCCATGGCTTTTTCCTGCTAAATAGGGGTGACAAGAAATTCTTTAGAGAGGTGGGGAAGGCTAGGAAAATTAGAAAACTTGGCTAAACTTCCGAAAGCTAGCTTAGCATCTGCTATCCAGTCTCTGTATCTTAGAAGGCTCAGGGCTTGATTGAAGTTCTGACTGGATCTGTCTGAAAGGTTGGGCGAGGAGGCTAGATCATTTGGAATCAGTAACAATTCCTGAAGATTTTCTGGACACACGTCTCTGGACAGCATCGGGAAGCAGGGGCAGGAACAGCAGGTCGGTTCAGCATCTCTGAGGATGAATCTTGTTAAAGCTGTACATTCCGTAATATATGAATCTCATAGCCAAAATTTTAGTACCATTAAGATAATTCGTATGGATTGTGCAGGGTGCACAGATCAGTTAAGAATGAAATTTTGCTGGGCAGTGGAGGTGCACGTCTTTAATCCCAGCACTTGGGAGGCAGAGGCAGGTGGATTTCTGAGTTCGAGGCCAGCCTGGTCTACAGAGTGAGTTCCAGCACAGCCAGTGCTACACAGAGAAACCCTGTCTCGAAACAACCCCCCCCCCCTCGCTCCCCCAAAAGAATGAAATTTTGCTCCTTGTTTAAGCAAGTGAAAGATAACTATCTTTTTTTTATTAGTTAATTTTACTGATAATCAATTGTAATAAATCTTCATTCATGCTGTAAGAAGGAGGGCATGAAGCATCTTAAGGATTCCATAACCAACAAGATTTATTGTCTCATTTTAGCTGACATTTTGGCTAGTGACATTTTTATGTCAAAGCCTGGGCTGTTCCCATGTCGAAGAAACAGTAGGTCAATTTACCTGTCTTGTTTGATTTTCTCGATTTTTTTTTTTCAATATCTCCAGGTGGTCTTCCCCTGTCATATTTGATCCATATCACTCTGGAAGGGGACCAGAGCCCTTTCTCCTTTGTAGTATGGAAGGCAGATAAAGGAAACAGACAGGAGGTTTCTCTGTGATCTGTCTGTTAGTGGGGAAGGAAATATGCACCATGGATTTTGTTCATGACTCTCAAGTTAGACAGAGGGATATCGTAAACTGAACTCTAAAGTTGGCAATAGGTCGGTCTGTGGTGTGCACAGTGAGGAAGTTGGGGATATTAAGGCAGAGACTTGACCATGGCTTTCAGGTTAGAAGGGGCCGCCTGGAAGGAAGTGGGTGGCTTTCGACCTGAGCCCTGAAGAAGGGAGCTGGGAGGTGAATGGTCTGGCTGCAGAGCTGGGAGTGCTGTGGAAAACCAGTGTACCACATGGGTTTGCAGGAGGGACTGGCCCTGTGATCAGGAAGAGCCTGTCTGCCTGGGGACAGTGTGCTAGGGCTGAGATTTCTGTTTGGTATGTGTTTCTAGATGTGCTAGGCTTACCACAGCTCACAGCAGATGTGATACATGGGGAGAATGACGGGGCCCAGGAGATGGTAGGATCCACTGTCCCCTGTGGAACTCTGAATGACCTGGGATGTTTTCTTAGATGTTTGGCTGGTTATTTTATTTTGAACACTGTTTTGAGGTTATTTCCAAATGCCTGTCCTGTTTCCATGCTGCTTGTTTACGTATTTTGTTATCCTACTGGCTCCAGGAATCTGGTAAACTCTGGCTTTGAGTTTAATATTTTACTTAAATCCTACAAATACACCAAGTCTGAGAGGAGGCCATGTAGGCAGGTTTTATGAACTTGGGCAGATGAAGGGCTCTCCTATGGTGATGTTCACAGATGAGGGTAAGTTGGATTCTATTTTGGGTAGTGTTCTTTTTTTTCTCTCTTTCTCTCTCTCTCCCCACCTTCCTTTTTCTTTTTTCTCCCTTTCTCCTTTTTTCCAACTCTACCCTTACCCTTCTCTCTCCCCCCAAAACCCCTCACCCCCCCACAATCACCTCCGTCCCCATAGGGTTTTTCTAACAGTTCTGGCTGTCCTGGAACTCACGTTGTAGACTAGACTGGCCTTGAATTCACAGAGACCTGCCTGCCTCTGCTTCCTGAGTGCTGGGATTAAAGGTGTGCATCCCTACTGTCCGGCTTGGCACAGTGTTCTTGAGAATAGCCAAGTTGGCCATCTGTGTGAGTACAGGAAATGGATGGCTTTAGTCTAATAGACCCTGGGTTGTCATGGTTACGTGGAGACCTGTGGCAGCAGGTTTAAGGGCCAGCCATATGGGCACCTTCCTTCTTGTGCAGGAGCCTTTGTGCCCTCTATGGTTCTGTGGATACAGTTGGAGTTGACCTTCTGACAGTGAGTAAAAACCTTGTCCCATGCCTGTGGTGAGCACCAGAGTAGTTCTCGGTTGCGCGTGGAGAGGACAAGATGAGTTTGTTCACAGCTCATGCTCGCCCTACTTCCAGAACTGATGCCTCCATGTATCACTTAAAGTTGCTGCTGTGTGGGAGTCTAGGGAACACTGCCCTCTCTGGTGCTGAAGTCAGGGCAGCCCCTCTCCTCAGTGTTCTTTATCATTTGGACATCACCAGCTATGTCCATGACTGCCAGGCACAGCTGCAGCTGCCGGGATGGGAGTCACATGTGTGTTTTCTGAAGGAGTAAATTTCAAACTTTACCCTTGTCCTGGAGAAAATGAAAACGGCCACAGTACCACCACAGTGACCAGTGAGCTCCTCACTTGGCTCTGGTAGACCAACACCAGCAAGGACATCTTGCTTTGAGAGCACAAGGGAATACTTATTTCACAATCAGTTACGGGGCAGGCTCAGTGCCCAGGAGATACAAAAGTTCTGCTTTGTGCTGTTTCTGAGGCTGGGTCCAGCATTCTTCTTCATCCCCTGAACACACTGTTCCAGTGTAATTGAAGAAGGTCCCTGGAGACGTGTGGCAGGCAGTCATCTGTTGTTTTTTTTTTTTTTTAAGAAAGTTGGATAGAAATAAAATCTCAGATAGGCTAAATATTTTACAAAAATGCAACTGTTTTCAGCCTGATGTTACCTAGAATTTAAAGTAAGCATCAGTGGACTTTATAGTTCTTTTTGTCCCAGCACATGCATGTTTTGCATATCTAAACCTCAGCTGGGGTCTGAACCTTGTTGTGGGGCACGACACTGATGCTTTCCTTTCTACAGCTGCTGTGTTCCTGAAACATGGTCTTAAGACCTCTCGGTGAAGACACTACATTAGGTTTTCAGTGATATAATAATAACCTGGGCAGTGCTGAGTGAGGTAGAGCTAGCCTGTAATCCCAGCACTCAGAGGTCTGGAGCGTCAGGAGTTCAAGGTTATCCCCAGCTACATATAGCAAGTTTGAGGCCTTCCTAGGTAATGTGAGACTTTGTTTCAAAAACCTAAAATCAAACAGACAAAAATCCCAACTCCAAACCTGAGAGACTCCACAGAGCCTAGTCCGCGTGCACACACACACACACACACACACACACACACACACACACACCCCACACCTCACAGTGCTCAGCTGTGCCATGCTTAGGACGGTGTGATTACCAACCTTCCTGATGCTGCAACCCTTTAATACAGCTCCTCACGTTGTGGAGACTCCAAACTACAAAGTCATTTCATTGCTACTTGATAACTGTAATTTTGCTACTGCTATGCAAATATCTGATATGTGGCCCCCCACCCCCAACCCCTAAGGATTGAAACTCACCAGTTCAGAATGGCTGGCTCAGGCAAGGCACTGGAAACATGAGCAAGAGGAAGCCTTTGAGGGCAGTGAAGGAGGAGCAGGAACAGGAGCAGGGGAGCTGGGCCTCTGCCGGGGTCCTACAGCCTGCCCTGCCATGGGCCCAGGGTGTAGAAGGGACACTTGGGCTAATGTAGAAATAGGAGGTTATGGGCATTACTCACGTGCCAGGGTCTGTCTTACCTCATTGGCACTACGCCAAGGCGGATGCTATGGACTTTGGAACACACAGGACGAAAGTGAGGTGTGAACTTGCCAAGTGAGTGGTGGAAGGTCAGAGATTGTCTTCAAACCAGGATACAGGACTCATGATCATCTTCCGAGCAAGGGGCATCTTTCATTCATTCATTCATTCATTCATTCTTTTTTTTTTTTTTTTAATACAAAATCCATATCCTAAAGCCTGCAGTCCCAAGTTGGGCTCAAACCCTTAGTCACGTGTCCTACCATTTTGTTATTAATGAACTGAGAGGCCTTCAAGGTACAGTGCAAATATAAAGTGGGTCCCTCATGCGACCCCTGCTGGAAAGCCTTTGCATTGTTCACTGTGGGGTCTGCCTTGCTTGTTTATCCTGATCTGGACTCCATTTAAGGTTTACAAACTCAAATGCACACAGGGGTTTCTGAGCCCGTGCATCTCTGCCCATGCAGCCAGAGGTGCACGTGGGATGTCCTCCTTCATGGCTCTTCAGCTGTTAGTTAGAAGCCAGGTCCCTTCTGAGTCTGAGACGGGGAGCCAACAAGTTCCAGCTATTCTCCTGTCTCCGTTTTCCTCTGAGCTGGAGTCAAAGGCCTGTACGTGGTGTCTCACTTGTTACACAGCTACTCGGCTCAGTCTGATCGTAATGATCGATTGCAGAGCGAGTGTTCTCAGCATCTGCACTTTCTGTGCACCCCTGTTTGTAGGTTAGTGTGGGAACCCCACTTTCAGTCACCACGCTTCCCTTCTTCGGAACATTGACTGGCGATATCAGGACTGCTTTGTGCCTGTGCTAAATTCATGTCTTCAGGCAAAAACTACCAAAATAAAGAGAAACGAGAACATTCGTGCTGTGGCTGATTTCCCTAATATGTTAAAGTTTGTATGTTTTAAGAAGAGACAGGGCTGGGGATGTAGCTCAGTGGTAGAGCGGTGGTGTGGCATAGTGAGGTCCAATCCACAGTACTACTACAAAGAAAGAAAAGAGATGGAGACCCCAACAGAAAAGAAGAGCAAAGGATATAAATGAAGCAGTTGCAGAAAGATGTAATAATATGTGTGATGTGGGGAAGCCCTAAGTAATTGTGTGTGGTTGACCTGGGCACAGCCATGTCAGGAATCCCACAGTCTTAGTCTCGTGGGAATGGCAAAGTGGGGTGTGTGTGTGTGTGTGTGTGTGTGTGTGTGTGTGTGTGTGTGTGGTGGAGATCTTCTACCCCTCCCCACCGTGTGCAAATGTTCAGATAATGCCACCATAATTTTCTCCTGCCAGATGTTTAGGGCCTGAAGACTGCTCCCCTATAGAGACTGCTCCTATTGAAATGACTAAGCCAGCATCCTTGTTTAGCAGTATGTAATAACCCTTCCTCATGTTCAGCTGTCTGCAGTAATCCCACCCCCCTGTTCAACTGTATATAATATACGGGCTGAGCTTGGGTGCTGCAGTTTCTTTATTAGAGCTCAGTCCTGACCCCTAACTTTTCCCTGCCCATGTATCTGGTTTATTTTCTTCATTCCTTCTTCGCCCCAGTCAGGTGTGCCACCGGAGTTGTTCTGGACAGGGCACATGACCCTTTGCTGTGTGCTGAAGTTCAACCGTACATTAAAAAAACACAAACATTTCCTGAGCTCTGCTTCTTCCTATGTAGGGGGTAAGCAGCGACCAGTGCCTGCCTTGGATGCCACATCCAAGTACACGGCCAGCAGCACTAGAAATGAGAAATCTGAGGTGCTTCAAAGTATGAAACTCACAGCATGGCAATACAGAGCGTGACTCCGCGGTTTGACTTGTGCAAGTGTGATAGGGATTAACCAGGCTTGGGAGGAGGGACAGAAAAGTGGTTCACTGACCCTAAAATGGTCTTTGGGGTTCTGGTTTTAAAAAGAGGAAGAGCGGGGGCCAAGGGCCAGGAGGGTGTGTAAGTAAGTAGTCTGATGGTCTTTGACTCAGAGCTGGTTCTGCAGTGTAGTCCAGAAGTTGTTGTATAGCCATCTCTGAGGGGAGCAGCCCAGGCCTGAGGAAGGATGGCCTTGTTCTAGAGCACAGCCTCCCCAGAACAGGTGGTACTCATGTTCTGGGAAGTGACAGCAGGCTTTAGGGCGGCTTTCTGTGCTGGCCTGAAAGGAGGACGAGGTAGGATAGGTGTCACTGGCTTTGGGATGAGTGATTTCCATGTGTATGCCGGAATCAAGCAGGAACCTGACCAAGTAAAGCAGACTACAGGTTTCTGGGTTTTCAGGGTCAAAACCTGTCTCTGTCAGTCCCAGGAGTCTGGGTTTGATGGCCATTTCCTTTGCACAAACCAAGGACACAACTGTGAGAAGCAGAGAAAGGCCATTTATTCAGTCACTCCAACCCCTCCAACCCCAGCACCTCATGTCTGCCTTTGAGCCTGGGCACTGACATGTTTACATTGAAAAATAGAAGGTCAGGAGCACACAGAATTAAGCAGTCCCTGTCAGGCATGGTCTCGCCCATCATGGACCCTGTCGATGTCTTAGTGGCAGTCTGTCCTTCAAGGTCGCCTGTCCAGTTGTCAGTGTGAATGCTTCCTGGCAGACAGGTTCTTCCTCCTGACCAGCACACTCCTTACCATCTCAGTCTCTGGGAGAATCTCAAGTCTTGGAGGCCCATTGTCTCTCCTTAAAATGTCTTCTCTTTCCAGGGCTGTCACAGACAAACACAGATTGAAGTAGAAATGCCAGGTCTTCAACCTGCTTTTAATTGTCTTGTTTGCCCAAGTGAGGAGTCAGTGCTTTTCAGCAAAAATAGTTTCTAAGCACCTATTAGGACTTCAGAGGATGGGGGTGGGGGTTCGGGTGCATGATTAAGGTAATGACACATAACAATAAAATCAGAAGTTAAAGTAACACCTGTAATCTGGAGGCAGGAGAATTGGGAATTCCAGGTTTGTGAGCTATGAAGACTTTGCCTTAAAACCTAAACCTCCCTGCCAACAAAAACCCCAGACTCTCAAGACAAGGCTGGAGGCTCTGCATTGACACTGTATATCTTGAAGTACAGCCATTGGTGAGCCACTCTTAAAACTGAACTGCATTTTCTAATCAGTTCTGATGGGAGAATTGGTAGATGTGAACAAAACAATCTGGTGATGTCTGAAGGACTTGAATTAGTTGTTCAAGAGAGACAAAACCCTCTGGGTCTCTTAGGGATGCTCTGTAGGAAACGGAGGTGTGCCCAATGAGTAGGGTATTAGCATTTTGGTGAGGGGAAAGATTTCTCTCTCCTTTCTTCCTCCACTTCTCCCTTCCTGCCCCCCCCCTCTGTGTGTGTGTGTGTGTGTGTGTGTGTGTGTGTGTGTGTGTGTGTGTAAGTTCAAGCTGTGTGTCTATGAGAATATGCAAGGTACCACAGTAATTTCTGTTTTAGTTTGCAGGCTTGTGACTGGTAGCTTGGGGGCCAAGGGTGGAAGGGAAGCTTCTTCTTACTGTATATACACTTTAGTGCTTTAAAAATATTTTTTGACTCTTGTTGACTTACTAAGAAAATTATTGAGTACTGATCTTAATCCTTTATGGGAGAAGTCATTGATTTGCATGGAGGTCACCTTAAAAAATAAAACAATTCAGGTACATTTGTTGCTGTCCTATGAAGCCTTCTTGTGTGTTTTCTGGCATCCAGGCTCTCTGAGAGCATGGTTGCCCCTCCTCCTCCTGAGTGGTACCAGTGTGGGGTCCTTCTCCAGGGCAGGTCTCTGCAGCCTCCCCAGACCTCCTTACCCTGAGGCTTACCAGTGCAGATGAGTCACTTCCAGGTTTCATTTTGCTTCGAAGTGATCATTTTTCTTAATTGGGGCAATTTAGTTTCACCAGGTTATTTCCAGGTGTTTATGGGTGATGTCATGACTGATGTCAGCATTTGTTTAGTGAACTTCAGCAGCTCTCTTGAGCACTGTGTGAGCTGTGAGATTCCAGTTACTGATCTCTCTCTCTCTCTGTCTGTCTGTCTGTCTCTGTCTCTGTGTGTGTGTGAGAGAGAGAGAGACAGAGAGACAGAGAGAGAGAGAGAAAGAGAGAGAGAGAGAGCGCGAGTGCGTGAGAGAGGCGGAGGAGAACATGTGAACTAGAACTTTGTGGCCTAGGTTCACCTCCTGTCTGGAATGGATTATATGGCACAGGCTGGCCTTAAGCTCATAGTCTTTGTGCCTCAGTGCCCACCCCGACCCCATGCTGGGATTACAGGGGTGCACCACCACACCAGGCTGAAGCTCAGAGGATTTAATTGACTCTGCTAATGTTTCCTGGTGGGTTAGACAGTCCTTCCTGCTTCCGCTTTAGTTTGCAGTGGTCACCCTTGGCCTGGGGAGTGGGTGAATTGGCTTTCTGATGTAAGTGTTCCCTGGGGTGGATGTTGTGTGCATATGCTATGGTGTGCAGGCCAGTCATTCACTCTTCCCTAAGCACTTACATCACTGTTGCCATAGAGGAGCCGTTCAACCTAGAGATGACAAAGGAATGTGGGTAGCTGTGTGTGGGTTACCTGAGACAGGCCATTTGCACAAGGAACTTGGGCACCCTTGGTTTGTGTGATATCAGCTTGGCTCTTGGAACCATAGACACTGGCAGACAGGTGTATACTTTTTGATGGTTCTTGTATGAGGGTCGTTGGTAGAACTGATAGGGGAGTCCAACCGATGGCTAACTTCAGGCACCCCCTCCTGTGTGGGTGTTGTGAATGCGTGTGTTGAGCCTTGGGGTACAGACTTGGCTGTGCAGTGATTCTGTGCACACCACCAGGTTCTAAGACAGGACTCTTGCTTGTTCCTGTTTTTAAAAAACCGCAAATTTATTGAATTTGTTTTCTGGCAAGTTCAAACATGTATAAAGTGCTTTTAAGTTGCTATACAACTCTGGCCTCCCTTCCTCCTCCTCATTCTTTCCACGCAAAATCCCTTCCCCACGTTTCTATCTATTTTGAGGCTCACAGAATTTAACCAAGATCACATTGTGACGGTGGGTTTGGAACTATCCCCCGAGGAGACCAGCAGGTTCCAGTAGTAACTGCTGTACCCTAATGTCCAAGGTAACTCTGTCTTCCTCAAAATGGGGAGGTGAGCCAGGCTTATGAGTCCACATCTCTGAGTAGGAAAGAGAAAGTAGCAGTTGGGGCTATAGTTTGGGGGGGGTTCTGGCCTGGCAGAGGATGGGCCCAGTGGGAGGAGCCAATGGGAGCTTATAGGCTTTGTGAACCAAGAAGGAAAGCCTGGAAGGCTGGGCAGGTCACTCACATAGTAGGTTAGTAGGTGTGGGTGAGGGACAGCTGGGGAGTGTCTGCAGGAGGGAGACTTCAGGGCATGGCTCTGCTAGTCTAGGGTGCTCCTCAGGTGCCCACCCACTGTGGTTCTCCTCACAGTCTTTTCCATGTTAGCTGGCTCCTTCCTTAATGCCTGACAGCTGTGGTGTTCAGGATTTGAGGTATAGCGGTGAAGGCTGTGGCGAGGGCTCCGTCCAGCTTCCAGGGTGACAGAGTGACCACTATGCTTGCTCACCCTCTGGTTGCCAAGGCAGTTTAGCCAAGGATGAGGCTCTCTGATGTGGTTTCCACACCCCTGTTATTGAGGCTGTTGTGAGTGGGGCAGGGAACATGTTGGAGCCTCAGACACAGGACTGCACCACGGTCGGTTGTTAGGAAATACTGACTGCAGTGTTTCCAGATGCCCTCTGCTCTTGTGGCCCTGAGTTTGGGCAGTGCCCCACCTGTTCCAGGAGGAAGTCGGACAGAAATGGGCAGGGCTAGTCTTTCTACATCACCTTCCTCCCCAGGAAGGAATTTGAGTCTTTGGCCTTTTGAGCTTTAGAGCTTTGTCAGTCAGTACAGACCCTGGTGGTATCGGAATGACGGAAACCCGGGTCAGCACGTCATCAGGAGGGTGTTTGCTTCCTTGGGTAGATGTAGGAAGACTACGTTCAGTGAGCTCTGGGAGGCAGAGCCTGGAGTGGTCTGAGGGCCAGGGTGTGGTCACTTGGGGTTTGCTGTCCAGGAAGCAGTGAGGTAACCTGAGCAGAAAGGTTTCTTCTGAGGGACGCTGCACAGGGGTTGGGGGTAGAGACAGGGCTACCTGGAGCTTATTCTTCTGTTCACAGACCTGAAGCCTGGAAAACACAAGAGGTGAGGACTCAGTCAGACAAGCCAGAACAGAGGCTGTGAGGGAGTACAAAAGTTAAAGTCCCAGTGGCATTTAGGGTGACAGTCCTGTGTCACCCAGAAAGTGGCTCTCCTTGCAAGACAGTTTGTTTCTAGCTATCAGCTCTAGGGTACCTAGAAGGAGTCCCTCTGGCCTTCACCAGCAGCCAGTCTGAGGGAACTGTCAGCCAGATGGCCTGGAATTTACTGTGTAGGATGGGTTTAGTATGGCATTTACACACATGTATGCCATACCTTGTTCTTACCCTCCCTTCTACTGAAGTTTCTGGAAGTCCAAGCCAGGCCCTTCTCCAGTAGCCACAACAGAGAGTAAACATCATGTTTGTGTAGATTCAGACTCCTTGCCAAAACTCTGTGCCTCTCCCCAGCCTAGACTTGGTCTTTATATGTTGTTAAGTCCACCCCTTAAAAAGCTTGAGAAAGTATTCTTAGAGCATTAAAAGGCTTCACCAGGACTGTCTAGGATTAACCTCGAATGGTGGAATTTGCTTTCAATTCTGAAAGGACCGACTGCTGACATAGCTTGTGCATTAATACCTCCCTGACATTGGCACGTGGCTGACATGCTTCTCCATTGGTAGAGAGGACTGCCATCACTGGATCTGAAATGGATGCCAGATTTGGTTCAAATCAAGGAGAAGGAATACAGGGGGATTTTCCTATCATGAACAACAAAGGCTCGATCCTTGTGGTGGGAACCAAGATGCAGTGCTGTCCCAGAGGGACAAGAACTCAGAAAAGGATTATCTGTGTGTCTGTCCTCAGCCCAACCCCAGTGAGTACAAAAGCTCCCTTAATGACGTAAGCAGTGAGGACCATTTGGACCTTTAGGGCATTGATTCCAGAACCCACTTGGTAACCAAACCAGTAGATATGCATGTCCCTTGCAGAGAACTCCGGGAGGTGTGAGGAGCTTTGAGAGAGGCCTTAAAAGAGGACACAGTCATACACAGGTACAGGGGCCTGGAGAGAGCATTTGGTGACTTATGTGGGTGTCATGAACTATAAATGGTGCCTTAGGTTCTGGGGGAAGCTGGGCTGCTCTGAGTTGTCAGGGTTGGAGAAGGAGGAGGAGGAGGAAGAGGAGGAAGAAGAAGAGAAAGAGGAAGAGGAGGAAGAGGAGGAAGAAGAAGAGAAGGAAGAGGAGGAGGGTGGGTGGGAAATGTCTTGTTTTGTCTGTGTGCTGCTCACAAGTCTTGACTTGGCTCCAGGTTTTCAAGCTGGGCTATGCGGGACACCCAGTGAAGTGGTTTCAAGATGGAAATGCCCTCAGTCATGTTCTCTAACGGGCTCCATGCCAGTCCCGCCCTCAAGATACTGCAGGAGGGTTTTGTGTGTGTAGTAGTTTTGCATAGTTGTTATTTACACACTGTGGTTTGGTTGGTGTTTATAAAATGTGTAGGTCTAAAATAATAGCAAAATATTCTTTCTGCTTAACAAATAATTTCCTTCTTTAAAAACTTAACTCCCTGTTGTTTCTGCTTCTGCAGGATACTAAATTATGGATAATCATGGAGTATCTTGGTGGAGGCTCTGCCCTGGATCTGGTAAGTACCACGGTGGCTGTGGTGTGCTTACATACCTTAGCTTGGTCCTACTCACTGCTGGTTTGAACAGGAACACTAACCATGTTGCTTTTTCCTTAAGGAAGCATAAAACTATCTCCTACCTGTTTTTGTTTCTTATACAGAACTTAAAGTTACAGGCCTGTTTTGGGGGCCACTGGGAGAGGGAGTCATTTCATTATAAACCAATAATCTAATCTGTAGCAGCAATGAAGGCTTTTACCTGGAATTATTTTATTTAAGACCGCTTGGCTAGTGTATTTTTCAGACCAAATTTACAAACTTCTGGCAGAACAGCTATTACTTCTGTAATAGGCACCATGTTTTTTCCCTTTATTTTTATTGTATATTTATGGGTGTACCTGCATGTATGTCTGTATACCACTTCAGTGCCAGGTACGTGCAGAGTTCAGAAGAGGGCTTTGGATCCCTTAGAACTGGAATCACAGGCTGTTGTGAGACTCTGTGTAGGCGCTGGAGAAGGAACCTGAGTCTTCTTGGAGAGCAGCAAATGCTCTCAATTGCTGAACCATCTCTCTGTCCCTGTCACCGTGGTTTTACACATTTCAGACTAACAGCTGTCCCCATAAGCTCATGGCCTTTTCACCCCCAGAGTTAGACACTGTGATTATTAAGGCATGGCTTTAGATGTTGAAAAAGTGATCATCAGACAAGAAGTTGTACACATGGCCGGCCACCTGTGATCTTGTCAGTATCTATGGGGCATCAGAACAGAGCTGGCCTGACTCAGTGTTGTTTCCTCTCTGGACTTGCCCTCTAGGCCGGTCAGCCCACAGACTGGGAAGTGGAAGTTAGGGAGACATGCAGTTTCACATTGGCCTTTGTGGGGTACTCACAGAAATGTGGCTTCTGTTATCCTGAAAGTTTTCATTGTGTCCATGCATTAGAAACACTGTTGCCTGGTGCTTGTCTTCTGTGTCCATTGTGTCCATGCATTAGAAACACTGTTGCTTGGTTCTTGTCTTCTGTGTCCATTGTGTCCATGCATTAGAAAAACTGTTGCTTGGTTCTTGTCTTCTGTGTCTATTGTGTCTATGTGTTAGAAACACTGTTGCTTGGTTCTTGTCTTCTGTGTCCATTGTGTCCATGCGTTAGAAACACTGTTGCTTGGTTCTTGTCTTCTGTGTCCATTGTGTCCATGCGTTAGAAACACTGTTGCTACTCTTGTCTTCTGTTTCTGCTGTGTCCATGCATTAAAAGCACCATGGCTGAGGCCTGAGGGGATGCGTTATTGGTAAAGTGCTTGTTGTGCAAGTGTGAGGACCTGAGTTCAAGGCTCTATCACTCTGGCACCAGACATGCCTGTCTACATCCCAGGGCAGCAAGGCAGACAGGAAGAGCCTGGGATCACTGGTAAGCCAGTCTTGCCAAATCAGTGAGAGACCTGGTATCCAAAAATATGGTAGAGAAAGGGCTTGACGATGTTACCTGATGTTGATTGCTGGACTCCAAACATACTCAGGCACACACTCAAAAAACTCACACAGGCATGCACACGTAACAGCTACATGCACCACCATTAATGTAATTGTACTCCTGACCCCTGTACTGGGTAGGTTTGCGAGTGGTGGTCCCCAGATAGGCTGAATGCTTGGTTTTAGCTATTAAAGGTGAGTCTTTCATGATGAGGTGATGATGCACCAGAGCTGTAGGAGGTCTCACAGAGCTTTTCTAAGGAAGGAGGTTTCCCCTCACCCCCTTTGAGAACAGCTCCTTTCTTAAAGCAACAGCACCATGTAGTTTCCTTAGAGGATAAACTTCTAAAACGACACTTCTCTCCAGAAACCTAATACACTAATTGAAGAAATTGCCCATTATTGCACACTATAAAGATTCTTTAAAATACTGTTCAAAACGAAAATTTCAAGAACAAGTTAATATGGTGTAAAGCCACGCTGTGACATTAAATGGGGGAAAATCAGCTGAGTGTATTTCATGGTCCTTTCTATAAATATCTACACTGCACAAAAAACTCTTCACTCTTGGGGCAATACAGGAATGTAGAAAATTGCTTCCTTCGGTGCAATTAGATTGACTACTATTACCCACCGTGAATTTAAGTGGTGGCACACACCGAGTTGTTTGTAGGACTCTGTCTGTATGACAGGCAGCCTTTGGAGCAGCTGTTCTGTGTCTCTAAGTGCTTAAGTGTGTTCACTCACAGGAACTCACAGGACTACAGTAGTCAGATTTACTTGAGTTGATGTCTGTGCAGTTTTAGGAGTCACAGTTGGAGGAAAATGCAGAAAGAGGTAGCTGGATTTTTGCATGTCGTTTGAGAGTCCCTGGACCCCACCATCCACATGAACACTTTCAATGAAAAGAAATGTCGTTCCTTTTGGGATCCATCTGTCCTTCTGTGTGAGTGGGTGTGGAAAGGGCGTGGCAGCTCCTGCCTGAGTGGGGCTGGATTTATGGACCTTGCCGTCTGTCCTGGAGCCTGTTGGTGGTTGGTGCTGCTCCGCTGCCTCCTACTTGGTTGTCTCTTCCCACCTTTATCACATTTCTGTCTCTCTCTCTCTCTCTGTCTCTGTCTCTGTCTCTGTCTCTGTCTCTGTCTCTCTCTTTTTTTTTTTACCCCCAAATTCTCAAAGAGGAAAAAGAAAAAAAAAAAAAAAAAACCTCAGTAATGGGGTATGGCAATTATGTTCTGAATATTGGGGGAAAAAAATCAGGATTTTTGTTTGTTTGTTTGTTTTTTCAAGACAGGGTTTCTCTGTGTAGCCCTGGCTGTCCTGGAACTCACTCTGTAGACCAGGCTGGCCTTGAACTCAGAAATCCTCCTGCTTCTGCCTCCCAAGTGCTGGGATTAAAGGCATGCGCTACCATTGCCCGGCAAATCAGGATTATTTTGACAGGATCTCTTTATGCATTTTAATGAACACTGCACGAATGAAGTTGAGGGCCATTTCTTTGGAAAGTTCAAACTGGCTTTATTTATTGTCTCTCTAATTGATGTGGAGTTAGCCGGTGCCTGCAAGAGCTCTCTGAGGGCCTATAGGGAAAAGTTGACTGTCCTGATGCTGCTGTGACCAGCTTTGCTAAGAAAGAGAAAAGAAACCTACCCCCACTATATTCTAGATTCAGCGTGAAGGACCGAGTGACAAGACAGCTCAGACATTAAGAGCAATGAGTATAGAGCAGGTGTATATTGATTTTTGAGTGTGCTCAGTCTGTTGATCTGTTTTTATTTAAAATTTAAATAGTAAATTAAAATATTTGTAGGACCCCTTGCTCACTCTTGATCTTTGGCATTTCCTCTGAAATCTGCTGTCTGCCATCTCTGACCACACCGTCACCTTCAGTGCGCCATGACTTAGGAGAGCATGTCCGTGCTCTGTAGCCCAGGGCTTGTTAACTTCTGCGGGGTAGAGTCAATGCACAGAGCAGAATGCCCTACCGTCATGGAGTGGAGTCTGTGTGGTGCTGCATTTGAGGATGCTCAGGGAAGGAGGGTGGGAGGAAGGGAGAGCTGGATAAAAAACATTGAGGAGCCGTGAGAGGAGGACATTTTAGCTGATTAGACGATCAGGCAGTGTGCTGCCAGAGAACCTGAGGGCCAGCCAGCCTTGAGATCTGATTATGAAGGGACTTTGCTGTATAAATGGCTTACTTCACCAAGCAGAGATGTTTAACCAACTTAGAAGTAAACATACAACATAGTTTTGAAAAATAAGATGGCAATTTGGGGGGATATTGAGGGTGAGCTGCTGTTGGCAAGATGGAAGTGGATTTGCCTCCCACGTGTATGATTGTTTAGGGCTCCTTGTGTTCTTGTCCAAGGTAAGGTTAGGAGTGGACATGTGCCACATCTGCCCACACCCCACGGTTAGAGTGGAGTCGTCAGGCCACATGATGTGGAAAGAAGATGGTCTGTAGTTGGCTAACTGTGTGCCCTGATGTCAGTAGTCTGTCTGACAGGGAGAATGGAGGCTGTGTGAGTGTGTGTGCATGTGTGAGTATGTGTGCACATGTGCACGTGTGTAAGGGAGAGGATGTTAGAAGTTACCTGTGGATGGGATAGTTCGTTTTCGCTGTCTAGTTACTTTTCTGTTGCTGTGGTAAAGCACCACCATCAAAAGCAACTTTCAGAAGAAAGAGTTACTTGTGGCTTATGGCTCCAGTATGGAAGGGAAGCATGGAGTGAGCAGTAGGCATGAGGACAGAGGCAGGTAGCTGAGGGCCTAGTGTGGCCACATATTGCTGACCTTGTGGTGGCTGAGGTCTTGCTGCAGCCCCGGACACCATTCTGTTGTTGAGAATAGGAACCGTCTCTGCGTTCTCTTTCTCTCAAGTGATGAGAGCAGTGTGTGTGCTTTCTTCTTTCTGAAAATTAAAACTGGTGAGTCCTGTGAATACTGATAGACATGGAGCGAGCAGGCGTGTTGTACATCAGTGTGTTCCCGGCTGTGGTCTGGAATAGTGCGCACCGTTTGGTTCTTATTTTGCTTAGAGTTGCCAATAATTTCGTCAGGCTAGTAGATACAAGCAGTTTGATTTTTCTCTGCATATATAATCACATGAAGGATAGTTGAAAGTTGCTGCCATTTTCTGTTCTGTTCTGAATGAAGAAAGCCAGAGGCTCAAATGTTATAGGAGGTAGCCAGAAGAAAGACCAAGCTGGGTGTCCTTGCCTTTATAGTGTAGACCAGGGTAGACCTACGAGATGAACCAGAAATGAGTTGGCCATGAGTTGGGCCATAATGCAGGTGGCTGTATGAGTCAGGGTTCTCTAGAGTAACAGGATTGGTAGGATGAATCTTTCACTTCCTCCCTCCCTCCCCCTCCCCCTATATATATGAGATTTATTATACATAGTAGGTTTATTAAAATGGTTTGCAAACTGTGGTCCACCTGATCTCACAACAATGGCTGCCTATGAACAGAATATCCAAGAGTACAGTAGTTGTTCAGACCACGAAGCTGATGTCTCAGCTGGTCTTCAGTATATATAATAGTGAAGAAGCAGGTCCTAATGCCGGTGAAGGAATGGACTTGCTAGTAAGGACAAGCAGGGAAAGGGCACCAGTTTCCCTTTTCCACGTCCTTTATATAGTCTGCCTGCAGAGGGCGTGACCAGATTAGAGGATGGACTTCAACCTGAAGACCTGGATTAAAGGTGGATCTTCCCACTTCAAATGATTCAATTAATCAAAAATCCCTCGAGCGTGCCCAGCCATTTTTGAGTTTTAGTTAATTTTGGATGTAGTCAAGTTGATAACAAGAACAGCCACCAGAGTGAACAAAGGCCTCAGTTGACGCTTTGCACCCCACACACCCTTTGGGATGACACACACTATCACATAACGGCGAGACTTGCAGTGATACCAGCTTTCATTTCCTTAGGAGTAAGATGCATTAGTTGGTTTTTATTGTTTTTTTATGGTTGACTTTCTATGTATGACTAATGCTTTGCCTGCGTGAATATGTGTACTGAGTATGCACCTGTGCCTGCATGTATGTACACCATGTATGTACGTGTACCATGCACATGCCTGTGGAAGTCAGAGAGTGGCTTTAGATCCCCTGGACCTGGAGTTACAGATGACTGTAAACCATCATGTGGGTGCTGGGAATGGATCCTGACTCCTCCCCAGGAGCAATGAAAGGTCTTAACGGCTGAACTGTCTCTCAAGCTTGGTGCTTTTTTGAGACAGACATTGGATGTAGCCCAGACTGGCCTGGAACTCGGGCAGTCCTACTATTATGGTTGTCTTTGGAGTACTGGGTAGGATTTCACCTGGCAACACAGTTTTCTTTTTAAGAACAGGGCCGTGTCTTTCTGTTGACTAAGGTGTGTGAGCTTGGGTTAAAATGGTATTCGTTGTCTCTTCAAAAGTCTTAGTTCACCTGACTCACTGTGCTTGCTCTGTAAGAGCTACTTTTAGGCCCATCCGACTGCTGACGTCTCACTGCTAAGAGTTCAGTGAAAAGCTCTGCACAAGTGAGGATGGGTATGTGCACGACGGGGCGGAGCTCTGTCCATCTGCTTCCTTTTAAGCAGGGTTGGGGGAGTAATGGGGGAGGGGGAGAGGGGAGCAGGACAGATCACATACATGTAACATATGTGTCCTTCTCCTTCTTATGAGAATGACATTGAGGAGTCAAGAGAAGCAGCTCCTTTAAGTTTCTCGGAATAAAAGCAATTACTCCCTTAATTAAGGCTAATAGTGTTTTATGTGTATGTTGCATAACACACTCTAAAAGTCTTAGGACTTGAGCGGCTTTCTTTGCAGTTTCCCTCGCTGGGAAACTAGATCCAGAAATGCAGATCTAGAAGGTCCTGATGAGGGTAACTGAGGAAGGAACCACTCACATGCTTCTCACAACTGCTTTTGTGCTTTGATGACGTGAACCAGTCTCCAACGGTGGCTTGCAGGGCTGCAAGTGTGGTTCAGGGGCTTTCGAAATACAGTCCCATGGATCTAGGGAAAAGTAGTCTGTCCGTCCGTCTGTCCATCCATCCATCCATGCATCCATCCATCCATCTATCCATCCACATGTCCATCCATCCATCCATCCATCCATCCATCCATCCATCCATCCATCCATCCACCCACCCACCCAGTCTTCCTCTCTCCATCCTTAATAGATTCAATTTTTAAAATTCTTCAGTGTTTTTGATACAGGGTTTCACTATGTAGACACAGCTGACCTTGAACTCACAGAGATCTGGCTGTTTCTGCCCCCAAATGCTAGGATTAAAGGCATGCATGCGTCTTGATGCCTGGCCCTTTAGATTTTAGTTGTTTGGCAAAGTCTCTGCTTTATGTAAAGACATCTTTCAGTTGTAATTACCCTATCTGTTTAGCGTAGACTTTGTTTCTTAAACTCTGTGTAAAGGTAGCTGCTAAGTGGCTAATGATTTTGTTTTTTCCTTGTTAGTTAGAGCCTGGCCCTTTAGATGAAATCCAGATTGCAACCATATTACGAGAAATTCTGAAAGGACTCGATTATCTACACTCAGAGAAGAAAATCCACAGAGATATTAAAGGTAAGGGCTGTTCTTTTTTTTTTTTTTTTTTTTCTTTTGTTTTATGGGGATAAGGTTTCTCTGTAGCTCTGGACATCTGGGGAACTCACTCTGTAGACCAGGCTGGTCTCAGACTCAGAGATCCACCTGCTTCTGCCTTCCAAGTGCTGCGATTAAAGGTGTGGGCCACCACTGCCTGGTGGTGAAGGCAATGCTTGTTTTTATTTCTTTGAAACCAGAAGTGGCAGAGCCCACTATACTTATGTGCTCGCTAGCAGCTCTCTTGTCCAGTCTGCCTATCTGGGGTCAGGCCGGGCTGTTTTCAAACCCTAGGGCACCTTGCTCTTAGGGGTCCTCATGCCCTGTGGGGAGAGCATGCTTCAGCTTCCAGGGTGACCTTGGGGGTAACAGTGCCTAAGGCCTCCTGCCTTTCTTGTTTTTCAGCGGCCAATGTTCTGCTCTCTGAACATGGAGAGGTGAAGCTGGCTGACTTTGGAGTGGCTGGCCAGCTGACAGACACCCAGATAAAAAGGAACACCTTCGTGGGTACTCCCTTCTGGATGGCGCCTGAGGTCATTAAGCAGTCAGCCTACGACTCAAAGGTGAGAGCAGTGTTGTGGGCCTCGTCCAGACCCTTGACCCTTTTGTTTTGATCATGGAGCATTCCGTCTATACCTTAGGTGGGTTATAGCGATTCTGTGACCTTGGTTAATGTCAAATTCCTTCTCCATCTTCTGCTACACAATTGGTTTCCTTGTTCATCTGGCCTTAGTGACTGGTTTGTGTTTGATATGGTGGGGACCAGGAAAGAGCAGGTGTGAGGAGGGGCGCAGCTTGGGCTTTCTGAGACATGCAGACTCTGGATGGCGTGGGCTATGGGGGTCCAGATAGTAGAGAGGGCCGAGCATGTCTCCACATGAAAGCTGCTGGACTCTTGGCACAGTGGGTGAGGGGCAGGGTCTGGACAGAGCTCTGCCTGCTCTAGGTAGGGTATCTAGAGAAATGAATCCTTGGAAAATCCCACAGTCGAGTGAGCAGGCATGGTTCCCCAGTGATCACATCTGCTTGTTCTGTTTTTTTTCAGGATCCATATTCTCAGAGACTCCCATCAGCAGGAGTCGGACATACGCACGCACGCACACGCACGCACGCACGCACGCACACACCCACGCACGCACGCACACACGCATGCACACACATACGTGCAACTAGCTGTGGTTCCTTGTCAGCTTCTGTTCCTAATGCTTTCAGTTTTGCATTTGTCCTTTAGTTTTCTATAACCTTGTAGTATAGACTAAAAATGGCCCAACCATTGTTGAGGTCAGAAATGTTCATGGGCTGTGCGTGTGAGTGCTGATGCCCTGGAAGGCTTCAGGCCCTCGAAGCTGGAGTTGGGTGGTTGTCAGCTGCCTGACATGGGCGCTGGAAGCCAGACTTGGATTCTCGACAAAGTGGTGTATGCTCATGAATGCTGAGCCATACCTCCAGCCCTCAAAACACAACAAACCCCAAATTAGTTTTGCTCTGTAGCTGAAGTCTGACAGTCTTATACACTGGTGATCTCCTGCCTCAGCCTCCAAGTGTTAGGATTACAAACGTGTGTTAGCATGCCTGGCTTGTGTCTCTGTCTTGTCTTTCCTTTCTTTCTTGAACCCTCCTGTGTGTAGCAGATTTCTGGCCTCATTAAATGGTGTGTGAAGCATAGGATAACTTCTCTTTGGAACCCTGGGTACTCTTGTAAGGTATATGCCATTGTGGCGTGTCTTTGTGGATAAGGATACAGGTATCCCTTGTTCTGGATGACTTGGTGAACTCACCGAGAAGCTGATGCTGTGTTAGCTTTTGTAGGAACTCTGGCCCTGTCATCTAGTACTCAGCAAGAGTACTTCAGGTTAGTCAGGTCTGGTCTCTGCATTTGTTGCTTGTTGGTTCCTTATCTTCTGGAAAATGACTTCCATGGCTGCTTCTCATCTGAAGCCCTGTCTTCTCTTGGTCGTTTTCCAAGTTCTGTCATGTAGGAAGGTGGGTGTGCCATTTGCTGTCTGTATTCATGTCTGGATTTCGGTAGGAGAGAGACTAGGATCCAGGTTCTTCTGCTTTCCTGGTCATTCTCTTTTACTTGTTGTAGTAAATTAGCTTGTCAGCCATGGCCCTTAGGACTTGGGGCTCAGGCCACCCATTTCTGTTGTACCCAGGACCACTCACTTTCTCATTTCCCAGAGAGCTCTTCTGATCTCCCTGTTATACAAGATACCTCTCTGAAGTGGATCCTTGGTGCAGTTCAGCTATTGCTGTTTTGGACAGGGACTGTCCCCCCCTGCCTGACTCATGCGAACTCTCAGGTGCTACATTTCCTAAGTATAGTCATAGCCAAGCAGTCCTGTGTGCTGGGAGTTAGTATTCATGCTATTTGGAGAGGCATCCTCTCTCTTCCTGGTCTCCATTTGTTGGGGTACATTGCATTTAACACATTTGGGTGTTTTCATGGCTTCTGATCGATCACATATCAAATGGCTTGGTGTGCTGGATATGCCAGCTCCGTGTCCAGGTTTGTCAGTGGGCATCAGATGAAGACAAGACCACACAGGTCCCTGTACAAGTCCTGAGGGAAGGCAGCTCAGCCAAACTAGAACTAGACACTATGGGGACGCTGGGTGTTAGAGTTCACTGCCACACACTTCTAACCTGGGTGGGTTTGAATATTTCATGGTTTGGATTAGACAGGCTCCATTAGAGAGCCCAGTCTGGTCTTGAACTTTCAGTTCCTCTGGCCAACCAATCTCCATAGCTGGGGTTACAGTGGTCTGCCACCATTCCTGGTTGGGTTCAGGATATTCCAAAGAGGACTCTCAAGTTGCTTGGCAGCCCAGGAACTGGCTGGTCACTCCATGTACGAGAGGGTGAGTAAGCAGGGCCAGTTCCTAGATGGCTCTCCCACTGCCTCTAGGTGCAGTCAGTGCACAGCTAACCTTAAGCATAGACCATCACTATCAGGCCTTGTAATGGGGTAAAGTGAACAGCCTTGTGAAGCCTAGAGATTTGGATGGAGAGCCATTGCCAGAGGCCCTGTGGGTGTGTGGTGGGACAGTGCTGTGCCTGAGAGCATGGGAGTAGTTGCCGTAGTGATGAGGACTACAGGGGGAGCACGTGAGTGTCAGGCCTGCCTCAGCCCTCCTGTACCTCCTCTTCCTCCTGTGTGGCTTTCTGTCTTCCTCTTGCCACCTTCATGGTGCAGACTAGGGGCACTGAGGCAGGGATTTCTGGTGTTCACAAGGTTGCAGGAGAATAGCACTCCAGGAGGTTAAAGGCTGGAGATTGTCCTGGTCCTATGGTCCCCTGCATAGGCCTCTCTCCACCTGTGCTGTAAGGCCTGGACTGGTGATGAGTTTGTGGTGCAGTGACAGGAGCAGGTGCCACTCTCCGCCCCACCCCATGTTCTCTTTGCCAGCCTGTTTTGTTGTGTTTCACTGGGTTTGAGCTCCTGACAGCCCCGCTTGCTGTAAAGTTGCTCTGAGACTTGTGTTCCTTTCATACAGTGCACATTTAAGGAACGTGCCATGCACGGAGGTGACAGACACGGGATTGGGCAGTTGGAAAGCAGAGCCGTCCTAGTGCCGAGCCTGTCTGAGTATCAAGTCAGAATCTGCGTGACCTTAGGCTGGAAACACACCGAGAGAGAAACAGATCCAATGTCTGGGGTGCTTCGTGAGGGCTTTAGGACTGTGGTAACTACAGTGGCCACAGGCAGCTTGGCAAGGAAAGGGTTAATTCACCTTAAAATGTCCAGCCCCTCACAAAGTCAGACCAGGAACCTGGAGATAGAGACTGTAGCAGAGACCACAGAGGGATGCCTCTTCGGATGGCTTAGTTTGCTTTCTCATACACCAGAGCCACCCGTCTAGGGGTGACAGCTCTCCCACAGTGGTCTGGGCCCTTCCACATCAATCATGAATCAGGAAAAAAAAGCCTCAGAAGCTTCCCTACAGTCAGTGTGATGGGGCATGTTCTCCATTGAGGTTCTCCTTCCAGCTTGTCAAGCTGATAGAAATCCAACCAGGACCAAGGGAAGTGATACGCAGAACAAGGACTTGAGACCTCATTCTTAAAGGTACTGGGGAAATTGGCAATAGGGACTGTTACTGATTAAAGGACCTTGGGCAGCCTAGTCATCATTTGGGACATTCGGACTTTGGATCCTAATTCAGATAAAGCAGCTATGGAAAGTTTGATGAGTTTGAAACAGTTGGAAAGGCTCAGGTATTACTTGATGTTAAAGAATTGTGGATCCTTTTTGATAAACTCACTGGAAGTTGGAAGTACTCATTTTTTTTTTCTCTTGCCCATTCTGGTAGCCATGTTGCCTGGAACATGGGCTGGCTGTTGCTGTCCAGCACCACACGAGAGCTGCCGTGCACACTGCCCGGGAAAGCCCCAAGTTCAGTAACTCCGTTTCTACACTAGTACTGCTAATTTTAGTGTCAGCATGGAAAGCCCTGTTTGGCTGGCATATCAGAGTACTGGAGGGGTTGGCAGGTGTCAAGATGGCTTCTGTCTGTCTGTCTGTCTGTCTGTCTGTCTGTCTGTCTGTCTCTTTCTTTGAGACAAGATCTGTTGTATATCTCTAGTAGTTTGCTGTGTATGTAGCCTGAGCTCACCTCAGACTTGTGGCAATCCTCCTGCCTGTGTCTCCTGAGTGCGGGGAATAGAGGTCACTGTACTTTATACAGTCAGATGGAAGTAATAGTAGTGATTACGTGTGTGCTCTGTGTATGATTGGACTGATGCTTCCATGTCTGTGTGTCTGACCGTTTTTATAATAACATTCTCTAGTGCTGATGGAGCTTTTGCCTAGTGTGAGTTCGGTTCCCAGCATTAGAAATGCAATCAAATGAAACAGAAATGCTCTAAGTTCTGGGCACAGTGGTAGTGTAGCCGCTTCACACACCTTCCTCATGAAAATCAAGGGGAAAGGGCTGAGGAGAAGCTGTTTGTCTAGTCTCATGAGACACTGATGGTAAAGCTGGGGTTTGAGACCAGGGTGCTCACTAGGTCTGAACAGCAGTGCGTGGCACCAAGGGGTGCTGCTCAAGGGGTGAAGTCCCCCCTGCTCATGTGCTCCTGTTGCTGCTGCTGCTGCAAAGATTCCGAGGAGCACACCTGACACAGGCGTGCTGCCAACCTCATAGGTGGCCTGTCTGGGTCGCTACTGTAGCAATTTGGTGTTTGTATGTAGCATTTGCACCATTTGTTTCCTGTGTTAAAATCTGCCAAGGGCTTGTGTTTCTTAGTTCAGGATAATGGTCTTTTTCAGAACCTGAGATTGAAGCACGTGTTACCCCCACCCCCCAGCCCCCCAGCATGCTTGTCTGAATGCATTCTTGCTCCTGAATGCATTCTTGCTCCATCTTTAAGCTGCTTTTGTCCTTGCAGGCAGACATCTGGTCCCTTGGCATCACAGCAATAGAACTGGCCAAAGGAGAGCCACCTCATTCTGAGCTGCACCCCATGAAGGTGTTATTCCTCATCCCAAAGAACAACCCCCCCACGCTGGAAGGGAACTACAGCAAACCCCTCAAGGAGTTCGTGGAGGCCTGCCTGAATAAGGAGCCAAGCTTTGTGAGTGCACCCCTTTCTGGAGTCTCAACTTGGTCTGGATTTCTTCTGTTGGGGTTGCGCCAGCCACTGTTTCCAGCCATCTCCTGATCTCTTGCATCTTGGCAAATGAATCCAACACTTTCTCAGCTTGGGAGGTGGGGGTGGGCTGCAGGTTGAAATCAGCAGGTCAGCGTTTGTTTACTGGGGTGGGAATCAGGTGGTGGTGGGTGTGGTCTTGCATGCCAGTCCAGGTGTGTGGTTGTTATATCATGGTACCGAACAGTGTAGTAGGAGACCCAGATATGTGCACATCTTCTAAGCATGCACAGTACTGCTTATTCCCACCGTGGACCCCGCTACCTTGGGTCACCCCTGGACCTTCAGATGTGAAGGCTGCAAAGCTGAGGATACTTGGGATGTTTATGGAGTGTCGCAGTCAGAAGGTGGGGGGGGGGGATCATTGATTCCACCTGGGCTCTCAGAGATCTCCATTAGAGGAACTGCTGTTCTTGACTCTGGAGCAAGCAGCAGTGTGCTGTGCCTGGCTGGCAAATCTGTGGTTTTGCTATCTGTCCCGGGTTAGACCGCTTTGTCTTGGAGTTTTTTGCCAGTAGATGGGGAAGCCACTGGCTTAAACTCTGGCTATGCCCTTTGGTTGTAGTTGTGCCATGTTGAGTGGGGATCAAGCTATTGGTCCCAGTCACCAGGGTGGGGATAGCTGCACGGACCTACTGTTCTAAGGTGGGAGTGCTGGTGACTGAGGGAACCCAGGCAGGAGCCAGGAGCCAGTCAGGTCCTGCCCCAACCTCTTCTTAGTTGAGTCGAATCCGTGAACTCGGTCTAGGGTATTCGCCTAACACTATTGGAGATGATAAAGAACAGGTATTTCCATTAACCAGCATTTATCACGAGAAGCCAAGTAAAAACAGGATGAGCTCTCTCAGAAGTTCTCACAAAGTTCTCTGTGGAGTTCTTTGCAGGAGTTCTCTTGCATTGGTGGAACTGCCCTAGTGGGATGCATCAGTCCTTGTTGGAAATCCTCTCCCATTTTCCCTGTGCCCGTATACTGGGGCCCGGGTGTGGAATGACTTCTCCAGCAAGGCCTGAATGAGGAGCGGGCTCAGAAGCAGAACCCAGGGCTGCACCGTTTTGCATCTGGCATTTTAACTCAGAGGTCTTGTCTGTCCAAGTGGGATAGAGTGGGATGGAGGAGAAACTCCCTCATGATTATTATTTTGACATGTGTGTTTTCCAGAGACCCACCGCTAAGGAATTATTGAAGCACAAATTCATAATCCGCAATGCAAAGAAAACGTCCTACTTGACTGAGCTCATCGACAGGTACAAGAGGTGGAAGGCGGAGCAGAGCCACGAGGACTCGAGCTCGGAGGACTCTGACGTGTAAGTGGCCCTGCTGGGCTCTCCGTGCCTGTAGCAGAGATGGGGTGTTGCTGTGGGGGCAGGGCAAGCAAAAGAGAGTACACACTTAGAGCCATGGCCAGAAGGAGGAGCCTGCAGAGACACTGATGCCCAAGAAAGACTAATAGTGAAATGGCAGCTGGGTCCTTAGGAGAGGCATGGCCGCTCTGTGCAGGAGGCAGCAGTGGCAGTGGGCGGGGTGGGCCGGGGTCATTGGTCTGGGCAGTGCAGCCCCTGACCTGGCCCCTGTTGGTGAACTTGGTGGGATTTCTGTTCCAAGGGAGACAGACGGCCAGGCATCTGGAGGCAGCGACTCTGGGGACTGGATCTTCACAATCCGGGAGAAAGATCCCAAGAATCTGGAGAACGGGACTCTTCAGCCCTCAGATTTGGAAAGAAATAAGGTACCACATGCTCACCAGCCAGTGGTGCTGGGGAATCCACACATGATAAGACTGCCATGAGAGTAAGCGAGGTGCCCCTCAAAGCAGCTCCTTGGTGGCATTTGACCTGAGGGAAGTGACAGGTTAGAGATGGAGTTCTGTCGGCTGAGGACAGGGATATGGGCCTCAGTGTGGGTGCTGGTCTCCTCAGTGTTGAGTTGTTTACCTTGTGTGTAGCACTGGGTCCTCCTGACCCGCAGCCACGGTGGATGTTGTAGATGTGAAGACTAAGTAACTATTGGGCTCACTTACAGCACCCTGACTTTAATGGAGAGTTTGATTTCAGGCGCTTAAAGACCAGTATGTTCCTTTTGGTACTTAATATAGATTTAATGTTGATAAGGTGGTTTTCCACTTGAATTTACAAAGAGCTATGTTTTAAAGATTAGTTTGTTGGCATCCATCTCTGTGGCTGCACAGGCCTGAGCAGCTCATGAAGTTCAGAGAGAGAGGAGTTAGGCCTCTCACTGTGGCCATACGGAGTACCTGGCTTCAGCTTTCTAGGGTTTCCTCAGTAAAGCCTGCAGAGCACGTGTGTCTGTGCCTAGGGAGTTCACTCCTGGCATCTTGCAGTGGGTTCAACAGCTACATGGGTGGGGCCCCTTTGTAGAGAGCCTCACTCAGAGATAGTGAACAGAAGTTGTTTGTTTCCTCAGAGGGAGGCTGGAGAATCCAGTCATCCTTGGTAGAATTCTTGCCTACCTCAGTGTTGCCTGTTTCTAATGGCCCTTTCTCTTTCCTTCCCCAAGATGAAAGACATCCCAAAGAGGCCTTTCTCTCAGTGTTTATCCACAATCATTTCTCCTCTGTTTGCGGAGGTAAGATCCCTGACTGCCATTCTTGGGAGGGAAGAAGGGGAGGAAGAGCGGACCAGGGCTGTCCTTCTGTGGGTGGCTACAGGACAAGTTAGGGACATTAAAACTTGCAGAAGCAGTCTCAATGTTTGCATCATGTCCATGGTGACCACTGGCCTGGATCCTGCCTTCCACAAGCCAGGCAGGTGACTAGGGAAAGCTGGGTAGGTCATTACTGGGCTTAAACAGTTAATCATTCCTCAGCAGCTGCCTCAGATCCACTGGAAATGAGACGATAGTCTGGGAGTTCTAGAGAAACAGAAGGGGAATCATTTTTTGTTTTGCTTTCCCCAGTGTGCCCTGTGGTTAGGGATAATGGGTGAGAACTAGAGCTGGGTGTGCAGCGCCCTTCGCTTTGGATAATCACCGGAGCTCAGCAAACGTCAGTGACGTGGGCTCCCTGAGGTTAGTTAGCACAGTCCTGGTGAAACATCGGTGACGTGGGCTCACTGAGGTTAGCACAGTCCTGGTGAAACATCGGTGACATGGGCTCACTGAGGTTAGCACAGTCCTGGTGAAACGGTCCTGGTTCTTCTGTCTTGTCTTTGCTTCTGCTTTGAGACTCCCAGGTGAGAGTTAGGTCCGAGGCAGGTGAGTGGCACATGGCAGATTAGACTCCAAATCCTGTGTTTGGAGTGTCAGGGAGTGCTCTTGTTTCTGTGGCTCTCCCAGCCTTGGCCAGTCCCTCCATGTGTCCGCCAGAGCCAGGATGAGGAAATAGCTGCTCTTAGGTTAGTACCCTGTGGGATCAAAAATGAGAATTTTCTAAAACGTTTGTTAACAAATTTAAGCGGGAGATTCTGGAATATTCCACACTTACGGGTACATTCAGGAAAAAGATTTGAAGTTGGACTTCATGCCTGGGAGGTGCCTTAAGTCACAGTTATGACTCATGAGAGCAGAGGAGGGTGTTGGCGGAATCTCAGGGCTCAAGGTTTATATGAGAACATTTGACAGCACTCTTGACCCCAAAGGCTATGTGCCTGAAGTTTACACCCAGCCCATAACTATCAGGAGCAAAGCCTTGGTGACCAACACTATAGCTGCCAAGTGACACCAGAGTTGTATGTGTCATTGATGACACTGTCAGGGGTGAGCAGAAGGCTGCACAAGGAAGAGAAAGCGGAGTGTTCATCAAACTCCTGTGTGAAGGTGTACAGTTACTTGCCTTTGTTCTGGTCTGGAGGAGTCACCCAGAGATGGAAGATGAGGACCCAGAGTGACTCATGAGCCATAAAACTCATGCTTGGGCCATGTCAGCCTGGCATGGTGGTGTTGGCAGGGCCTGATTATCTCTTCCTGGAGTGGTTGCTGCCCAGGTCTGTGCCCGTGTATGACACTGCTCTTGTGTGTATTTCTAGCTGAAGGAGAAGAGCCAGGCATGCGGAGGGGACTTGGGGTCAATAGAAGAGCTGCGGGGAGCCATCTACTTGGCAGAAGAGGCCTGCCCTGGGATCTCTGACACCATGGTGGCACAGCTCGTGCAGCGGCTGCAGAGGTAACTGGCTCTGACTGGGCCCGGGTTGCAGGAGGGGATCCTGGTGGTGCTGGCACGGCTTCTTGTACTAGAACTGTTGCAGGCTGCAGTTTGGTATATCTCTTGGGTTCTTCATTTTTGTTCTGTTGTCCCTTGAGAGTAAAGCCCCTGAGGGAGGAGGCTTGTTCTGACTTGTACAAACGGGAGACCTGAGTCTGGAAAGGACCACAGAGCTTTGCACTTGTTCCACTTGCCAGATAAACGCAAGATGCCTTAGAGCACCTGCATGCCACAGTCTAGTGGGCAGGGAAAGCCTCAGTCACACCGAGACGGTGTCCAGGTTCCAGAGGCTTTGGTGTGGTGGACTCAGAGCCATCCCTAAAGCCTTGCCTAGAAGCCTGGCTCTAGCCTCTGGGAGCAAGCGAGCTCCTGTCTCTGCCTGGTGACTTTAGCCACATACCTCCATGTAGAATAGATATTAGTGTTTGGGATAAAAAATAAAGATGGTTTGCTTGTTGACCCCAGTCTTGAGGCCACTGAAGGAGGAGACAATATCTTATTAAGATCGCCCTGATTTGAATCTTAAAGGCAAAGATGGAAAAGAAAATACAGCTCAAAACCCAATCTGTGTGTTCATCCCAGCAGGTCTCTGATTTCCCTAACTTGGGATAACTTTGTATTTCCTTCTAGTGGCATCTGATTTTCATTTAAAAAGAGATTTGTCACAAGCAAAACAGAACCACACCCAGAAACTGTGTCTGTTTATTATCCTGCCTTCTGCTTTCTGGTTGGAATATTAAGGTGTCACTTTTTCTGTGATGTGTATGCATTCATGTGTGCACACTGTGGTCAGAGGTCCGAGGACAGCTTTCAGCAGTTGGTTCTCTTCTGCCCTTTTTCAAATTGAGGATCTAACTTGGGGCATCAGGCCTGTCAACAAGCACCTCTGACCTGCTGCCCTCCCAGTAAAGCCTGCTGTGTTGGCAGCCGGCCTTGGCCTCCATGTAGCTGGGCTGCAGCTCCACCACACTCAGCTTTTGTCGCCTTCAGGAGTTTTCATGTGGCCCAGAGCTGCCTGATGTTATGAGTGGTTGGTAGCTGTGACTTGATTTCCCCAGTAGCTCGGGGCAGGTGGTGTGACGCATACACACGTAGTCAGTCCTTTTCTTGTTTCTGGATCTGTCCTCTGCTGAGGCACCTCATCTGCCAACTCTACTAGAAATGTGATAGGAGCCACATTTTATTTATTTTAAAATGAAGAATTTCATTTGTTTTAAAAATATTTTATTGATTATTATAGGGAGGGTACATGTGCTATGGTGCACCCTCTATGCCGATTCCAGGATCAGGATTATGCTGCCAGGCCCTTTGCCTGCTGGCCCCAAATGTGGAGATTTTGGATATTTGAATTTTAACATTGAAAGTGCCCCTCCCTCCCTCCCTCCCTCCCTCCCTCCCTCTCTTTTCTCCCCCCTCTTTTCCCTCCCCTCCCTCCTTCCCTCCCTCCCTTCTTCCCTTCCTCCCTCCCTTCTTCTATCCTTCCCTCCTTCCCTCCCTCCCTCACTCCCTCCCTCCCTCCCATGTGAATTTTGTGGTTCTAGGGATTTAATTCTTTGGAATATGCTAGGCAAGTCTCCTACCACTGAGTTGAATCCTCCGGCCTCTCACACATGGAATTTTAAATTTTCTAGAAACTAGATCAAGAACATGAAAAGGAACAAACAAAATTAATTCTAATATTACTTTGATAAATTTCTGTCTCAGCTTGTAACCATTATAAGTTACCAGTAGGATATTTTACACTGTTTTCCCTGGTGTTAACCTTTGGAGTCTGGTGTACTGTTGTGTATTAGCCATCCTTATCAATCCAAACCCAGATTTCAAGTAGACCCTCATAGCCTTTTGTGCTGAGTGGCCCCTCCTATGGCATCAGATGACTAAGTGGTGGGGTCCTGGTCTTGTCTCTGCAAACATGGCTCTGCTTTGCATTTACCCTGGGTTCCAGCAGCCGTGGGCGATACTCAGCCAGTGCCCGTCCCTTAGGCTTCTTCCCAGTTTGCTCCTAGGTGAGCTGGATTGGACGGTCTCTTCAGAAGTCACTTCTGAGTGTTTTTAGGACATCTCTGTCTTAGTCTGAATTGGCTTTGGGATCCTTCAGTGAGCACAGCTCATCCACTCAGAGAAGCAACTCAACGCATAGTGAGTCGTTTGTAGCTCTTGACATTCGAGCTGGACGCTGTGTCTCCAGTGTGCTGCTGAGAGGATCTTACAGACCTATGTTATGTTTGGTGTGTTGAAAAGCAGCTCTGGGGGCAGTGTTTGAGATGAGTTCTCTTAAATACGTCCCTGGGCTCAATGCTCATACCAGGTAGCATTCAGAAGCAAGATAGTGTAGACTTTTTTTTTGAAAACAAGAAATTACATAGTCCTGTGGTCATAAGTTACTTTTGATGGTATACGCAAGGTGTTCATGCAGACACATAGGCCCTCCTTTGGGCCATGGTTTTGAATACTGCTTCCAAATAGCTCATCTGGGCTGCAGCCCTATCCTGCTGCCCCAAAGACTTGCTGAGCTTGGACTCAGCTTGCCAACGTGGATATGGCCCTGAGCTCCTGCTGTGTCCTTGGTCACCACTAGTTTTTAAAAATAGATCCTGTCCTGGAGAGGGCTCAGAGGTTAAGTTGCTTTCTGTACAATCAGGAAGATCTTCATGTAGGTCCCAACACCCACACAAAGGCTGTGTTGGGGCACGTGTGTAATCTCAGCATGGGGTAGGGATTCTGTGGAGACGTGGGTAGGTCCCAGAGGGTTGCTGGCCAGCCATCCGCCATCCCAGCCAGAAAGGCAAGCTCCTCCTACCCAGTACGATACACTCCCTGGAAAGTAAGGTTAGAACATGATAGAGGAAGACCCCCCCACCCCCAGTCAGCCTCAGCCCAGTGTTCACATGGTTGTGTACACTTGTACATACAAGTGTAGACTCCACATACAACACATACATACTCCACAATCACAAAGCAGAGTGGTCCTAGGTATGACTTGCTATCTCCATGACACCCCTCATCCAGACAGGCTGCAGACAAGCCAGACAGGCTTGGTTTTCAAGCACTGAGTTGTTTAGTTAAATCTAGACGTTTCTTAGCCATTATAAACTCTTGTATAATATATCTGTTAACTTGCTCATTCTTGTTCTCCTGGCATGTTTTCTAAGACTTTGAAGCTTCTGTAAAATCATAATGTTTCAGTTCTCCAAGATCTCACTGTGGCAAAAAGGGATGCTTACTGATCTCTGCTTTTCCCTAGATATTCTCTGAGCGGCGGGGGAGCCTCAGCGCACTGAAGGCCCATGGCGCCCGGGTTGATTTTTCCTTTCTTCTTCATCTCCCTTCTTTTTAAAAGTCAACGAGAGCCTTTGCCGACTCTGCGAAGAGGTGTCACGGAGGGGCTCACCCTCCGGTAGCGCCAGCACCTGTCCAGGGAACAGCCTCATCGTGCCACAGCCAGATGGAGTCTTTCCGATGGGGTGGGGGAGGGTCACCTCCTTCAAGCGATTATTTTATTTTTTTATCGTTTTTAATTTTAAGCATAGTGCACATATTCAAAGAAAGTATCTTTAAACACAAAAACCCTGAAATGTATATTTGGATTGTTTTAAGGCAATTGAAGACACGCAACCTCAGGTATCCCGCTCATATCGATAGCTCCTCCCCCCGGAGACGGAGAGTCGTTCTGGTGGATCAGTGTACAGACTGTATATAGCGTCATTTTTACGGAAACCCTTTGGGCGTGCATAAGGATCACTGTGTACACATTGGCCAAGTGCTTCTGTAGATATGTCTGTGGAGTAAATATTTGACAGGCCAGAACTCGAGTCTATTGCCTTGCCTTTATTACGTGTAAATTTTGAATCTCGTGACCAGTGATTTGGATTTTATTTTGTATTTACAGGGTCTGTCATTAATAATAATTAACCCCCTCCCCTCATGGAACACACTCCCACTTGTACCTCAACAGATGCAAATTTCCCTCTCGTTCACCCTGCTCCCTTTTTGGTACACTTAGAAGTTTTCCTTTTCCATCAATGGTACTGTTTCTTAGTGTTTTCAATTGGAACATATCTTGTCTCACAGAGCTTTAAATTATTCTCTTAGGTCTCTTCCGGATGAAGCGCTCTCATCTAACCTATGTTGGGTTGTGCCACCACGTCTGTACTAGATGTCCTGTCTGACATCTTTCCATGAAATCTTGTAGTACAACCTGAGTATCATCTTCTCCACCACAAAGTGTCTGAATGCTTACACAAATAAATTTTATAACTCACTCATCTTGCATACTGTTCTTGAAACACGGCTCCACAGAGCAGATAGGGCATCTGCTCTGCACATGTACATGGTTGAGGAAGCGTGTGTATGTTGAGACATGTTGAAAGACTCCAGGGGAAAGTGCCCAGATGTCAAAAAGCCAAATGTCCAGGTTATCTCCCTATGCAATTTGTGTGATTGGTCCGAGTTATGACCGATGTTGCGCGTTTGTGAAATTGCTGAAGCTCTTGCTGGGGTCTTGGAAAGGCGGTTTTGGTTTTGCTCAAAGAACCGGGTCTGCTGGTCCTGTCAGCCAAGCTTTCTGTTCTTTTATATTGTAAGCATCCTTTGGCAGGGTGGGAATTCCCCGGTTCTCTGAGCGGTCTTGCCCAGATTTGTGTAGTGTTTTTTGTTTGTTGATGCTAATTACTGTCTCCCTGTTGGGGTGTTAGGTCTTGAGAAAGACAAAGGGTTTTTGGAGCAGGAACTTTGGGTGAACTTGGCAACATCTGCTCAGCCTTGTGCTGGTGTGTAGTGTTACAGGAAGGCAGGCCAAGGCTAGTCGTGTCGGGCGTGAGACAATTGCTCAGATTAAATGGGGTCTAGGTTTTTAGACTATTAAATTGTGATAGTCTATTAGAAGTAGTAGATTTGGGCTGGAGTAATAATTTGATTCAAGGATACATTTTGGCTAGGGGAAAGAAAGACGCAATTGTTTTTTGCTTTAAAAATTTTTTTTGAGTCTATGGGCCATGTGTGCAGTTCCCTCAAAGACCAGGAGAGGGTAATGAGATCCCTCTCTTGGGGACTGTAGTTACAGGTGAGCTGCCCTGTGGGTGCTGGGAACTGAATCTGGGTGGGCTGTAAGAACGTCCCGTGTTCATAACTGCTGCGCCAACACTCTGGCCCCGAACAGTGTTGCTTTATATCCATACCACAAATGTTACCTGGAACAATAGTCGGAGAATATTTTGTTTCTAGAGTGCTCTGCTTTGGAGTGCTCTGCAGTTGGTTTGTTTGTTTTTGTTTCGCTTTTGTTTTTTGGTTTTTTTTTTAAACCAGGCTTGATGTATAAACCAAAGGTTGTTGCAGGAAAGTCACCAAATGAGCCTGTTCTGCAGAGTACTGTTGACTTGAAGAGCGTCCCTAAGGGCCACAGGCATTTCTAGTGGAGAGAGCTCGTCAGTTTTACAAGTGGGCAGTGATACAGCAGTGAAGCCAATTGTCTTTTCTCTTTCCAGTGCTGGTACATGAACCAGGACTTGTGTGTGCCGGGTCAGTGCTTTCCTGAGCTTACCCTGTAATCCCTCCCAACGTAACAGCTGTGGCTGAGCTGCGCAGAGGACTAGATGCTAATTAAGCATAAGCTTATCGAGGTGAGTGTAGGCTGGTCCTCTGCATGTAGTAGACCACAAGGCATGGTTCCCACCTCCTGTGGAAGCAGCAGAGTTTGTTGGAAACCTTGCTGTGGATGTGGGGTTGACAGGTTTAAAGTGGATTGCCTCGTTATATAGTCTCCTCTGTGTTGTTAACACTGTAGCACAAAATCAATGAGATGTTGTATGGATGTTTTGTTTAGCTCAGCAAGGTGTGTGTTCAATTCTAGTCCTTTATTCAGAGCAGGGCCTATCTCAGGACACTGGTACCGGTTTTGCGTCACAGGCTACAGTGGGTGAGCATCACCCAGAAGTCCCTCCACAGCTCACACAACCATGCCACCAGTCTGGGAAAAAGCATCTTGAGCAGTGAGGTAGGCCGAGCGCTGAGCCCTGGCTCACAGACAGGTTGTCCTTTAGGTAGTCCATGTTGGCCCTCATGAGTGCTGAGATTGCAGGTATGCCACACGTTGGCTCAATGATGGTCCACCCATTGCTGTCCCAGTAGGTAACACCCTGTGATGTGGAACCACCTATGCAGAATAAGAGACCGTGGGTTCCTTCCTAGCAGCTGGGGTTTCTTCTTGAGCTGCTCGAGCTGCTCGACATGGTTCCTGGTTCTGTATGTGGTGTTTTATACTATTCTTTGGGAAAACCTGTAATCATATATGCATTATATTTCTTTAAAAACATGGCTTCTGTGTTTCTGCTACAAAATATGGCAATGAACGTGGATTCCTGAGCACGCATACTGTCGTGCTCGGTCAATAAAGCTCTGGAAAGCTGTTCCTGTGTCTTGTCTTGTGGGATCTCTCAGACTCTGTCTCTTCCAGCAGGTTCTGCTGTACGCTTGGTTAATCTCTCTCTGCAGCTGTACTGGAGTCTCAGGTGCCAGTCACATGGGGGAGAATTTGTACTTACGCTGCTGAAGTGAGAAGTCATCTCGTCTCTAGCCCTGTGAGAATTTGGTGACTCAGAGGGAGCCTGTTTCCAACACTGTTGGGTGCCTGGTGATGGGGTCCCCCTAGATGATTTAGAGGCAGTGTCTGGGGAGTTTCAAGAGCTGTCTGCCCTTCTCACTCGGGTGTGCCTTCTGCCCAAGCCTTTCCTCATCAGCGTGCTAAATGTTGCATTTCCTCAGACGTTGTGCCCTTTCCCATCCACCCAGTACCACCCTTTCGCCTCCACACAAAGAGAAGACACAGGTGGTGGTTTTGCCTCAGACTTTTGTGTGCTGGATCGTGGCGTGAGGTATTTTTATTCCCTTTTGTTGGTACTTAGAACCATCTGGTACATTGTAAGGCAAATGATTGACACATCTTATTCCTTATCCGTGTGAGTCTCTGACACCAGCCATAACCCCTCAACGTTGGTGGGTCTGTTTCAGGTAAGAAGGCCCTTGCTCGGGTGGAGGGCACAGGGAGAGGGGACTGCTGACCTGGCCAGCTTGCATTATAGTTAGAGGGCTCTATGCGTGAAGGGAATGGCAGCCACCCAGCTGCCCTAGAGAACAGGCAAACATTTTTCCACTGGGAGGCTCAGGTAGTGTTTGGCAGCCAGGTCCCCCAGAGGAGTCTGTCCAGGATGTGGGCTGTCATCCTGTCTGTACCCCATGCCCAGAAGGAATGAGTATAAAAAAGAGAAAGACTTGGAGACAGGCACAATAGATACTACTAGAGAATGCAGGTTCAAACCACACCACGGCCTTGCAGGGAATTGGGGCCAATCACCAGGGCTGGGACACGTACCATTACCATACAGCACTGCTTGCAAGAAGCTTGCTCAGTGCCCCATAATGTAACAGCACAAATGGCCCCAGCCAACGACATACAGCTTCTCATGCTTGTGAAACAGACAGCAAAACATCACGGCCCAGGAGCCCCCACTGTACACACCACGCACAGGGCGGTGACGCCCACGTATTGCACTGGTTATCTGCTTCTCCACAGAAAACAACCCCACTACATTTTGTAAATAGGAATCACAAAGTTTGGTCAGCTTTCACCAGGAAAATGGGTATGACAACCAGGGTCCCACTGGAGCCAACCCCTTCCTTTAGTGGAACGGAGTACTCCACAAATTGCTTATTTGAGAAAAGTGAGTCCTACGAATGTCCTATTATAAAAGTAGAAAGATTGGAGAAAAAAAAAATGAAATCCAAAATGATCTCATTTACTTAAGACCGTGCCATGTGTTGTCAACACTGGAAAAAATCCGTTTGGAAAACAGTCTGCAGGTGAAAAACTGACCCGCTGTCTTCCCTGACACGGTGAACGGACGTGTGGCCCTGGACCGGCTATGCTGCAGGGCGAAGACTGTCATTTGGCACTCTCGATGACAATGTGTCAATACTGGCACAAGCTGAAGCGCCCCTGGAGAATGGCAAGACAAGCCCTCCCACCCTCTAGGCCTGGAGGGAAAGGCTGTCCAAAAAGATACTGGAAAGACAATGTTGGAGATAGGCCTATGAAGGGAGGTGGCGAGAACCACGGCAGATGACCGTCACTGTGCTCACACGGGGTGGGTTTCACTAGGCTTCAGTGTATCCTCCAGGAAAGCAGCCTGTGGGCACATCCAGCCTTCAGTACAGGTGAGATTCTTTGTGACTCAAGATGTGGGCCCTGGAGGCTGAGCTGGTGGCACTTCGGATTACTTCCATCCATCTAAAATGACAGGAGAAGGGACATAAGCACCAGGTGACTTTGTATGTCCACACCTGGTCTGTAACAGACTTAACGCCGTTGGTCACCACTTCCAAAGACAACAAGTGGAAGAGCAGAGCTCGTCAAAGATGCCCTGTTGTCCAAGCAGAGGGTCCCTGTAATGGTTTTAGGGGGGCGATGTCTGGGGACTGTCAGCACACTTCACATACGGTAGGCAGTTCCAAAGACATTGTAAAGGCTGTATGCATACAACCATCCTGTCTCATTTGATGAGCCCATCTGGTAGCACTGGATCAGGGACACGCCGAGTCTGCAGGCTGCTAGTTGTCACAGTTGAAGGTGTCACTAGTACCAGCTCCCAGGGTTCAGGGATGTTCAGAATAATCTGTCCTAAGTTACCTGGTCCAACATGTCTTGAGTGTGGGTAAAGAAGACCACCTACTCTTGGGATTCAGCATGGCAAGGCTGTAAGCCGTGGGAGGATCTCTCTAGATCTTTGGAGATCTTGACCAGTGGTTCTCAACTTTCCTGTTTTTGTTGCTACTTCATAACTGTAATTTTAGTGCTGTTATGAATCATACTCTAAATATCTTGAGTTTTCTGACAAGTCTTAGGCAACCCCCTGTGCAGGGGTCGAGACCCACAGGTTGAGAACTGATGATCTGGGCTGAGCCTTGCCCCCTTTTGGGCACATTTGCTAGCAGTTATGCATAGGGGTTGCTGGCTGGTTTCATGGACACTTGCTAGGGGTTGTTTCTAGTTGGTTGTCCTGTTGATCTAGAAATGCTTTGGGCCAGTGAGGGAACAAGCCATCATCCAGACAAGTAGCAGGCCAGACGAGAACTTGCTCCCTAGTGAGGGAGGGGCGGGGGGACTGGCGTGTTGAGGCCTCTGATTGGTACTACAGTCCAGTGACCTTGGTTGTCTTGTGGTGCTATGGGATGCATTTCCCAAAAGCCCAGTTTCCCCTTGGAATGTAAATTACAGGAACAGCTTTAAGTCAGAGTTCACACCTGAAAACCTGGAAGCCTATTTCCCTCCTAACCTCCTGGTCTCCGGCCACTCCAACACTCACTTGCTTTCTTTGTGTGGTCGTTAGCTAGAACCATCATCCCTTGGTTCCATTTGGCCACCTGTGCCCTGCGTCCCCCTGAAGTGCATCTGCCGCAGCTTCCTGGTATAATGTGTACACGGTAGAGCACCCAGCACGTTGGCGTGGGCTGACCTTACATGGCAGGAGCTAATGTCTCTGTGACGCCACGCTGTGGGGCTGGGAGTATGAAGCAGACCTACAGAATGCTCACGAACTACTCAGGAGAGGTGAGCCCTGATGTCAGGATGGGGACCGAGGTCCTGCAGGTGAGCTGTGCAAACAGGGTTGGGGGCACCTACCTTTCAAATGTGTATTCGCTTTCAGCCCTGAAGTAGTACACGTGGGACTTGAAATGCAGCTTGAACACATAGTCCTTGTGGATGTTCTCAGACTCTGAGGGGATGGTGAGAGAGTAGCCCAGCAGAGGCAGGCTGGCGAGGGGGTGACTGTCCTGCAACAGGGTACAGAGGGGGCTTTGAGGACGTGGTCAGTGGGGTTGGGTAGGGTTGCTGTTCTAGTCAGCGGCTCCAGCTTGGGAATACATTGGACCGGAGGCAGCCAATCTAGTGTGCTGTGGTCCCTCTAGGAGAAGACATGCTTTTGTTTCCTCCCTTAAGGGCTAGTCCCGTAGAACAAGGCAGACATCTGGCTCGTTTTCGCCCCCTCCCCACAAGACAGCATCGAGTCACCTCCTTCCCTTGCAGAGCAGAGCTAGTAAGGAAGCTTATCTTTGAGCAATTGGATGCCAGCGTTCACTTAGAGCTGAAAATCTATGATGGACATGGCTGGTCCTGGAACCCTACATTTCCCAACACCGGACTCTGTGCCTGTCAGGTGCCGCAGGCTCAGCCTCAGGGAGGCATTCTCCTGTGCTTGAGAGCATCGAGAGCAGACGTACTTCAGGTTAGGGCCAGCTGCCCCGCGTGGGGCACGTACCTGGTGTGATTTGTAGAAGAACAGGCAGAAGTTGGTAAACACCACCCACAGCTTCTGCCAGCCATTGCTGTTCTTGAACTTCCTCAGCAGGTTCCCAGAGAGCTGGTTCTGAAAGACAGGTGGGGGTGGGGTGAGGGGGGGGAATAGGAGGTGGTCAGAAACAGATCAAAGACAAGCGGGGAGTCGGGAACACCAGGTCCATGGCATTCGCTGCATCTCGAGAGCCAGGTCCAGAGTTCCCAGCTCTGAGCATGGGCTTCCCACATCAGACATCCTTCATTGTATGTTGCCAGGTCATCAGGCTGCATGATGAATTCCTGACCTCGCACAGGTTAGGTGCTTACTAGAGTCACCCTTGAATGTGACATCATTAGGGAGCTGGGTGGTCGGTCATACGATGAGTGGCGTTCTAAGGAAGTGAGTGATTCAGGGACACCATTCAACACCAGAAGAGAGGGTAGAGTGGACATCCACAATCAGGGATGGCCAGCCAATGAGCAGGAAAAGCACAGAGTGTCCCTACAGGGAGGAGGGCCTGGCTCACTGCAGGCTACGATCCTGAATTTCTGACCACCTGAACTATGAGAAGTCATCTAAGTCACTGGAATTCTGGTCTTTTTCCCTGGAAGATCCAGGTCTATCAGCATAGACCTCTGGAGCGGCTCTATGCTGCCACCTAGTGGGAAGGCCCAGAAGCCACTCTTGCTGAATTCCTGCAGTTTCTGTAAGCATTAATCCTTGCTGTGTGTAGTGAGGGCAAGGAGACAACGCAGACATTGCTCTACCTCAAGACAGTGAAGAGGTCTGTCCACTTCCTGACAAGCCGACCTTTCACCCTGCTGTCAAGTGACATGAGCGGAGGGCACGGAAGGCTAATTGATGCCCCCCAAGAGTTCACTGAAAACAGTGAGATTGGCAAATTGTGTATCTATTAGCTCCCAGTTCAGCATCTCAGGCTGAGGAGAGCTCCACAGCACGGAGCACATTCTGTTCTTGCAGAAGGCCTCAAGTGGGTTCCCAGCACCCACACTGGTGGATCACAACGGCCTAGGTAACTCAGGCTCTAGGGGATTCAATATCCCCTTGGCTACCACAGGCAGGATGGTGCTCACATGCATATAACCCCACCCCTGCTGAGAGAAAAGCTTTAAGATACCTCTAAGTCTGTTTTACTGTTTTCTAAGCGCTGGTGTCAGGAAGGCCCTAGAGGAGAAGAAATGCTTACAAGTTCCTTCCTTCAGCTGTTCAGACTGATGGGAGATGGAGAAGTGAGCTGAGAGGGCATTCTGCCTGAACAGCTTCAACCATCTAACCATCTGGCTGCCACTACCTGCCTGCAGGGGCGGCAGGGGATTCTGGGTAGTGGCAAGCCTCGCTGCCCATGAGACAGGACCCTAATAAACCCTTCTGTCCAACCCTCCTTTCAGAACTCTCCCTAAACAATGACACTGGTCTGTCATTGTGTCCCCAGTCACCAACCCCAGCAAAGCTGGTAGTGTCTGGCCTGTCACTTGTCACCGCATTCCACCCTCTTAAAGCTGAGCCCGCGTTCACATGGGTAGCAGAATGAAGCATCTAGGAAGAGAGGCCAAGAGAACTTCTTCCTGGCACCAGCCCACAGCCAGCAGCCTCATAGAATGGAGGAGCTGCTGTGTCTGGGTGTACTGCCTCCCCCAGGCTGGTCCTCCCAGGATGGTCCTCTGCTGCTTTCAAGCTCAGGTCCTCCTTTCTACCGTGACATGCCTTGCCTGGGATGCCCTCACACAGGCCAAGAGGAAGGGTGGCATGGAGCAAGGGCAGTGGGCAGGCAGCCTCTCAGCAGGCAGGGCTTGGAAATGTGACCACAGGGCACCAAGGCTAGACACTCACGGGAAAGGGAGTATGTGGGAGTGCTAGGGTCTTGTCTGGGGCTCCTTGAAAATGTCTTCAGGACATAGCAGGAAACTCTGTAAACTGGAGGCCACTTGTAGAACACAATTCCAAGACTCTTGGGATGTAACTTAAAGAACTTGTGTGTAAATCTCCATTTTTTTTTTTTTTTTTTTAGATCAAAGAACCAACAAACTACTACTGTCCTTGGCTCAGCCTTTCATGTGACATTATGTGGCCCAGGCAAATCAAAAATTAGAACTTCAGAACTTTGTACATTTTGAAGAATGGGTGGAGTCAGTCTGTAGAAGCCCCCGCCCCTCCCCCATAGGGCCAGAGTTGGGAGGCACTGAAGACGTAGAAGCAGCCACACAACTAGAGGGGACCATGGAGCCTTGCACTAGCAGGTGCTGTTGACAACACGTCAGGAGACAGCTCTGCTGTTCCTAAGCTTGCCAGGCTACGCAGTGGCTACTTTAAAGTGGGATTTAGAAAATTCTAGAAGCTGTAGTAATCCAGTGGAAGGCTCACCTTCAAAGCCACAAGTCACTGAGCCCATCTGGAGACGCCTACCCTGGGGTCCCTTCTTGGATGTCTCCTGTGAACTGTAATGGAGCCCTGCTAGAAACACCTCATCCTCTTTCAGACCTGGCTACCCCGTGGGTACCTGATTCTACAACTGCCATGGTGTCTCTTGGGTACCTCATTCGACAACTTCCATGGTGTGTGTGGCTATCGGTGGGGTGTGGGTTGCAGTGCTGTACAGGAGCAGAATCTTGCCCTTGGCTAACTCCATGGAAAGAAAAGACAATGTGGAGAACCAAGGAACTGAGGTGGCTCACAGGCGGCTGGAAGCCGGACGCGGGGTCTGCAGCGCATTTACAAAGGAGAGCCACTCTGCCCCAGCTGTAGGACGAGTACAGCTCCTTATACACTTAGGCTGCTCTTCTGCGCCTGCTGATCACATAATGGCGCTCTCAGTGGCCGGGCACAGAGGCTTCTCGGTAAGCCCGAGGCTGAAGGTGAAGGCCAGCTCAGGCCTTGTTTCCATACCTCCACGGCAATGCTGAAGTCCACCATGGAGACACTGGTACTACGATGCCAGCACACGTGCACCATTGTGTTGCCACGGTGAGGGGCCTGGCGTTCCAGCGAGGTCCGAGAGGCACTCAGATCATCCTCTGACTCCTGGTCAGCCACTGCGGCTTCATCCGGGGACTCTGCAGAAGGTGATCAGGAGCAGTACTGGTGTTTCTCTTCCCTAAGACTAGCCTGGAGTGCTGGCAAGGCTCCCAGTGTGGTCCCCCAAGGGTACCCAATGAGCAGGGTTCTAATGAGGCCTCCATGGGAGAGCATCCTTCCAGAATCCCCTGCTCTGGCTGGGAATCCTTCCTGTATGTAGACACTGGGCCTGTAGCCTGCTTCCTGTCTCTGTGAACACCAGCTAATACAGGGTAATGTTGGCTTGGAAGACATGACACCCCGTCCCTCTCATTCTCAGGAAGGACCCTCTTTTGACAAGTTAAATTTCTTAATCTTTAACACTGATCCCTAAAAGCATGGACAGGAGGCCTACCTGCTAGGAGTTCTGACTGTGTATGGTGTTCTCCCTCTGTGAAGCAGAGCCCTCCCTGACTGTCCCTCAGGGGACAGTCCTTGTAGCGATGGCCTTGTAGCCACGGCCTTGGGCACTGCACCAAGGACACAACCACACTACTTACTGTTGTCAGGGGGGCTGCTGGCAAGGAGCTCGGGGGTGGGTCCATTGCTTTTCTCTGCCAGGTCAATGGCCATCTGGATGTCCTCCATCCATTTTTCCATTTCTGAGCGGGAACTGAAGACAGAGATGACATCGGCTTGTCAGACCATGGCCAGTCAAAGGCAGACAGTAAGAGGTCAGGTTCACGAGTTACCTGGCGGCCACGATGATGGATTGCCGCTGGCCCCTCAGGGTCAGGCAGTGGGGCACGCCCCACTCCTCCTCACTCTCCTCGATCTGTGGAAGGAGAGTTTATTGAGTCATGGGTGGGCAGCAAGCCAGGCACCTGGTGCATTTGTGGACACTCACCAAACTGGCTACCAGACCAGTAAAGGCAGAATTCAGAGCGGGACTCAGGCCCCAGAGGAGCCATTCCCATAGTCAGGGAGGATACTTTAAGGCAAAAACTCATATACTTCCTCTCCATCTTGTGAGAAGGTTGACATTAGCCTGGTCCTTATAAAAAGGCAGGTGCCCTGTGGATACCTGATGACCAGGATGCAGGTGAGAAAGACTGGCATTGTCCTCACTGGATAGGCGGCAGCTAGGGCCAGCAATGAGACGAGAGGCAAGCTCATATACAGCCTAAACTCTCCCTGGATTCTACAAAGACCATCCCGAGGCCTGATGTGTGTGGACAAGGTAGTGTCTCTCCGGGGTCCTCCTTGCTAGCAGACCCCAAGAGATCTGCTCTTCACAAAGGGGGCATGCCAGCACTGGACTCTTACCGTCATGCCATAGAGCGGGAGCTGCCCGTGGACTTTAAACTGATTAGATGCCGTCAGCCCTCGGCTGGTATACAGCAAGACATCGTTGAACTAGAGGTATAAGCAGAAGTGTGTGAGCTGAATGGGTCCCTCTTACCTCCAAGTTCTCCCAAGGGGGTGGGTGAGGGCTAGCCTCAGGACTTTCCTTGCCCACTGGCAACATGGTTCTGGGACTGTCAAAAACAAACCGGCTTGCCCCACTCACCAGGAAAAACATGCGCTGTTGAAGCCCCTTCCCGGAGAGCTTGCTGAGGCTGCCCAGGCGGATGAACTCCTGCAGAGCAGACAGAACCTCAGTTTACTAAGAGGGCGAGAGTCTCTTAGTAAACTAAAGTTTACTAAGAGGTGCCTGGATTCTGGCCTCCTCAGCCCTCACCCTATCCGGTGACAGTGCAGCATTGAACAGTGACCTCTGTATGCGTGGTTGCTGCTTGCTCCCAGCCTCCTTGCTGTTAAGTCATGGCTAAGGGCCATCTTTCTTGTTCCCAAGAACCTTTGCAGCAGGCAGCCAGGGGCCAGGAAAGATGGTACTGAGGGTAGATCACTCTTCCCTGTGATCAACAGCTGTGGTAGCTGTAGAGTATGAATGATCAATGGCAAAGAATCTGAGGAACTCTGCCTCTTGAGTCATGCTTTCCCTGAACTCCAGATTCCCAAGAGCGGGTCTCTCACAGGAGCAAGCAGGTCAGCAAACAACAGTGTTGTGTGTTTTTAAGAGTGGGTCCTTTCTTTCTCCTTTCCTTTCCCTTTCTTCCTTCCTTCCTTTCTTCCTCTCTCTCTTTCTCAGAGACAAGGTTTCACCACATAACTCTGGCTGGTCTAGAACTTGCTATCCAGACCATCTGGTCCCGAACTCCTAAGTTACTCCTGCCTCTGCCTCCCAAATGCCGAAATTAAGATGTGTGCCATCATGGCTGACCTAAGATGAGAGTCTTGCTAGGCTGGCCCCCAACTCCTGAGCTTGACTAACCCTCCTCCCTCAGTCTCTGGAGAATCTGGAATTACAGCCATGGACCAGTGTCTGTAAAATGCACATCAGATCTATCACTCTTGACAATCACTGTCAGCTTCCGTGATGCCAGATCAGGAGTCACTCTCTCTAACGGCCTCTCATCCCTTTCTGATTTACTCAGATGACTGAACAGTTCAGGGAGGCAGCGTGCTGAGCCAATGCCTGCATTCATAAGGCAGCACCGAACCTCACAGGGACAGGCCAATTCCAACCTCACAAGTGGACAGACTCCCTTTGTTGAGCGGGTCGTAAATGTCTGACACATCTGTGTGTTCCTGTTAGCTCCTAAAGTTCGGTGTTAGCCCCATGTTCACACAGACGAGCAAAATGGTTAAGGAACTTGCCTGAGAGCATCTGGCTGCCTTGAGCTAGGCTTCCCTGAGCTATCTGAGGCTCAGAGCAAGGCTGTGACTGCTGTGGGGTAGCCTGGGCTCAGAGCACGGCTGCTGAAGCTTCAAGCAGACCTGATGCAGCATGCAAGCTGCTTTAGTCTTACAGCATATGGCACTAATGTGGAGAATCCCACTTCAGTGGGCAAGCAGGCCCAGACCGTTTGGGTCTGGGTTAGGGTCAGGTACACCCAAATATCCAAGGCTTCTCCCATGGGTCTTGAGTCACATGGATTAGAGGTTTTCTGGGCGAGGGCTAGGGGAACCTTGGCGGTAAAGTGCTTGCTGTGCAAACAGAAGGACCCGAGTTTGAACCTTAGGGTCCATGTAAAACGGGCAAGCATGGTGGTGTGCACTTGTGATCCCAGCACTGGGGAGCTGGGGACAGGAGACACTCTGGGGCTTGGTGGCCATCCAGTCTAGCCTACACGCATGTGCACACATGCGCACACACGCACACACACTCACACACACACACAGTGTGACAGCTAATAACCTATAATCCTAGTACCCTCCAGGTGGAGGAGGCAGGAGGATCAAGAATTTGAGAGCAGCCTGGGCTAAGGATCAGAGGCCAAGCATATGCAGGACCAGGCTGGGCAGGGTATGAATGCAGCCATCCCATAGAGAGATCAGGTGAGATGTGATAAGTGAGTGAGTGATTATGTCTCCTGGATGGCTGCCCCCACAGCCCACCCCGAGGAGAGAACAAACGTGGGCTATTTCCTATCTCCCCGTTCCCACTGGGCTGGAAAGAATGTGCAGCTAGTCACACAACCCCTGAGTGCCTGATTCTGACACGGTGCCAGCAGGACAAGGGTGCTAACAGCGTAACTGAGTGCTTCTTGTCCACAACCATTCATCCCATGGAGCTCGGACCACAAGTATACATGTGTCATAGACTCGGGCCACAAGTGTGTGTCACAGGCTTGGACCACAAGTGTGTATGTCACGGTCTCGGACCGCAAGTGTATGTGTCTTGATCTCAGACCACAAGTGTGTGTGTGTCACAGTCTTGAGCCACAAGTATGTGTATCACCATCTCAGACCAAAAGTGTGTGTGTGTCACAGTCTTGAGCCACAAGTATGTGTGTCACCATCTCGAGCCCCAAGTGTGTGTGTGTGACCATATCAGACCACAAGTTGTGTGTGTGTGTGTGTGTGTGTGTGTGTGTGTGTGAGAGATAGTATTGGACCCTAACCCTGACCATCACCATTGCTGGCATTTTTTCACCGTATTTTCTGTTTTCACTTACATAAGTTTAAAAAGCATGAAAACTTTCTTAAACTGTTTGCAATGTGTGTGTCAGAGAAGGGGCCTGGGATGGCACAGGACATAAGCACATTAACTAATCAGGAGGTCAGAGATAACCGACTATGCTAGCACACACTAGGTGTTCCCCTGCTCTCCCAGGTGGTGGGAGGAGACCAGAGCCTGCCAGCCTTACCTTCCAGCCCGACACCCTGTCTGACACTACCCAACACCTTGTGCCTACCCTTCCTGGGATCACAAGATTGTCAATGCCGATCAGATCTTTCTTGAGCTCATGAAGCTTCTGGAAGTTCTCCATCTTGATCATGGTACCGTGCAGCTGTGCCACCATCTCTGTGATCTCTGCCAGAGCAGCTGAGGAAGGGAGACAGGCTGCAGCTTAGCAGAGACGGGACCAGGAGCCCGTCAGGGTGAGCTTACTCCAGGATGAGCTTACCTCAGGGTGAGCTTACCCCAGGATGAGCTACCCCAGGATGCTTTGTCTCAGCCAGTGTGATAAGCTCCAGGCCCGTTCCACCCTCAGACATTACAACCCAGTTTGGTCCAACAAACATTTACTGGGCATCCATTGGTCAGCAGGATGGGGGGAGGCTCAGAGGGCACAAAGGGTGTCTTAACCCCATGGTGCTCAGGCACAGAGGGACCTAGGGGCAGCCTCTTCACTGGTCTCTGATCAGCGAGGCTACCTTATATGTTAACAGGTGACACTGGAGCCCATTTAACTTTTAAGGACAAATGAGCCCCACTAGTGACTAGAGAAACACAATGCAAATTGGCCAGGCTTCTGAGGGGGGTCACAAACTCCGCCCTTGTGGGTGACTCGCTCAAAGCTGGGAGGGGCCTTTAGCCATCTCATCCTGGCATAGCTGACTGATGATGCCAGCGGTGTGAGACAAGATGGGAGAGAGGGCAGCCTTAACTCAAGGGTCAGGCAGAGGTCAAGGTGTTGCTCCCCCCCTTCCCCCCCCCCCCCCGTGGGCCTGAGGTAGGAGTACTGAGTGCACAGGAGAGGGATGTGTGCTAACAGGGAAGAAAAAAAAGTGTTCTATTTACCAGCGTCACCTTCCCATAGGAAGATCAGGATGGTAACTATCACAGGACGGAACCCTGGGATGCTGCAGCATTAGACAGCCCAGAGACCCCCAGTGGGCACAGCATCCTGCTGCAGGCACGGGCAGTGGTGTGCTCATGCATCCTTACCTCTGCAGTCCCTGAAGTCGGCGTGGCTCGGAGGGTGGTGCTTGCACAGCCTCTCCAGGACCTGCTTGTAGTGCATGAGCCGGTGTAGAGGGCGCAGAAGGAAGGTGTTGAGGGGCAGGTAACACACCTTCTGCAGCTCGAAGTCTCGGCAGAAATGTTCCAGCCGCCGCGAGCCCTTGATGGAGGTCTCCAGGGCCTCCAGGGCCTCGCTGTGCTTCCACAGGTGGGCTGCCAGGTGCTTAGGGGGAAAGCAATGGTCCTGTCAGCACGTGCCCGCCGGCGTGATGTGGGAAAACCGGGGAAACCTCTGTGCTCGTGATTCTACACGTTTTATTTCTTGTAGGACACTACTATGTTAGTTCTAGAAGCTGCTAAGCGTGACATGGAAAACTCCGTGAAGGCAGTGACCAGTTTGAGATGCACCTGCATTAGGAAATGGGTGAGCTATGGGAGGAGTACCAGAGGCCTACACGTCCCTCGGAAAACAGAGGCATGCAAGGCCAGGCTGCACTCTCTGTGGGCACTTTCATCTTGTCCCTTGGGGGTGTGTGGGCGGATGCTGGCAGGTGGGTAGTTCACAGTGAGGGCAGGAGACCACACGCTGCAGAAAGACCTGATTTCATATGGTGATAGAACCATAGGCTAGGTTCTCCTGGTCATGCTATATCCAGTGCCATGTTCTGACACAAGACAGCACTGCAGAGCTCAGCTGAACTCAATGCACACAGTGAGGGCACACAGGACAGACGGCCACAGGCACGTGCTCCTGCGTGCTGGCCAAAGAGCCAGCGGACTCTGCTTAGTATGAGCAAATGCGGTTTGGTGCCTGGGCTGCGGGGGTGGGGCAGTAAAGACCCAGCAAGCAGGCATCGCTGCTAACCCAGGATGCTACATTTCTAGAATTGCCTGCTGTTTTATAAGAATTCTTTAATACCAACAATAAAAACCAAAATAAAAAAAGACGAGCAAAGAAAACCCATGCGACTCAACTCGCTCCTCAACCATGGCCACCAGCGCTGTCAGCACCCTCCCCGGTCTATTTTTGTTTTGCTTGCGCAGAGCCCCACGCTGCAAACCCTTGAGGTTGGCATGGCACTGAAATGCCATAGAGGCTGAGGAGGCTGGCAGAGCACAGAATGTCAGCCCGTGGACTGAGGAACGTGGTGCCTGGCACAGAAGGTGTACTTTTAGTCTTCCGTGCTGGTTGATGGAGAAGGCAGAATTAGCAGCTTTTGGTGGAAGAGCAGTGGGGGTTCTTGGCAATCAGACCTGAGAAGGCCACAGGTGGCTGGCAATCAGCATCGAGGAAATGTCCCTGGGAGTGGGGGAAGGGCCAGACAAGTCTCCCCCACTGCTCCTGAGTCCTGCAGCTATGCCCCCAAATAAGGGGGGTTTGGTTTTTCTTTTCAGACAAGTGGGAGCCAGACTGGGCTGAGGAAAGCACACGGAGCAAGAAGAGCCATCTTAGTAATGCCCGGTGACTGAGGTATACAGCCATTAAGTCACATCATGGAAGAAAGAAGCTAGCTGGGTCAGGCTAGGTCTGTACCATTCGGCCACAGGACAGTCTGTGGAAGATAAAACTGCATCTGTGAAAGACCCAGTGTGAGGACAGAGAGGTGGCCAGTGGAGGCACAGCAAGCTTAGCTCAGACAGGGTCTTCCTGTCACAGCCCAGGCTGCTCTGGAGCCTGAGGTCTTCCTGCCTCAGGGCCCTGGGATCACAGGACTGGACCGCCAGGTCCAGTTCCACAGTGCACTTACTTTTTAAGGCATCAGTTAAAATGATTCTGTTTGATGCTATCACGGTGGGACTTTTCTTCGCACTCAGAATGTCTGGTACCAAGAGTGAGCCCCAAGTGGACCAGAGGTTCAGGCAGTGGTAATACTGCATTAGTGGTCCATCAATCTTAGCTGTATTGATTGCATCAGTGAAAAGTGTTATGGATAGTGAAAACCATGCGTGTGGGGTGTGTGTGGGGATTCTATATGCTCTGAATAAAACTTAAAACTGCACTGGAAAAGCAAAATATATTTTTAAAATACAGATACAAAGATGCCTGTTACTCAGAAAACCAAGTTCTGTGCTAAGCCCACCCACAGTGCTAAGACTCGGCTGTGGAACTTGCCAGGCTCTGCTTGCTTTTCTTGATTGATACGTCACACTTCATGAGCTCACACAGCTTCTCTCTTATGCTGTCCCACACTGCAGCACGGTGTGCTTTAAGTAGGGTCAAACACTGATGCTTCAGGGTCTACTGAGTTACACGCTAATCTTCATTAAGAAGTGGGGAGGGCTGAGGATGTGAGAAAGGAGAGTGCTGCATCCATACACACACACACACACACACACACACACACACACCGTACACACACATACACCATAAACATACATACCACACATACACATACACACACACCACACCCACATACACCCCATATACACACACAACCCATACACATACAACCCCATACACACACATATACACCATAAATACACACCATACACACACATACACCCCGTACACACACACCATACAAACACACACCATATATACATACACACACCACACACATACACATCATACATACACATACACCACACACACATACATACACACCACACACACATCATACACACGATACATACACACATCCCATACACATACACCCCCTCTACACCCCATAACACACCACCCACATAGATATCCCTTCCACCCCCCCCCACATGCACACACACACCATACACCCTTTCCACCCCATAACAACACACCACCAGCACACAGGTACCTCCTCGGTACACAACACAATTGCACCCTACACAGAGCAGGAAGTTGACAAGGAATGTCTTGGGCAGCTCTTTATCCCAACACAGCGACCGAGCCGACCGGACAATGGGAATGAATTCAAGCCGCACAGCACCCTCAATTCTGTGGGCATCCTCCTACACCGTAGGTACTCCTTACCATGGACAGCGGGCTGCACTACTGCCTGGCTCTGCCACAGTGGAGGCAGCATGGAGGCTGCCTTCTTAGGGGTCATTCTTTTCTTGGGACAGCTATCAGGAACTGAGGTTACCGGCATGCCTCAGCTGCTGAGATTTAACACTTCTTAAAAACATACACACAGATATGTTCAGCAGACAAATCGTGTGAATCATAGTAAAATCTTTTGTATTACAGGCATCCCTAAAAAAACGTGTCCAAATGGGCAAGTATTAGTCTTAAACAACGGCAAGAGAGGATTGTGGGCTAGTGCTTCTCAGCTCTTTTGGGTAGACCATCACTGTAGATGCTGCTGCTTGAAGACGGATTTGCCTTTGGTGGGTTTAAAGACATGGAACTTATTGGAAGGCCTAGATAGTCTGGCATCTAGGACTTTGTCATGCACAAAGGAAGTCAGAACAACTGACTGAGGAAACATTCGGTAGAAACATTGTCTGTCTTTTTTTAAGGTTGCGAGTGACCTGTGTATAACTAAATACCCGTGGCTTATCTCCAACCCAGAGCCTCCCTAGTAACGTTCTTTAGAAAGTTGAATGGTCGGTCTGATTACATGGTCATCCCTGGGTGCTTTGCAAAGGTTGACAGGCTGGGCTACTGGCCTCCCCTCGCCCCAAACTAGTTCCAGCCAGCTCACCTTCATGCCCTGAATGTTCTTCAGCATGACGTCCCCGATTCTTTGGTAATCTCCTCTGATGTGGGCATTTGAACGGCCTTCCCTGGGGCAGGAGAGGCAGACACACAGAGTTAGTTATGAGCACCCACTTGGACATCTCTCTTCCAATCACCCAGCTGGATTCCTCTCCAGTGGCTCCTATGCATTTTTCTTGGGAGCATATACATTAAGTGCTGGACGACTTCTAAATTAGCCCCTGATTCAGTAGAGCCTTCCTCTTGTATCCCCGTGTGATTCCAGCACTTGGGAGGCTGTGGTAGGAGGACTGTAAACTCAAGGCTAGCCTGAGCTACATAGTAAGACCCTGTCTCAAAAAACCAAACCAACAAGAGATCTCCATTTGTCTTTGAAAGATAACCATGGTTGCATCTGATGGAATTTTTTTTCCTTCTACACACGAGTCATGAGATCAGTCAGCATAAATAACACTTGCACCAATGGGCTTATAAACCCATTCCATCCTTGGGACTAAGAGACACTCACAGGGAGCAAGACAAATCAGGGGCTCTGTTCCCAAGAGATCTTAATCAGAAGCAATGAGCCTCTTGTAAAGCCCTAAGGAAGCAACACTGTGATGAGGACTCTCAGGAGGCCCATTCCTGGAGAGAAAGGGGCAGATGACAGAGACAGGCAGGATGGATGGCCAAGAAGGGTGGGGGTAAGGCAGCATGCCCCCCCCCACATACAGGCCATAGAGAGTGAACCCATCTCTAGAGTACTAGGGCTCAGTCCCTCAGCATGCATTCCCAACTCAGGGCTCAACTAGCAAAGAGAAAGTAGTATTTGCTGACCATTTCCCTGGGGAGAGTGAGCACAGTATAGGCGCTGACTCAATTTAACCCTCAAAGCAAACTTGAGAGGCAACTGGATCTTTCTCATTTTATCTCTAGCTGAGGTACTCAGGTACTCAGAAGCATGCTTGTCACGAGGCCACGAGCTTGCACTTGGCTGTAGCAGTTTAGTCTCTAGGGCTACGCTTATATCATATGCCTGTTCACGTCCTCATTTAGTGGTAGGAGCAGAGTAATAAGTGAGGCAAACCTCGACATCCATTGCTAAGGCAACTGACAGGCAAGAGACAAGCTAACAGAGGAATGGTAAGAACCAGGCACGGGGTATCAGACTGAATGTAAGTGCTGCTCAAAGAGAAAAACAAAACAAAACCCCACAGATGAGGTGTGGGGAATAAGGGTGGGAGGAGCTGAGGATTACAGAGATCTGAGAGCTCCCAGTCCTCCAGCATCAAGAAGAGATTTCTGTGGGGGTGCATGAAGCCATCTCTAGTGGTTGCCTCTATCTGTGGCTCACCAAGGACCTGCAGGGAACCAGAGTCGGGGTAGGCAGGGTGTGTGCCTCATAAATAAGGGTCAGGAGCGGTCACATCTGCAGACTGGAAACAGGGCCACCGCCCTCCTCTGCCCCAGGGCTCTGCAGCAGACACTCACGAGCTCTACTTGAAGCACCTGTTCAGATGTGACGTGGAGTACACATGATGGTGCTCGAGGACCAGGAGCACAGAGACCGCTGAGGCCGCACAAGGGTGTACCCACTGCACTCCCCAGCCTTCAAGCCTCCCTGCTCCATCCTTCCTCCCGGTTGCCGTAACTACCATGCTTCCTCTCCTCTCTAACTAAACCTCGATTCTGTCTCCCTCAGCCCACCCCTCTGCTTACAAGGTTCTGGAAAGGTTCCTGTAACCCCCTTGCTGCTTCTCTTCTCTGCTCCTCCAGTCTATGAGGAGTTACTCTCCCTTTCTGTTCTCTTGTCCCTCATCCAGGTATTCCTCTCCCACTTCCCACGGCTTTAATCCAAGATGCCAGCTCTACATGTTACTGTTCTTCAAACCTACTGACTTGAGGTCCGTGTTTCTCAGACCTTCAGATGACTCGCCAGGGCCACCAGGGATGACTCCTGCACCTGGCTCAGACCCCAGTGCCCCTGGCAATCCTTGGCCTAGTGCTAAGTCCTGTAAGTCCTGCTCATTATCCCCTCCCTTGCTGTGAGTTTATGCTGTCTCTGGCATTTGGGGTTATTAAATGTCTAGTGAGTATAACATCTGGCCTTTTTGCTGATCCATCTGCTAGTTGATAATTTAATGATGACTGTTCCACCTACACACTTGACCAAAGGAGGGAACTGAATTCACATAAGTTCCTGCCCGAAGGACGCTCTCTGAGGGTCAGAGGCGTTCCTGCTGCACCTTCACTAGGGCGCCTCATTAGAGCTGAAATGTTCTTTCCTTTCCCCTCCACCTTTCCTACCAGACCAAGAAGATGCTCCATCAAAGGAAGACCCTTCTGCTAAGCCAGATGGTCAGGCTCTTCACAAAGTGACATATACTCACCCAGAAGAAGGCATGACTCACCCTGGAGATTTCCTGGAATCTACATGGATGACCCAGAATTTACAGATACATCAAATGGCACATGTGTGAAAGGTCTACTTGGTTCAAAGAACCAAGTTATTAGCTTCTTCCACGACAGTGGTTTGGGTGGAATGGGTAGTGTCGGCCGGGAGGGGAGCGGTTAGATTCAGGATTCTATTAAAGCAAGTACTTCCTCATGCATGGCTAAATAATAGCCCAAGACAAAATTAAACATGCATAGGGCGAAGGGTAAGATTGGGAGGCAAACTTAAATTACTTCACTCCCTCCGTGTTGAGGTGTGATCTCAAACTTGTGGGGATCCTTCTGCCTCAGCTTTCCAGGTAGTAGGATTACGGGGACAAGCCTACATGTCAGGCACTCACCTGCCAACTATTTGCTTAAAAAAAAAATCTACTGTTATTAAAATCTTCAGCAGGAGACTTCCTTCTTATGTCTACTTGCTGTCAGAGTGCTCTCTCTCTCTCTCTCTCTCTCTTACACACACACACACACACACACACACACACACACACAGTCTGCGTGCAGCATGAAGCCACATTTGCAGGGCATTAGCTCTGGGTGATGTCACAGGAACGGGCTGCAGCCATGTACAGCTCTGCACAGCACAGCACATCTGTCTGCCCTGCCCTCCCAGATCAGACGGAGCCCTGAGGCCGAGGAGTCAAACACAGGACAAGCCCATAGGACTGGGAACAAACCTCAAAGTCTTGCTGCCTCATGTGGGATTCTCCAGTCGACACATCTAAGGCATGCATTTTACTAAGAAGAGCCCAAAGGTCATTTTATTATCATGAACACGAAGAAGTAATTATAACCTGTCCAGAACATCCTCTGGATCTTAACCCTACAAGAAAAGGGTCCTTGTTTGGAAGGCAGGGCACATATTTGTTGTCTGGATAATTACTGCACTGTAACAGCTGAAAATTCTTTTGACAATTTCACTTAGGAAAACCATGATCCATACAATGTGGTTAATTTATTTCCAGGATCACCTACATGTGACCTCATGTGCAATGTATATAATGTGTGCACATCGAGACAAATACCATGCATTTTTTTTTTTGGGCTTTCTGGTCCTGAATGAACACTTGGACCAGTGTGAGCTGGTCAGTCGCTTGACAGCAGACAGACCAGGAAGGAAGGAGAAAGAAAAGGGCATAAAAGCAACGAATAACCAGCGGGCAAGGGCAACTCACAGTAAGGCTCCCTGGGCTGGAGGCGTCTATCCCAGTAGCCCTCACAGGAGACAGACAGATACTGCAGGAGCAGGTAGGCAAAGCCTGTCCGAATCAGCAGTCCTTGTCCCTTCTGCTCAAACCCCAACCTAGGTTCAATACAAGATCCACCCAGAACCTCAAAAGAGGCATCTCATAGCGTGCCTCCCAGACCTCCAGCTAGGGTACATGAGGACTAGTTCTGTGGACCAGCTTGGAGACTCACTCTATGTTCTAAGCATGTTCATAACCCTAGCCCACCCCCTCTCTCGTAACAAAAGGTCTACAATAAGGAACGAGCTTCCTGTCTTGGCCTTTGCACTGATGGTGCCTTGGCTGACAAAGTGGAGAGTGTAAGGCACTACTGCCAAGCATGATGGGACCCACATATGAAGGAGCATGACTGATTCCTGAAAGCTGACCTCTGACCTCCATCCGTGGACTGTGCCGTGTGCATCTGTGCACACGCAGAATTTTTAAAGTAATTTTTAAAAAGTTAACTGAACTCGTGGTATTCAAAGGAATGTTCTGTAATGACAAAAAAGTTCTTTTAAGTCTGTTACCCATGACAGCAGCCATTTCCACACAATAGGTGGTTAGAGATACTGAGCTGCTGAATTTAACTCCTTGTTTACGTGACTTGGCTTGGCCAGGGGTACCAGAGGACACGCCGACATGTGAGTGTCTTAGAGGACATGCCTGCGTGTGCATGTCTTACTTGGTTGTCCTTTTATTCCCACAGTTATCCTGGGTACTGACAAAATAGCAGGAGCATGAGACTCTTTAGGTGTGAGTCACTCGTCAGGGGAGCAGGGGATGAGGTGCATGCGTGTGCACACATGTGCAAGTGTGGACAGGAACATTCAACATGGACCATAGGGGACGCTGTTTGCTTCTTTTGACAAAAGCAGCCACTCTGGAGCTGACAGCCTCTCTGCTGAGCTGTGTGGGGTACATCCAAAGGCCTGTGGGATGGCTGTCTGCTGTAGAGGAGGCAGGAACACAGCCTAGCCAGCCCACAGCCATGGGAAGGGGATCCTTTCTAAAGATGTCCTGAGCAGGCCTTATATTCAGTCTGAGGTCAGAGGAAGGGAACACGTTTAACCTCAAAGCTGTCACCTCAGCAAGTACAGCATCTGGGATGATGGCCAGGGACACCAGAAGGAGGTGCGAAAAGGTCTGCTTGCTCCTCTGAGCTACTGAGAATTAACGCTCCTCACCGCTGCACCTCTGCCTGCTGATCAGGCAGACAGACACAGAAGAGAAAGGCTCTGGATAATGAGGGTAGGGTGTTCAATGTTCAGATCAAAACCCAGTGTTGTGCTACCTAACACATCTGAGGCTTTATGAGGGTGAGGGAAAGGAGTTAGAGACAACATATAGACAGTTCAGACAGGGCAAGGGGAGCCAGCTTGCAGGCACCTCAGTACCATGAGTGTGAGGGGAGGCAGCAGACAGACAGAGGCAGTACCATGAGCAAGGCGTTGTTCTTTCTTCTCTGGCCCTGCAGGCCCCTTCGATGTTCTTTCTTTTGTGCAAGTGTGACAAACACATCACAGCATTTCCTAATGGAAACTGCACACTTGGAGAATCTGTCTCTGAATAGGTTCTCCGTCTACTTTGGAGGTGGGGTAGCTGTATATGACATTTTGCAAGTCATCTCAGACATGAAATTTCAAAGTTGTCCACCCATCCCAAGGTGGAGTCTAGGTGGCTTTCTCTGAGTGTGTTTGAACAGCTGAGTAAACAGGCCTTTGCTTTCAAAAGGAAAAGGCGTTTTAGCCATGTCTCAGAACTCATCAAACCAGTTACTGTTTTGAGGAAGGTGTACGTTGGCTTTGGCCAGCCTGACGCAGCCCTCGGGCCTCCATCTTGTGCTTGGGTGTGTTTGCATGGCACAGGGGGACAAGAGTGTTAACAGACTGGGAGTGGGTGAAAAATTCCAGAAAACCTCCTGATGTGAGCTCTGCCTTGGGCTTTCCCACTGTTGACAGGTCTACAGTCCCCGTGGGCCTGCCAGGAGGAAAACCACAGAGGCACCAAATCTGAGGAACTTCTAATGCAGAGAAAACTTTCTGCTTTTTTTTTTTTTCTTTTAACAGTGATAACTGAAAACAGCAATGGACTGGGCATGGTGGCACTTGATTTAATCCCAATACTCTGAAGGCAGAGACAGGGGGATTCCCTGTGAGTTTCAGGCCAGGCCAGCCTGATCTACAGAGCAAATTCCAAGAAAAACCAGAACCAAAATCAAACCAAACCTAACCAAATCATAACAGAAGAAAACCTTCAAAGCCAGAAAATGGCAAGGAATAAAATCACACCAGAACACAGCACTGTTGCTTTGTTTCCATGAGAGACAAAGAATGCCCAACTAGAGGAGAAAGAGCAGCAAGGCCTGCAGAGGAAATCTATCATGTCAGCAAATCTAGGGGTATTTCACATCCAGTTAACTTTTTAGAACACTTAGGTTAGGTTGGGAGATGGCTTAAAGTCAGTGGCTGCCAAGCCTGAGGTTTAATTCCCAGGGTCCATGCTATTTTTGTTTTTGTTTTTTTTAAAGCCAGACGTGGCTGCTTATGTCTGCCTATCCCGGCATGCCTGTGGCAAGATGGGAGGTGCAGGCAGCAGAATCACCCAGAAACATGTACGCTAGTCAGCCTGGAGTGTGCAACAAAAACAGGAGACCCCACTGCAGCAAGATGGAAGGCAAGAACCAACCCCAAAGGTATCCTTTGATCTGCACACACCCAGGCTGAAACCCAACCACACCTACACATCACACATATATACAAAATAAAATTAAAAAAAAATCCAACCCATTAGTTTTCCTCCTTCCTGTGTGGGGCATAGTACTTGGAGCTGGTTATCAACACTTGATCTTTAAATATATGAAACAGTCCTGTGAGGAGAATCTTCCAACTCACCGTTTACAGGTGAGCAAGAGCCACTCAGCCATGGACAGCTGGATGTCTACCTAAGTGAGCTTCAAGCGATGCCAGGGCTTCGTCTGTGTGTGCTAGCAAGTGTTTTACAACAGCCATTTTGCTTCTTAACTACCTTAATTAACATGAGCTAGCCTATGTTTCCCATGTCATCATACATAAAAGCATAAACCCTTACCTAAACTGTCTGTCTGCCTGTCTGTCTATAACTGTGCAAACTCCCTTCTTAATAAACTTGACTGGCCCAATATTCCCACTGATATATTCAGACCATGGCTGCCACGTGCTTTATGTAGGCATTATTGTTCCATATGTCCTCCAAAGTTAGGCTAGAAGCAGGGTTCTGTGCTTCCCTGGGACACTGAACCCTCCTTTGCAGACCCTTGGCCTAGTACCACCTGTGAGCAAAGCCCAACACACAGGGTCACTTATTACATCAGTCAGCTTCTTGATTCTACCACACAGTACCTGAGACGAGTTACTCATAAAAAGAAGAAGGTCCACAGAGCTCAAAGCCTTCCTGGTTAAAGTAGCCCTATTGTGATGCATGTTGGGTAGGAAGGTATGTGGTTGCCTGTTGTAACAAGCACTCAGACTGCAAACCAGGAATCTGAGAGGACAGGCCCCCATCCCATAATCTCCCTTGGGGCTGCTCCTCCTGAAGCACCATAGATCCTAAGAGCTACTTTCAGGATCAATCCTTTAACAAACAGCACCATAGTCTGTTTCCTTCATGCATGAACTTGTCATGCTTGCACACACAATAAAGAAGTGCAATTCAATTCACTCTGTGAAATGCAAACCAAAGAATCCTAGGATCAGTATTTACCATTTATTGGGTAGAGGTCTCAGCTGTTCCCCAGGAGCAGTTACCCTAAGAAGTATCAGAGAAATAAAAATTTCAGGGTCTCAACCTCAAAGTCCAAACTAAACAGGGTTGACAGGATCCTAGCAATCTGCATTTTTCAATCCCTCCATGGCCTTCAAGTATGGCCAGGGATGGAGTTTGCACCATGGAGAACTACTTTCTGGGATGGACATGCGCCCTCTGCTGGAGATAACTGGAGTTGCAGTTACTCCCCACTAAGTTGTTGCTCTGCTAGGCTTTATTGGAAACTCACTCCTATGGCTCAACTCTGTTCTCTGGTACAAAGAGGACAACAGCTCACCGGTCTCATCACTGGTCTCAGAGGATTAGCCTACGGGTACCAGAAAAGTGTGTCATGTGTTTGAGGCTGAGGTCCCTTTATCTTTTCAGTCATTTCATTTTGAATGGCACATGACCTCATTCCTTCCTTCCAAATGGGAGGCTCAGGTTGAATAATTTGGCCTCAGACTGGCAGCAATCCTCCTGCCTCCATGGGAGGCAACACTGAAGAACACATAGCTCCCTTTGGAAGCCTTTCACTTACACTCAGCTCCTGCTGGTGTGGGTCATCGATATTCCCATGTCCCCATCCTCAGCAAAGCTGGGGCCTGGTTAGTAAACGCTACCAACCCTTCCCCCCAAGGGAAGGCCATTTTATACACTAATGCACTCAGGGATTGGAGGGCTCTGCTGGCTCCGCACAGTGGTCTTACAAATCAGGCACGGGGCTCGGCTTCTCTATTAAACTGATATTCGACGGCTTTAGTTGGAAGTGCCAGAGATAACAGCCTCAGAGCAGGCTCCTTCAGGACCTCACTGTCACTGAATGTCCCCCTCCCCGCCACTTCCAATCAGAAAGCAAGGAGGGCACAGCACACACAGCCGCTGCTGCAAGAGCATAGGAGTAACCCTTGGCTATTTTTTCCTACATCTTTGAATGCATTTCGGGTAGACAATCAACCCCCTGATGTGTGTGACCACTGTGAGCTCCAAGAGCCTTAAAAAGGCCCACAATCTTTTTCTATAAAAGGTTCTATTTTAGGTGAAGCTTCATCAGATTTTCCATTCCACAGTAAACAAAATTTTTCCATTTTTTTTTTAAATACTGTCACCGTCACCCCCTACCTCAAGGCTTTATTTTGTATGTAGCAGAGAGACTTAAGTATTGTTTTTAACCACTCTTCCATTGATGGATATTTAGATCATGCTAATGTTTTAGTTCTGTGTTGGATGGTTTTGCTCATGTCATTTCATGATATTAAAATATATCCTTATGGGGCTGCAGAGATGGGTCAGTAGCCCATACACTCATGCAAGCATGTACCCGAGCACACGTGCACACACACACACACACACACGCAAATAAAACAAATATTTTATAAAATTATATCCTGGACTATTAAGATGGGTAAAGGCGCTTTCCATGCAAGTCTGGCGACCTGAGTTTGATCTCTAGAAGCCACATAAAGGTGACAGGAGTGACCAATCTAGAGTTATCTCTGAATCACATGCACAAGGTAGCATGTTTGTCCACAGATACCATGAGCATAGACTGTAATAATAAAACATTTATATCCTTATGATAAGGTAAAACTGTGTACATGTGTGTTGCATAGATTTTATATTTTCAAAATACTCTTTAAAACCTGTCAGATGAAATACAGCATTTTATATGTGTGTGTGTGTATATATATATATATATATATACACGTGTGTGTGTGTGTATATATATACTATACACACACATATATATATACACACACATAAAATATATATGTATATATATGTATATATATATACACACACATACACACAAACATATACACACATACAATGTATACGTGACTTCACAATAACTACTGTAAAACAAGCAGCAGTGAAATGTTATTTCACAAACACTTCCTGTCCCTCTACTTACCATCCCACAGTCCCTGAGAAGCAAGTATCTTTACTTTAAAATAACCATGTAATTAGCATAAGAAAATGCATTTTTGAAGAGTCCTCAGACAAAGGCAAAGACCCACATAGTATTTCATTGGAAAATATTTCAAGGTTGGCTTGCCTCAGTTTATCACTTTTGCTTGTACGGGACAACTTGAGATCAGACAGGGATGGTGACGTGAGGGTGTGGACGGAAACACCAGTGTCAAACTGGACTGTACTCACCACAGGGCAAGTCGTTGCTCAATTTCCTTCAGAAAGTTGGTATGGAATTTGTGCAAAGGTTCAAAATTCGGGAATATGAGACTTTTCAAGGCTTCGGGCATGGAGTCCTCTTTGCTGACTGTGCTCTGAAACCACTGGGAAAGAAAGAGAGGGACTTTCAGAGGTGACTGTGCCCAGAGACCACTGGGGATGGACAGGGACAAGGCAGAGGGATGTCTGTGGAGGCAGCAGGAGGCCATGCACTTTCCCATAGGGTTCTGAGCATTTCTGAGCTGTCAAGGGCAGAGGACGACTTTCCTGCTCCCCCCTTCCCACACCACGGGGAAAAGTGCCTATCTCTATACGGTTGCTCTCTCAAATGGTTCCCCATGGCTATGGTTGCTCTCTCAAATGGTTCCCCATGGCTATGGTTGCTCTCTCAAATGGTTCCCCATGGCTATGGTTGCTCTCTCAAATGGTTCCCCATGCTATAGTTGCTCTCTCAAATGGTTCCCAGAGCCGATCTCTTCAGGGAGGAACTACTTGAATCCAGGCCTCGTCCAGGGAAGCTCAGCAGGGAGTAGTGAGTTCAGGATGGTGGGCTAGCCTTTACTTCATACCTTCAGGAGCTGTCCCCTCTACCCTTCATAAAAATGCCAGGCATGAAGATGGCACAGCAGCTGCTGTTACCAACATGAGTGGGAGCTGCATCCCAGGGTTTGCAGAGCATCAAACACAAATCTCATTCCAACAGTGCGGGGGCTCCCTCATCACCGGCTATGTTCTTTCTCAAAATCATGGGGTCAAAGTCCCCTGGGAACCCCTCCGTCCCCCTCTCCCACTGCGCTTTTAGATTGGACAGGCCTGATGACAGCAGTCAAAGGCAGTCGGTGGTACTTTCTCCACTATGGTACTATAGAGATAACCTGACGTTTCCCTCAAGGAAAGACAAGCGGTTATATCCGGTGATGAGCAAAGCACAGAATGTTCTGGATCAGTGCCCACGGACAGTAGACTTTAATCTTCATTTTCTTGGCTTTAGAAATATCTTTCCCTTGCACTTAAAAACCACAATCATAATTTCTTAAAGAGAACATTCCAAAATAAATACACCATTGACGTTGACTGCTGTAACCCAGGATCAGGATCGGTAATCCTTACAATTAAAGTCAGAGAGCCTAACGTTTGCACAACCCCAGTTTCGAGGCAGCAGGTGAGCATTAGGTCAACTACACCCGTAGAAGTTAGGAAAAACTGCACACACCGAAGCGATGACCTCAAGATCCTTCAGGTACGTGCGTTCTGTGGTGGAGATTTCCTTAGCAATGTAATACGCCTTGTCGGTTGGGAATCTCTGCAAAATTCACAAGAGAAGCAGACATAGCAATCACGTTTAAGTGGTAGCCTCTGAGATATGCCCTGGTCACAAGATTCCCTGAGAGGCTCCCTCCTAACAGATAAAACCTTTTGTTAGCTACTATCAAATCTAAATAAGCTTATTTCCTGGCTGCGTGCACGTGCTCATGTGTGCACGTGTGTGCTATGAGGAGTAGCTACAAGAGTGGCTTTTGGTATGTGAGTGTTACCACCAGCTAGAGGACTTAATTAAGAGTTGTACAATCTTCTAGGAAACCAGGACATCAGCCTCCTGAGATGTGGTACTGTGGGCTGGCAGAGTTAGCTTCTTGAGATCTTATGAGATGGTATTTACAGTGTCAGTGGCCGGATCAAAAGGAGATGGTGATACCAGTGTGTCTCAGTTCCCTGGACCCTGGGTGTCAGGTGATGGCAGCAACCCAAAGCAGGCCACCACTGAGGTCTTACGCTTTCCTTAAGCAGTAAGTAAAAGGAAGAGCTTTATGCTAACCATCGCATTCACTTTCCACCTCGGTATGTACATGAAGGCGCTCTAAAGGGATCCTCTGCAAATGTCTGGGATCCATGTTCGTGGAATACCAGAAGATGAGAATAACGCGTGCACAGGCAGATGGATGCACATGCAGTGATCTACACAGTGGACACAGCCACACGGAAAGGGGAGCACTGACCCCCGCCACCTCATGGATGAACCCCATAGAGGGGACACCAGTGAATGAAGCCAGTCAGAGAGACAAAAACAGCAAGCAGTCTGGGTCGGCTGTCAAGGAATGGGGAATTATTAGCAACAGGGAAGGCTCTGTTGGGGAATTCGCAGAGTGACAGCCGGCCAACTGTGCACTTAGAGCTGCCGTGGCTTACTGTGTGCTTATTTGGCTACACTCCCTCTTCCCCACAAATCTGCACCTTTCGCCGGCCCTCTTCTTCATCGTCGGTCCTTGGGCATGCTTGGTCGTTCAGGAGTGGGCTGATCAGGGGAGAGGCCTGCTTGTTGTCAGGACTCAGGTTGGGAGACAGGGTCACGTTGGCTGGGGCGGCTCCTCCCTGCGAGTTGATGGACAGCTCTGAAAGGTGAGGGCTACCAGTCAGGGAGCCTGTTTGGGGATGAGAAGTTTTAAAAGAAAGAAAAAAGTAATTCCTTCTGTGATTGGAGGGCTTTTCCCAACTTTTACGTTGGTCAGTCTTTAGAACATGGCTGCCGCTGGTGAACACTGCCTTGGTTTCCTAACGTCCCCGCCCTCCACACCAGCTGCCTCAAGAGTTAGGGTACCCAGACAGAGTCCGCCTCACTCAATGCAGCCCTGGTTACATGTTTAAAAATAAGACAGAGACCTCTGCACAGATAACAGTTATGGGAGCTTAAAAGCATTGCACAATCCTGTTTCCATCTGGTAGCTACCACCTCTGCTTCTAAAAACCGCTTCAGGAAGACATGGCATCTAGGTCACATAAGACAGAGGGGGATGGGGTAGGGGGTAAAACTAAGCTAGTAGGCGTCTAAGCGGCTGGTGGACTCAGGACAGACTACAACACCTTGTGACAATGGGTCGCAGCTAACAGAGATCAAGCAGCTAATCCCCCACTCTACAGAACAGAAGCAAGCTCCATGTACCTGGTGACGGCAGTCCATGTCTGCTACTCTTTGGGACAGAAACACTAGCATTACAGGCAATGGTGGTCATTTAAAAATGCAAGCTGGAGGAGGCCATTATCACAGTTCCCCTTTGTGAATCGAAGGTGACAGGTGGTCAGTTAGTCCTCTAGAAAGGATATCACATCACATAACAACAGAAAAACGTGGGTTACCTAGTACAGGCAGCTGCGGACGGACGTTAGACACAGGGCGCTCTCTGCCGACGTGATTTTGCAAGTATCTGTCCTTCAACCCCCTGAGTCTACACAAGGTGTTTCAAATCACACTTCTATGTTGTGTTTAGACCTAATGTGTTTATGATTCTGATGCAGAGCAAAAACAGGTGAATTGTTTCGATCATAAGGAAAGGAAGTCATAGCCTGCCCCCATGTTCAGTCCTGATCCTTGCCACCCAGCACGCTGTTAAGGATCTCCGCAGGACAGGTGAAGCGGTTTTCCCTATAGCTCCCTTCTTCAGCTGTACAGGAGGTACAAACCAGGAGGGAATCCCCGCCAGTCTCCCCTGCTCCCAGGCTGCCCTGTGAGTGGTGTCAGCAGCGCAGCGGTGACAAGCCACCTTGTCCAGAAGACAACAGAAAGCAGCTGCTGCACCTACTGACAGCCCATCAGTCCAGAGATTCTTGAAAAACAAGATCAGAGCAGCTGAGGGAAGGCTAAGAAGAAGGCTGCATTTTAAAACAAACAAACAAACAAACAAACAAACAAACGAAAAACCCTCTCACATCTTAATAAACCTTATCGAAGCCCTGGTGTTAGACAGAGGCCCCGTCACCCCACACACCACCAGATCCCGTAAATCCCGGAGAAAAAGGCCAGAAATCGCTTCACAAATGTCAATTTTATTGACACCAGTGCACAACTGGATACAGTGATTAGGAGAGAGAGAAAGCTGTTCATTAGAAATAGTGACACACTGGAATTGCATTGTTTCAAGATACTACACTATTCTTTAAAAAAAAAAAGTCACAGAAAAATGTTACCACTACAAATAGAAGTTAGAAAAGAGAAAATTCTGGCAGTTTGTGTCAAGATTGAAACATTCCATGCATTTGTGAGTGGCTGAGTTGAGAGTCGTTTTGATTTATCCACCAGTCATCTAGCTTAATGTGGGCTTACCGTCAGCTCTCACGAGATCGGGTGGGCCGGTTATAAGTGATGGCATGCTGGGCCTTGGGGCTGCAGTGGTGGCGTGGCACAGAAAAAGCATTCACCTCTCTGAGAGAGTTGGAGCCAAGGATAAAAAGTTGTTAGAAAGCTAGCTTCAAGTGGGGCATGCTGCAAGATGGTTACCGGCAGGCTGTGAAGAGTTTCCAGTGACAGAATGCAAGCTGCCTGCCACACGAGGAGAAAGTAAGGTGCACACATTCAGAGACAACCACAACACCCTCCACAGGTAAAGGTAAGGTCCTGTCTCAACTGCCCCGCCCCTGGCCCCGCCCCGCAAGGCTTGCAGTTAGCTGACTGGGCAGGTTGGAAGCATAAACAACAGATTGGGTCTGGGAGAAGTGATGCCCTGACACCTTTTGGAGGATAGAGTTGGTTAGGCTTGGAAGAATTCCCACTGAACTACCTCAAAGAGATGGTGGGAGGCTGTTCTTGCTGGTTGGCCAAGGGATAGAAAAGGTTGGAGACAGCTCAGGTCTGCCCGAAGGGTTTTTTACACGTGTGGTCTAACCCTGTCTGATTGCCTCACAGGGGGTGTGGGGGGGCGGGGGGATAACCAAGTTGGGGTGGTTATTTTCCTTTTCCGAAGAGGCCCTTGGGTCTGTTCATGAAAGGAAGAGGGCTGGGTGTGTAAACTTTCAGACCAAGACACGGATAAACACCAACACTTTGATCTAAGAATCCGTCGGCACTAAGGAAGGTGACGCCCAAGTTTCTGAAGCTGGGCCTATGGAGACAAGGCCCTGTCCTTGGGGCTTTGAAACCTTACAGGAGATACAGTACCCAAATAAAGATGTCACAGTTTGCCACTCTGCAATCAATGAGACAAGCTGGTAAGAGCAGAAAGCAGAATCTGGCAGCTCAGTGTCTGTCCATACTGGCAGGTGTGAAGGGTGTGTCTAAAGCAAGCCGGGGTTCAAGGTGATGGCGACTGCACAGAACTGATTTTCCTGTCTCCAAGCAGGGAGAGAATTCACAAAGCTTGCTGAGCCTGCCAACTGTCTTGAAGGCACAGCCCCAGGTGGTGGGAGCAAAGAGAAGGAACCTGTCAGGCGCCTTGGCCCTTATGCTGTGGAATGATTGACATTTGGGCTTTTATCAAAAACAAACCGCTTTTTTTCCTGACGGCAAATGAAAATAAGCAAATTTCATCATCAGGGAGCTACAAGTGAGTAGTTGTGTAGGGCCCTACGAGGACGCACCTGCACAGTAAGGCATGAGGTAGGAAGAGACTTAATGATTAGGGGAAAGATCAACTGCTCACGGAACCTCTGGAAACTTCAAATGGCTTTATAAAACATTATTAGCAGCTCCCCAGTCCTTCGTCTCTCTGCCCAGTGATTTCTTCCTCTCCCACTAACCTGTAAGAAGAGGTCTGGGTTTACTGCAGCCCGGTGGGCCAGCAATCCCCCACCCACACTGCTCTAAGGGCACACAGCTCTGGCAGCTACCTTTTCAAACCTTCCTGAGTAGACACTCTGTTGTCCCACAAATAATTATGGGACTTCAAACTGGCCCTGCTGTTTTTAAGGATTTCAATCTATCACCCATCCCAGAGCCTGCCTTTACAAATCTATCATTTTCATTTAGAAGACATTCATAATGCTCTCCTGGCCCATAAGAGGCTGAGATCAGAGACTCAGGACAGGCTCTTCATCAGAGATGAAATGGCCTAGGGGAAACGGGTGCTTCTAGAAGCAACCCAGCTTCCTGCCTCTCGTCCTCTCTGAGGACTGGTCCGAGCTTCCTAGAAATGATCTGCTTCCTTAGTTCTGGGAAGAGAGAGAGGAAAAAAAATCCAACCTATCTCTCAGGTAATTAAAATGGCATTTCATATGCTTCTAGACCTGTCCTGCTTTGTAAACTAGGCAGTAAGTTGATTAGTGTCTAATTTTTAACTTGATAGGTATTTTGTGTGGATTCTTTTCCTGTAAAAAAGAGAAGTAGAAAACCTGACGATTTAAAAAATAGAAAATCGTTATTTGATAAATATTAAAACCAGAACGTGGATGGAGCTGATAATTTCTACTTTCAAAATCTCTTCACTATTCTCCTGAATAAACTGACTTCTTTTGCAAGTTTTTAGATGCTACAACCCTATCTTTTGTTACCTGGCTCTAAAATAATAGATTTTACCTATGAACCCTGAATGTGTCCCAGAGGCTTACATAGGCGAGACAGAAGAAATGCAGGGCTCTTTTTAAACTCATGACTTCCCACTAAGAAGATAATGAATCTCGATAGAGATTATCTATTCTGAACACCAACCACCCAAGGAAATCACCACCACACTGAATCAGAGGTGGGTCCCCGCCCAACGGACTCTATGCCAATAGCTGGAATGGCAAGGTTCCCTCATGGAAGACTGAGGTCACGGTTTACCAGGGCTAGAGACGGTGTTCTCTTCATGATATCTTAGGTGACTGGGGGCAGGCTACATGCTATTCTCAGAACCAGTGTCCTTTTAAGAGAAGCTAAACAGGCCGTTAAGTACCCACCTCACATCGCATCACTAAGCCATTCAGACAAGCAACAGCAATGCCAGACTTGCATGAAAACAGGCAGGTAGACAGACAGACAGACAGACAGACTGACTGGGTGGGAGCTTCACTCAGGGTCAAATGGCAGAGTGCACACAAGGCTTACTTATAGGGCAAAGATAAAGGAGAACCCTGCTTTGTTTGAAAATGGCGGAGAACTTGTGAACTTGGTGTCACCGTGGGGATGAGAAACATGGATTCTAGTGTACCTTCTTGTAGGAAGGACAAAGCTTCAGCCATCGGTGGAAAAGGACAATTACAGCAAACAGGTTGTTTGTTAACAGCAGGGTGCCCGTTGGGATGAGGTTTAAAAGCCTCTTGAGTTTAGAGTAACACAAGATATTAGTACCATGCAAACATCTGACATGAGTTTGTTCTTCCATGCTCAGTGACCAAACTCATGGTTATCAGAGAGGACGAAGAGCATCCCGGGAATCCATGCTGTGCAGACGCTCCGCCTGAAGCACAGTGAGGAAGTGAATGCAGACCGCATCTGAGGAGCATACCTTGTGGGTATCCACTGGAAAGGACAAAGAGCTTGCCCAGTGGAGATGCCAGCTAGGGCTGGCTTCCTTCACAGACCACTCCCCACTCCCGCCCACCAAAGCCAACTAACATCAGGTGTTTTACTCCCACTGGGAATAGGAAAGCCCAGCCTGTGGTAGGCTGGCTGTGTGAGCTCCCAACCTAAGCTGTCTCAGATGCACTCTGTCCCCCTTTACAGTGAGCCTGCTCTCCTCCAAGGTCTTGCCCACCCCCCACAGCACTTTATACAATGCAGGGCCTTGAGAGAAGATGAGGCCACAAAAGCCAAGTCTCCACTTCTCCCGGCACCTGGGTGAACATGTTTCAGTCTGTCAAAGTGCCTCAGAGCGAGCAGGACTGTTGTGTTCTACAAAGGGTATTCCAGGTACAAATTGGTACTGAGACAAGGTTTTGGGTTATTTTAAAGAGAGGACGTCAAGCAGTGCTCCAGCAGTGCGGGGGACAGAAGGTATGCCATGCTCCGAGGATCAAGACAGAATGTTCAAAACAGAGCGTCTTCTCCCAGGTGGGTACATGCTGACAAAACTGTGTACAGTGGAACAACGGAAAGAATGTCTCTTAAATTTATTAAACAAATGACAAAAATGAGAATGAAGTCCCCAGCCTCTTCTACTTGAGAATGAATTCAGTGCATTAGAAAATATTAATACAACATATTATTACCTCAAGGATTAAAAACACAGAGAGAACAGGAGGAAATTGTGTTAAAATCGTGTTAAGATTCGGTTAGTGAGGTTCACAGCAAATTTCCAAGGCGAGAAGATGTGAGAGCAAGGGATGGATGACCCCTCATCCCCTCCAGGTGCTCCTGGAGAGAGCGGCCATTCTCAGTAACTGAAGAACTAAATATGGTCTCTCTGCAACACTGTAGGTAGGGGGCCAAGGCCTTGCTTCTCACAAAGGGCACTGGAAGCCAGGGGAAAGGGAGTTGAGGACACAGTTACATGAGACAGATGTTCATCACAAGGGATGACAGACTGGTCAGTACTGTGCCACATGCTACTAAATGACCCCTCTGCTGTGTCCTACCTTAGGGACAGCTGACCACCCAGATTCAGCCTGGTGTAGACCCGATACCTCAAAGCTCCCTGTACCCTGCGTGCCCCATTGCCACCTCCGGACTCTGTAAGTGCCTTGGCCGAGTGCTCTGCCTTCTGCCATTTCCCACCTCTGTTCAGTATTCTGAAATGGCCCTGCCTGGCCCCAGCAGGGAACTATAGTGCCGCCTGGTACCAGTGTGCACAGCCGCAGCATCAACCCTTGCTTTGCTGAGTTGACCTTTCAACTCCATCCCAAGCACTGTAGAGCAGATTTCCCATATCAACAGCTGTCATCTGGAGTCATTGCAGAGCAGCTAACCTGACACAGAGTCCCTAGGAAGACTGCCTTCCCCAGAAAGCTGCTGTCCAGTCCTAGAGCCACAAGCATGCAGGGAGCCCCCTTCCAGCCTATGCCCATGGCCACCATGGGCTCATTGTAGTTACCCAAAGCAAAGCCCAGGCTGCTTGCAGAGCTCCCGAGATTTTTAAGCTCTTCCATAGCTTCTTTCTGGTCAGGTATATCGACTGTTTTCATGGTGAGCAACAAGCCTCTAGGTGAGAAGTTTCATCTATGGCTTTCCGAGAGTGCTATTTTGCTCATCTCATGAAGACCTTTTTCCAACAGACTATTCCTTCCTTGTTCCTTCCACAGCTGGCTGACATACAAATTCACACTTTCAACCCTCGATCCCAGGAAACATACCCGAAGTCTCTCTAGGCTACAAAAGGAAGAACCACACAGCTTTCTGTCCAATCGGTAGCAACCAGGCCACGTGGATCTATGATCTAAGCTGACTCCACGTCTGAATCATGATGGAATTTTTTAAAATGCTTTTCACTATTACCTCCTGAGTTAAAGGAAAACGGATATTATGGGGCATGCTAATTTCGGCCTGAATGGCAGGCCTATGTGTTAGCCACCAGTACCTGATACTTAGTCTCCAGTGAGTTCATTTCCCTGTTTGCAGTTTCAGCTCATCACACGGGAAAGGGGTGGATTAAACCAACAAGGAAAGAAGAGTGCCAGTCAGTTCTTTGGTGTCACCAAAGTCAATGTCTTTAGTTAGCTCCTGCTCAGAGGGGTTCACTAACCATGTCTTTCCCTCTGTGTTTGGCCAGTGTGAAGCTACAGTCTGTCCTTCAAGTTTAAAGAAACTGGCTCAATGTAAGGATGATTATGAAAACTCTTGCGTTTCATTCACAGAATTCAGCAGCAGCAGAACAGACTTGAGCCATACCATGTGATGGAGGGATGGATGCCTTGGAGAAACTCAGAGGAGTGATGCAGACAGATGGGAGAGGGGACCAGGAAACAGCTTGCCACAGAGTGTTTAACAGTGGCTCTTAAAATTCTAGCTAACCCAAGGGCTCAGGCAAAGCTAAGCGATCAAGACAGAAGCACACAGAGTGAAACTAAACCTAATTGTATGCTGAGTCCTCCTGTAACTCAGAGGCTCATTCAGTGAGGGCTGCAGCTGTGGCAAGCGCAATTCTGCTCAGAGAGGACAGAAAGCATTTTAAGTGGAGAAAGCAGACTAAAAACACATGTGGTCAGATAAATAAAGGAAAAGCAAACAAAACAGACCTCTAAGCATGTTGACCATTGTTTTACCAACGTTAAAAATGTTTCCTATCTGGATTTTAATCCTCTTTTAAAACATGCTTGGCAATGCACAACCAGGGTTACTCTGAGGATAATGCACTCCTTCGACTCAGAGTGGGCCAGGGGCTGACTTCATTGCATCTTGGTGGTTTTGTTTGTTTGTTTGCATGACTTGGTTTAAATCTTCAAAGATGTTCTTGGGGAGAAAAAAGTATTATTACTCAGATTTTAAGCTCAGGGCCAAACAGCATGAGGAGGGAGCTGGACGTGTTAGAAATTCCTGAATATGAATCACATATGTAGGAAAGAATGTGGCCCACGAGCTTCCTCTAATTAAATGCCTGTCTAATAAAATACTATCGATGGCATCCAGATGACTGTTGCAGGGGCCGAAGCAGTTCAGATCAGGCTCTGGAACTCATTAAATGCATTTCTTCATGCTAAAGGAATCTCTTGCCTTTTCAGTTTGCTCTTAACAAAGATCCACATGGGAAACCAAATAAGGATGGATGGGGGGAGATATATATATATATATATTTCAAAATAAAATCCAACAAAACATCTTAGGGGTCCTAGAGCGGCTGTGAGATGCTTTAAAATCTGAGTTTCTTTGTCTTCCATCCCTGGCCTTAAGATACTGTTTTACAGAGCAGCATCGAGTAGGCAAGGTCCAAAGGCCCATGTTCCTTCTTCAGTCCAGAGTCCTGCACCTTGTCTGCTGCTGAGGAGAGACTGGCAGGTCTCAAGAAGCCCTCTGATCTCTGCTTTTCGATTTCACAGCCAACCCTGTCACTGGCCTTCCTCACCTTAGTTCAATGTCACACAAACGTAGATCCTTTGTAAGTCCCAGATGGAGACTGTGGGCTTTGGAAGCCCTGGAGCCTGAGGACCACATGGTCAGAGCATGGGAGGTTCTGGGAAGGCTAGGTGCTTACTGAGCTTTGCACAGGGACAGTGGGGGATAATTCATCACCTCAGCAACCCTGCTACACTCGGCTCACTGCAGGCTTGCACGTTCTCTGACTAACTTCTGGAATCTTCTGAAGTGAAGGACAAGCTCCTGTAAGGACAGCTAGTGACTACTCTCAGTGTGATAGGATGTGGGGCCTCGAAACAAACCTGCCCCCAGTTCTTTTAGGCACTATTAATTTGCTGGGACTGTCAGTTTCTTAAATACTAGCTAAGGAACAGAAGTTAAGTTGCTTGGTTGGCACAAAACCAATCAGGAGAAAACTGTGCTACAGTACAGGAGAAAACAAGTGCCAGGCAATCACATTACAAGGCTAAAAGAGTTCATTCCTATTTAGTTACCAGACTTCTGTCTAAGCAGCAGTAAGGAAAAGTCCTTTAGACAGGCCACAGTCACAGTTAAAACAACCAAGCTCGACTCAGCTCAGTTCCCACCTGACCAAGCTTTCCTATGGCAAACTGACAGCTTTTCCTAAGACCAGACAGAATATTCAGAAACATGTTAAAACTGCAAACACCCCGCAGTATGAAGAACAGCTAATCGCTTATAATTGTCTTTGTCATCCAGGGTTTTCACATCTAATTCTAGTTAGAAATGCAAACAAGCATCTCCAGAATTAAGACGCAGAGCCTTAAAGGTCCCGAGTGAGGAAAGAGCTGAAGTCAAACAGCTGGGGGTGGAGGAGGGGGGGACTTGGGGGAGGATGGGCGCAGTTTTGTGATACAGGCACAACACTGGCTGTGGAGCAAAGTCACTGAATTAACTCCACAGGAATGAGCTCGCTCACCCACCATGAAGGTTTGGTAGTGACTGCTGATGCCTCTGTAGAGTGTACAAGACATCTAAGGCAAGGTGTGAGTGGACACTTCAGTGAACAACTGCCAACCGCTCTCCAGTCAGTTTGATCCACCAATCACCCACCGAGTCAGCTGACCAAGAATAACCAAACACACTTACGTAAATATGGATGGAGTCTCTCAACATTTAAAACGTGGCCTCTCCACATTCCTGCTCACAAGATTCTCTGACATCCATAAGGCAAGCTCTGCCTCACTTCCTGAACAAGCCCAGCTTCCTGCCTGTGATCCAGCCACAGAAGGCTCCTCAGGACACCAGCATGGCGGCTCAGCAAGGATGTTACCATCTTTACAACTCTTTGCAAAGTTTTGTGGTTCAGAGCTAAAAATTTTGTTTTATGGTTAAAAAGTATCAAAGACTGAAAAATACAAATGGAGGCTTTTGTGTATTCTACACTCTCCAGCAACCAAGGTAAGGATTCGGCTAACATTCTCACTACCTTCCAAGAGACTCTACCGGGCCATCATGGCTGAGAGAGAAAGCACCCTGGCTGCAACCACAGAGCCACCTGCAAAGGCCAAGCTGGAGCCCTGGCCAACAGATCCAAACTCTTGGCTGAGACTCAGGTATCACTCACTTTGACAATGGCTCAGGTAACGCCAGAGCACAGTTAGGGAAAACACACAGTGTGAGTTAAAAGCCCAGCTCCTTGATCTGCAGTGGAGAAAGGCTGGGTGTCAGGCAGAGCCCTCCATGATTTTAAAAGAAGTCATAGAAATATCAAGGTGTCTGTGTTTCCAGTGGGGTTACTGTTCATAAGGACATATAAAACCCAGAGCAGTGTTGAAGCAAAACAGCATGTGACTGACAGGCAGGCACACCGTTGGCTAACCTGCTGGAGACAACAGTGCCCCTGGTAAGGTGTTCGTTTTTTTCCTTACCTTACCACTCAGCAGCATTTCTGGTTCACCAAGAGATTCTGAGAGTCAGCCATTTCCTTAAAAAACTAATGACTTGATCCAGCAATGAAAACCCAACTAAACCGGCAATCCCAGGTAAATGGCTATTCCTAGAGATGGGACAGCTTTTACAGTAGTTCACAGGAAGCCCAGGAAGCCTGAAGGACACCAGACTCTTCCCACTAAAATATCCACTATTCTTGAGTGTGATTTTACTGACACAATCTCAGCTAGCAATCAACTTCCATCTGGACTCGGATTTGTCCATGCCTCTTTATAGAAACACTCCCACTTTTAAAGAGGGGATAGACAGTTAAAACACTTTTCTGTGATTTCAAGGACATTTCAGTCAAAACCCTGCACACACAACTGCACGCACAGAAAATTACCATGTAAATATAATACACTGTTCACACTACTGGATTCATAATAAGGTATTACTTACTGCCTTCCACCAGTAAAACAAATCCCCAGTAACTTGTTAGGGCTTGCTGTACACCTGTACCATGCTTTCTAAAAGGCAAGCCACTTGCGTTAAGTTTTGTGTTCGTTAAAGGTCTGGGGAGTCAGGCATGAGCCATAAATATTTGCCCGTACCAAACATCACCACCTAACAAACATAGACTAAAAACAAACAAGTCACTAGAGCAGACCCTCTCTGTGGCAACCCTGGATTTGTGACTCCTTGTAATCAACAGCTGACCACCTGCCTGCCAGGCTCCTCACTCGTGCTCCCCTTCCTCCTCACGGGGCCGCAGGCCCTGCAAACCCATCTCACCCTTCCTTTTGAGTGGTGAGTGACCACTTGTTGAGTGACCGAGCGCTGGGGACTTCCTTGAAGGGCTCACCATGGCAGAGTCTGAATCACTGGATTCATTCCCGCTGCTAGTGGAACACTCTGTCACCTGCAGAGGCGCCAGCTGGCCCACTGCACTCTCCGTGTGCACAGCCTGCCCAATGGCGACCTCCAAGGTGGGTCCTGTGAGTTGGGTCCCATTGGCTAGCATCATACCTTGGGAAGTGGCTGTATGGGCCAACCCTTCTTCCTCCTCGTCATCAAGTCTCTCTATGGCCTCTGGGGTGGGGGCTGCCTGGCTAAGGATAAGAGGATCTGTCTCTGACTTGTTGTACCTGCTAGGAAGATTCCTCAAGTATGGCCTCTGAAGGGTGGGGGAACAGCTTTCGTATGGAGGACCCTGCTTTGAGACAGCATCTTCTCCCATACTCTTCTCCCTAAGGTCATGTCCATTTTCAGAAACATAGCCTTGGGACCCAGTCCTGTCCCAACTCATATCTGGACTGGAGCTTCTGCTGCAGGGGGACAGTGGGGTGGCCAGGGGGCTGTGGCCAGTGGAGGCCCTGAACATTTCATCTATCAGGGAGCTATGTCTTGGGAGCCCAGGGCTCCCACTCAGATCAAAGGTAATATCTGCTGAATCATCATCAAGGAATTCTCTAGAAGGAGGTCGGGAAGACTTTATAGAGGGAGGGGAAGCCCTGTGCCTAGTCTCTGCTCGCCTCTCATCCCTGGACAGTAGATAAACACCACTGGTCAAATCACCTTCATAGTTGTCATTTGTTTGGGACCGTGACTGAGACCCTGGTTCTCTGAGAAGGTCATATTCACTATCTACATCGCTACAGTCAATGAAGGGAATGGAATTGCTACTGCCTCCAGCAGCCCGGGATGCTGGACCTGTGCTTGGCTGCGGGGGCTGAGGGTTACTTGGCCGGATGCCATCCTTGCCACCCTCTTCCTCATCCTCTTCCTCGGGTGGCACCACGGCGGCTCCATCTGCAGCTTTGCTCCCTGGAGAGCTCTTAGAGAGGGCGGGGCTTTGGTGCGATCCCGACTCCAAGGTACAAACTTTTGTTTCCTTCGCTTGTTGGCAGCTCTGGCCACTGGGAGACTCAGTACCTTCTCTGAACGTAAGGCTGGCACTCTGTGGAGACTGGGTAGAGAGAACAGGAAAAGCATGGAGGGAGATGGTTATACTAGAGTGGAGAAGAAGCAAAGAAGTTGGCTTTAATTGGAAAGTGTCTCCTCAGCTAGAAGGAATGGCACCACAGATGCCATGTTTGCCTCCCCAGGATGCAACCTATGCTCAGGCAAAAGTGGAACTCGTGATCTACAGGGCGCCTTCGGGGTAGACATGTGCTCCAGCTGGGTCCCCAGAACATGAGTTAACTGACTTTGCTTTCCATGACCCTTATCTCAGGTGGGGATTCCAGAGTGTCCATGCATCAGATGGCCTTTTCAGTCCATGAAAGCTTCCCTAGCAAGGATCAATGGGATGGCAGAGAAGCCCATATGACAGAGACCCCAGAAAAGTCACAGACATCTGCATTTGAGAGAAAGGGTAACATGACGGGTGAATGGCTGGTACTGAAGCCACATAAGGAAAGCACCTTCATGCTCTTTCTCAAACAAATTCTTAATCTCTGAGAGACCAGCTTCCCGAGCCACCAACCATGGGTCGGGAGCTCTTGCCACTGTCAGAGCAAGAGGACAATTTTTCCTGCTGTTACGTGTTTACTGCTCCACACCACACACGTCCTTGGGGCTCTGTCAGCAGAGCTAAGAAGTGTGGCCTTCCAAGCAGGAACTCGGCCAAGCATCTGCCTACCCAGTCTCCATCAGTTACACAACAGACACGGACCGCCATGTATGTCTCAATCCCCAATCTCATGAGGTTCAGAATTAAAACATAAAGCAGTAGCTGACCGCAAGCTCCTCCCAAGAGCTTGCTGTGGGCAGGCTCGGTGAGGAGCCCAAAGTCCGCTCAGGACTGCCTGTGCCAAATCCCAGAGGTAAAGGAGACAGGACTAGAAGGTACAGTGGACACAAGAATTAAAGGCAAGACCCACGGTTGTCCATGGCCACCACTGACCTGTTTGGGCATTTCTGAGTTCGGAGCTGTGGGCTGCGAGACAAGGCTCCTAGTGGAATGGATCTTGCTGTGTTTTCTGAAGGAAATCACACAAGACAGCTAAAGTCAGGACAGCTTTGATTAAATTAAGCATTTTGGTTACTTCAAGCATAAAGATACCTGTACCGGCTGGTTTTGTGTGTCAACTTGACAACAGCTGGAGTTATCACAGAGAAAGGAGCCTACCTTGAGGAAATGCCTCCATGAAATTCAGCTGTAAGGCATTTTCTCAATTAGTGATCAAAGGGGGAGGGCCCAGCCCATGGTGAGTGTTGCCATCCCTGGGCTGGACCCAAAGTTTTCTTTGTCAATGTTACGGACACACAAGATTTTCCAAACACCCGGTGTGGAAAACACTACGTTCTCCTCAGAATCCTGTTCTAGCTGCTGAGGGACTGAGAATGACTGAGCACTGCCTGCTGGCTAAAGGGAAAGTCGAAGAGAGAGGAGGTGCCACCAGGCATCAAAGGCTCTGCTCTGCAAGCTAACAATGTATCCATTTGTACACTTCCTTCAGTGTTTTCTAGATCAGATCTATGACAGGGATCATGACCAAAGACCACCTTACTCTTACACAATGCAGCCCCGGGAGAAAAGGGTTCCCTGTAAGAGCCTCAGGGGACTACAGTGCGACAGCACAGGCCCTTTATCTTGTCCCCTACCCACGAACAGGCATTGCAGACTTTCAAGTACTGAACTCATGAGATGGTATAACTCCACCCCAGCGTACACACATCTTCTCTGCACATGGGAAGGCCCCAGGGCGTCTATATGGACAATCAGAGCTGCCTCCTGCATGGTCTTCAACACGGTAACTGCTAATCATCTGAGAAAATCATGGAATTATCATCTTCGGGAATACAGGCTGTTTCTGGTGAGCTAGTAACTTGGAGTCATAGGCAAAAGCCACCCAGCATCACATTTCTGGGTATAGGACACGAGAGACCATACCAGACTTATTTCAGCAAAATTAGGATAAAGCATCAAAATGACCTGAACATCTACTGACAGGGAGTGGGCCCGATAAAACGCGGAGTGCTCCACGAGGATAGGTCAAATGTACTCACACCACCTCATGAGCTCAGTACGAGACAAGGTTCTAATGCCTGTTTCCTGGGTATGGCCTACAGCAGTATTACCAGCAGTGTGTCAGCATTTATAGAAATTAAAATTCACACACCCACGGCAATCCCCCATACATATAAGTATCTTTTAATAAGTCAGTATTGAACTCCAGAAGAAACATAAAATGAGAAGTTTCTTTTAGAAAACGAGGGAGGAAAATTAAAAAAAAAAAAAAAAAAAAAAAGGTTGTGACCTGAGGTGGTTTTATCCACTAGTCATTGTAGCAACACATAAAAAGAACCCAAGAATTAAGTATGACAAAATACTGATACAGGTTGGGCATCCTTTACCTTGAAGTTTGGACCATAAGTAAGTGGATTTTGGAATCCTTGCACTTACAAACATGGTATCTTAGAGACAGGTCCCTAATCTGAACATGAAATTTATTTGTTTCCCATCTACTCTACACACATAGCTGAGAGGCTATTTTATATCATATTTATAATGTACATTTTTGGCCGGGATCGTTTCAACTCTTCAGATTTCCAGGTCAGTAAGATCAACCTGCAGTTGTTGATGCCAAGCTGGAAGAGAGTAGTGTCTGCTATACCCTGTCTCTATGCTGGGGTAAATGTTCGTGAAGAGCAGAAGAGGATTAAAAACAGACACCCGAGGCTTAGGCAGGGTGTAGGTCACCACTTCACTCCTGGCCTTCCTTCATCTTAGTCCTGCTCGGACTCTGCTTCTCCCTTGGGAGGTCCAGAAGCGCTGTCATGCTCTAGGCTCTGGAGCTAGTGGGACCAAGGGACACTTTCCAGTTAGGAGACCTGTGCTACTCGCTCTATGTGTTAGTCTCAGGGTCTCCCTGTTAAAGCAGGAAATTAAAGACCACTGGCCATGCAGAGCCAGGGTGAAGCAGGGGCTCTCAACGGTGCCTGGCAAATATCTGGGTACACAAGTATCTGCCACCAACAGTAACAGCAACAACAGCAACAAATCCTGCGGCTTCTCTCACAACCAGAAACACTCGAAAGCCACATCTTGAAGTGTGTAAGGATTCCTTGAGGACCAGAACAGGCTTTCGAAGTGTGTTATCTCTGCTCTGGAGCCCCTCAGCCCTCTATCAGCCCTTCCTTCCTTTTCTGTCATTGTGCCCTCAGGACATCTTATCTTGAGTAAGGAACCAGGGTCCTAAAGCTGAGGTTGACTGTGCAGTTGAGTGCAACTCGCCCCAGGCTCGGTAAGGACATAGAAGACACTCTGAGAGAATGATGCTGGCTCGACAGATCCTCTTACCTTTCAAACTGCACTTTCTTGTGGCCGCCTTCTTTGACGTAGTCAAGAACTTGCTTCTGAGTTCGACCACTGAAAGGAAGACCACAAACGTAAAGAGAGGTGTCATGGGGTGCTTGGCTCTCAGCCAGGTGATAAGAAAAGCAATCCTGAGGGAGCCTTGGAGTTTTCTGTCCATTTGATTTCTGGATATTTTCCTTATATGTAACAGAGAAGACAGTCAATTAAATAAACGCACTTGATAACCACGGTTGGTTGTGAAGCTGCCGTCCCAGGAGTCTAGTCTGCGCAGTCTGTGAGGATGGGGAAAAGTTAGTTCTCTGTGTATACATAGGCCAGTGTTTCCTACACAGTGGAATATCAGCACTGTTTGCAAATAACACAAACCTAGGCACCAGTCTGTGAATCAACACCTAAGACAAAGGAGATACTCACTTTCTTTTTTTTGTTTTATTTCTTGTTTGTTTTTTTTTGGGGGGGGGGGGGTTCTCTGTGTAGTCTTGGCTGTCCTGGAACTCACTCGGTAGACCAGGCTGGCCTCGAACTCAGAAATCCGCCTGCCTCTGCCTCCCAAATGCTGGGATTAAAGGCGTGTGCCACCACTGCCCGGCTCAGTGGAACAGCACTTGCCTGGAATGTGCAAGGTGCCCGGGTTCAAGTCTCAGAACCATTAAAAAAATTAAACTGACACAAGAAATGACAGGTGATCCATGAGGAGAGAGTTAGTTAGTGACGCTGATTGTTCTGTTTGCTTTCCCTCAAGACAGGGTTTCTCCGTGCAGCCCTGGCTGTTCTGGAGCTTGCTATGTAGATCAGGCTGGCCTCCAACTCATCGCTCTGCCTCTGCCTCCCAAGTGCTGGGATAAAAGGCATGCACCACCACTACCAGCCAGCAAATCCGTTTTCTTAGGGTGCAGCCTCTTCAGGCTGTCCAGGGTCTAGTAGATGATCCTATACCCAAGCACAGATGGGCAGTGTCACGTGGACACAATGGGCTTAAATCAGAGTAAGAGAGGCTGGGAAGCAAAAGTGGTGGCACATAGAAGAAACTGGAGGGGAAAAGGGCGGAGAATGGGTTCGAACAAAACACACTGTATCCATGTTCAAAGGCCTTAAACGATTAAAAAAAATCCATCTGGACACTGTGCTGGGATCTGACCAAGACTGGCAGATGGCTAAGTGGTTATCGAAGGTTCAAACAGAACTAGAAAGGCAAGGAGGAGCTGGAGGAGCCGGCTGGGATAAGCAAGCCAGCACCTCCATTGGCCGCAACCCCAACCATGGTTTGCCTTATGGATTTGCTGTGAATCACAACAGGTATGATAGAGGAAGCCTTAGAAAAAAGTTCTCATGAAGAGCAAATGGGCATGTGAAGCTCCGCCCCCCACCACACCTACACCGGAAGGAGGACCCTCGGCTGATAAGCAAATGGACATGTGAAGCCCCGCCCCCCACCATACCGACACCGGAAGGAGGACCCTCGGCTGATGAGCAAATGGGTATGTGAAGCTCCGCCCCCCACCATACCTGAACCGGAAGGACGACCCTCGGCTGAAGAGAACAGGCTTTGGCTTGGGCTTGGGTTCTTCAAAGAGTCTGAAGAAGGCATGGTGCTCCACGCATATTTTCCAGAAGGACTTGCAGAAGTCTCGACCGGCCATCAGGAACTCCAAGGTGTCCTGGTAGGAACTCTGAAAGGAGTAAAGACAGCTTTTGTTTCCCCAGCACTGCTCATAATCTTTCTGATGAAACAGGAAAAAAAAAAAAAAACCAACAGAAATGAATTTGCCCAATAGGATTGTAATTGTGTGTCTTGTTATATGATCTTAATTCGAAGAGTGAGCAAAATATGCTTGTTCCTAAGGCTGAGGCAGGGAGCTTTCCAGCCTCCTTCTCTTTAGATCTTACAGGAATAAATGGGATCTAAACAGGCACGCAGTCTCGGTGGGGTGGTAACACTTTTTAGCGGGTCCATCCGTAAACACTGCTTTTTCATGGCTTCTGTTGCCTCCTTAAAAATAGTCCAAGTATTAACACACCCTTTCCTTAAAACATCTAAACTAGGCCTGTTCTGCTGTTTTCTTCCTCATGGCTCCTGTCCAGGTAGACTTTTAATTCCACTTAAAAAAAAAAAAAATAGCAGATAGCACAGGTCTCTTGGTGGCCCCAAGAGTCACAGAGGAATGAAATTTCTTCCCTCCTGGGGTACAAAGGTATTAATGATCCTCAGCTGGCAAACTTATGTCTTTTGATTCTGGAAGAAACATGGTAACTTTCTACTCAGTGTTTCCAATTTCAGTGGCCACATTATAGAAACAAAAGTCACCAGAGTCCTTAACATTCCCAGCGGCTCTATTTTGGTGCCATCAAGAGTTTACACAAACTCAGCTTAGAGTGTGTGCTGTAGTTTTTCCTACATCAACTGGCTTTCTGGAACTGTAACTTCATTTTCCCACAGCGAATCAGTTATTGGGGGGAGGGGTTGCTGCCACTCAATCCACACTGCAGCCGAACTGTGAGCCTAGACTGCCCTGGTCACCCCTGTGAGACAAGGACTCAGGTCCAGACAGGACAGGTATCAGGGATGTACCATTCCTCCCATGTGGCTTTTGGTAGGCAAAGAAGACCCTATTTTCTTCCTGGAACCCATCCCAAGTGGGCAGCACCCTTGGGGGTTCTATTCTGGGAAGACATTTTTAGCCCATGAGAACGAGCTCCCATGACTGTGTAATGGCAACAGCAGGAGCTAGCAAAACCAGGACTACATCTAAGCAGGTGAGAAGATGCCAGGAATATGGTAGAACGCTGGGGTCCCAAGACCCCAAGCAGAGCCACAGGCTAGACATGTGGCCATAACACAGAGCAAGTTGTTTGAAAGAGACATGGTCTCTTTAGGTAAGCGCCTGTGTGCCTTTTTTATCTTTCCCCCCAGAACCCACCATGACAGCAAAAGCATATTCCCAAGCTACTGTATACACAATCCTCCCAGAGCACCTTTACAGGCCAGCTGCTGGGAAATCTCTGCTGAATGCAGACCTTACCCCACAGGCAAAGCCCACTCCATTCACAACTCGGCTAGTCCCACACGTACGTTCCACGGTGACTTACATTCACATCAGGTCTGAGCTTGATAAGAAAGCGCTTCCGCTTGAAGCTCAGCTTCCGCACCTTGGCCCAGTTAAAAGCATTGATCTTCGTGAAGCCCTAAGGAAGGAGAGCACCCCGTGAGCCAGGCCAGGTGTTGTGTGCACACAGGAACCACAGATGAGGGCTGAGGGTTAGTCAATCATTCAGGGGCAAGCCTTGGATGGACAATTCTCAGGCTCTGTGTCTACTGGATGGCAGACACTCATACCCTGTTGTTTCTCACTAATTAAAGAATCCAGCATTCAGGCCATACGTGCCTTCATGTAGCAAAGGCACTAGTCAAGGTAATAAAAAGATAAATAAAAATAAAACCATGACAACTACCACAACTTTGGATGGTATCTTATCAGACCATACATAAAGCTCCGAGAGGCAGATTTATCATCTTCATTTTACAGAAGGAAACAGTAACATGTATATGTAAATGTACAGAGAGCCGATGCACGCCATCCCCAGAGCGGTAGGCTGGGGCAATGAGGCTTCAAGACTGATACCCCAGCACTTTCTTCTCACACAACTAATTCTCAATAGTTTGATCATATTAAACACAAGCCAAGAATGCTAATTCAATCATGGCACTTCTTTCCTGTCTTTATGACTTTCAGAAATGCTTAAATGTTTGGTTTGGAAATTTAATGGTCATAAATAAACACTGGGTTTTATTGTTCCTTAAAATCAGGTTTCTGTGAATTATTTGTTGAGGTTAAAAACCTCTGTGGGGTGTGGTTCCTTCTCGGATATCACCCTGTTCCCCAAAACGATCTTCCTACACCAGGTATAAGACTCAAGCCCCAAATTTTATTTTTTTTTATTTATTTTTATTTTTATTTATTTTTATTTTTATTTTTTTGTTTTTTTGAGACATGGTTTCTCTGTGTAGCCCTGGCTGTCCTGGAACTCACTCTGTAGACCAGGCTGGCCTCGAACTCAGAAATCCGCCTGCCTCTGCCTCCCAAGTGCTGGGATTAAAGGCGTGCATTACCACTGCCCGGCTCTCAAGCCCCAAATTTTAGGGGTGTGGGTATGTAAAATTTAATTTGTGCCATCAATCAATTCTATGTAGAAGAACTGCTACAACTCGTGTGTGTGTGTGTGTGTGTGTGTGTGTGTGTGTGTGTGTGTGCACGCGTGCGCGCGCTTGAGAGTGTGTGTGTATGCTTGAGTGTGTGTTTGTGTGTTTGTTTGTATGTGTGTATATGCTTGAGAGTGTGTGTATATGCTGTGTGTGTATGCTTGAGCGTGTGTGTGTGTGTGTGTGCACTTGAGAGTGTGTGTGTATGCTTGAGTGTGTGTTTGTATGTGTGTATATGCTTGAGAGTGTGTGTATATGCTGTGTGTGTATGCTTGAGCATGTGTGTGTGTGTGAGTGTGTCTGTATACTTGAGAGTGTATGTATGGTGAGGGATATAGAGACTGTGGAGCCGGGTCATCCTATAAGTGTGTGCTGTTTGGAACTTTAGTTCATCAAACTGCAACTGTGTGAACCTTTCTCCTATCTGATAAGCAGCTCGGGTTGTTTTGCTTAGCGGAGAAGGGTTTTTCCCAATACAAGAATGTTCATTATTGTAGTTTCACAAGATTCAAATATCTTTGCAAATGAACCTACGAAGGTGCACTTTTTAACTACAGCCAGGTCTGCAAATCATACTTGAAGGAAGCTAGGACAGGAAAAGCATTGGTCAAATAAAGCCACCCCACAGCCAGGGACAGAGAGCAGGCACTCTGAGGAGCAAGGGTCACATGCCCTTAAGGATGGCACAGGTTAAAAATGCAGGCACAGAGTCTGTCTTGCTGCAAAGGGGTCGTGCATGTAGGGCTATTCTTTCTGAAAAGCACGTGAGCTTTTAGGGTTGGGTATAGCAAAGTCCCACATAAGCTGGCTGAACACAAGTTAATTTGAAAGGAAAACAACCAAAAGGATCAAATTTTAACTAAGTGTCAAGATGTCGCCTCTGAGAGTGGAAGGCATTTGCCTGGGATCTGAGGTCATTGCTCCTGGACACTGTGCTCTGAGTACAGGCCCACTGGGCGTCATCGGGTTCTATAAGATCTATAAGATCTAGTAAACCCAAACAAATCTCTAATGTATAGTCTCCAAACAGGACAAGGAGGAATGCAGAAACAAACAGACAGACAGACAGAACACCTGAAGAAAGGCCCGGAGTGGAAACTTTTACTTGAAGGTATCTACTAGACACCTTAGCCTGCCACCCACGTGAACCTGGGTAGGAAAGCCCATTCGCCTCCCTGTTTCTCTCTCCCTCCCCCCCCCCCCCCCCCCCCCCCCCCCCCCCCCCCCCCCCCCCCCCCCTCCCCCCCCTCCCTTTCTTTCCCTCCCTCCCTCCCTCCCTCCCTCCCTTTTTTTCCCTCCCTTCCTCCCTCCCTTTCTCCATCCCTCCCTCCCTCACCAAGGGAAAGACGCTGTGTTCCCCACACCTGAAACACTAGAATTCCAGTGTTGGCGACAGCCAGGTTGATCTTGGTTCCTTCTCTGTCCTTGGCAGGGTGTAACCGGATACCGTACATCTCCAGCCTACGGGCCACCTCCAGGAGCTGGAAATCTGACTCTGCCGGGGTTTGTCCACTGACAAAGTAAGGAGGGAAGAGAAAGGCCAGGGGAGTTGAACCCCCATGTCTATTACTTTGAGATCGAGCAGCTTCTCCTGGGAAATACAAAGCCACAGGCTACGCTATCAGGTGACACCCACCTCCACCTGCCAACCCCAGAGCCACACAGTGAAGACAGAAGCCCTATTACTGGGTAACACAAAACCCCAAGGTCTATCTCCAGCCCAGCCAGCTCCTCAGAATCTCAGTTTCCTCTGGGTCACTAAAAGTGAAACACCTCTGTGTGAAGCAAGTTTTCAGCCACTTTAAGTAAGCTGAACTCCAGAGCAGAATGCCAGGCTGTGCTTCTTCTGTTGCCAGGTGCAAATGCCTGCCTCTGAGCCACAGTGGGAAGGAGGGCGCTGAGTGTCCTTTGAAGATGTTCTCCCGATCAAAGCCAAGGCCAAAAACTGGGGCTATCACAAAAGTTCTGAAGTCTCCCCACATTTAACACTGTCCCTGGTTTAACACATCTCCCATGCTCTGTTAGGATGACTGTCCAATGGCCTGCAAGCCTTACTCTCTCCTTTATGCTCCTGGATAACTCTGTCTCACAGCTAGGATCTCAACCACTTGTCTCTGCATTTTTTAAGAGTTCAGAATGGACCACAACACCCCAGTGAGACTCTGCACTCCTTCCTTCAGCCTTTGTCACATGTCACATAACATGGAGGAGTGTGTACAGGAGCTATGTACCTCCCTGTGACGGGAGGCAGAGGGCGGCTGCTGGGCAGCAGTAGGAATCCATGTACAACTCACATGTGGCTGTGGTGGAACTCCACGATTTTGTCTTCTAGTGCATCCTGTTGAGGTACGTACTTATTTTTTGCTAAGTGTTCTCTGTCCAAAGCTTCATCGAAATCCCCAATCTCCGCTACAAAAAAACAAAGAAAAAAATGGGCCACATAGGATAAACTCTCCAGAATGTGTTACAATCCCTGGGCAGCAAGTGCGAAGCTGACAGGTGACATCAGGTGAGCACAGCAGGTGGGGGCGGAATGAGGCCTCCACCTCAGCGGGATGTGACCATGGTTCACAATTAGAGCCATGCTGGAAGGTGACGGCTACTCCTCCTTCATGGTAGTAGTTGTGAAGGAAACTTCAGACTTATCCATCTTTTAGTTATGCATACTTTGGTTTCTTTTCTGTCTTAGTGTTATCAGGACACATGTAATCACCAGAAGGGAACAGTATGGCGTTGGATACAATATGCGATGCATAGAGACACTGTAGCAACTCTCCTGCTACCCTGTGGGTTCCTCTTTCCTCTGCCTTCCTCCACACCTTTCTTCTGGCCTGTCAACCCCCTAATACTAGATAGGATAGAAAAAAGAAAGAGGGAAAAGGAAAGAGATCCCTGAATAAAATCAGGGATCTGAATGGGGGACGACATGATTGTCAGCTACTCCTGCTGATTTAGGGTGTCAAGTTCCTTGGGGCAAGCTGATCTTGGCTGCCAGGAGATCTAATTTCTTCTTGTTTCTTCTTTGTGTATGACTACTTAACAAACCATGACCACCAACAAACAACCAATACTCCACCTCACCTCTCAGAGTCCTAGCATTTATTTACTCTCTGAAAAGTCCCCAGAATTCTAAACATCACACAATCACAGAAGCTACCTGCAGCTGGCAAAATCACAGCCCTGCTAGAGCCTGAGGCAAATCATAGGCTGTGGACAGTCTGAAGCAGCCCCATATCCCACACCTGGGGTTAAAATAAAAACATACTTTATTAATATATCTCTGTTTTTTTAATCAAAACTCCAAAATTGTCACTGCAGAAGTCATCAGGTCATTGACCATCAACTCAGAATTCATCATTTCTTTTCTGAGGCACAAATCCTATCTAACAGTGGCTTGGAGGTAAGCAGCTGTCAGCCACATCTCTCCAGTGTGTTAAGGGGCACTGGGAGTAATTCCTCTCTGTCTTCCCTTCTCAGTAGTAAATCCTACACCTGTGGGTGATTGTTGGATGACTCAGTGTCAATGGACTTAGGAATTAACTGGTGAAACTCTTACATGGAATAGCCAGTCATGTTAAAACCCGAATTGTTATCGTAGAAGAGATGTCAGCGGGAGGCAAAGTAAACAGTTTAACGTGGTTGTTGTTGTTTTACCTTAAGAGTTCATCAAATTTCTTCTATTGTCTAGAAATAACAGGCGAGACTGTAACTGCATAGATATTTTTCATCTGCAGGCGACACCATGTGCTTTCTTGTGCAGTCTCAGCACATGTCTGGCAATAACCCTGCTGTTCTCTGCACTCGTCAGGCCCTAGCTTTCAAAGAACACTTGTGCCTTAAGAGCGCCATTGAGTGCAGGTCTGTCAGGCTCCTGGGAGGCATGCCGTTCCCCTGTGCATCCCATTATCTGTATAACGAGTTACCAGAAAGTAGTATAATGACCTCGATGCTAAGGGGAGCAAGAGTGTGGGTGCTATAAGAGTCACCTTTTGTTCCATCATGCAAAGCAGCCTGCCACATCTGGTCCATTCACCCACTGTCCTCGAGCGTAGACTCTATGATGCCCCACACCACACTGAGACTACCTGGCTTGCACTAAGCTGTGTAAAATCATCCAGCAACACCTGGATGAATGTCACTTACTGGCTTCCTCTGCTGTGACGGGTGGGTGACGGTATTTCCTAGCTACCCTTTCTGGATTGAATTCTCATTCCATCACAGAGAACAGTGCACAAAGCTGAAGGCTGCCCTGGCCTACAGACATTGTTATCAGTTGCCTGAATGGGAGCTTTGATTACTTTCTACAGTTTCTTCTATCGGGTCTTGAGAAAGCACAATTGATTCCTGTTATTCAAGATAGATATGGGGCTGGAGAGATGACTTAGTTGTTAAGAACACTTACTGCTCTTGCAGAGGACCTGGGCTCTGATCCCAGAACTCATACGGCAGCTTGCAAGCACCTTTAACTCAGTTCCAAGGAACCTTATGCGGTCCTGGTGGTGCCTCTGTGGGTACCCAGCCTATGGTCTACATGCACACATGAAGGCAAACACTCATAAAATAAAAATAAACAGAGGCTGGAGAGATGGCCCAGTGGTTAAGAACACTCTTCGTTCTTCCAGAGAATCTAAGTTCAGATCTCACATCAGGAGGCTCACCAACCACCTATAACTCCAACTAGACTTACGCCCTCTTTTGGCATCTATGGGTACCTACACACATGTGACATACACATAAATACATGTAAATGGAAAAAAAGAAGTCTCTAAACAGGATAATCACGATTTACAAAGTCTCAGTGAACAAAGAATCAACAATCACTGCTTGCTGCTCTGAAGGGAAATCTGGAGCCAGACTCCTGAAACAAGACATTTGTATGGACCGACTGTTTCTTCCATGAGGCTCTATTCACGGATGTGCTGTTTAATACACACCGCTGATTCACGCATACAGAGCCATGTCCTGGTGCAGCTGATGCACCACAGGGATGGTCTCTACCACACACATCACAGTATGCTCCAGCCCTCCAGCGGCATGTGAGGGGCGAGGCATACAGCAGTCACCAACAACAGCACAAAGATTAGACATCGGGAAGGGAAGGCAGAACTTCTCTTGTTGGGTCTCACTGGGCACAAGGGCAGGAGGCGAAGCAGATTCTTCACTGCCCCACGTGCCTCTGCAAAGGGCACTGAAGGCACATGTTGATCTGGGGATAAATCTTAGTGACTGGAAAAGTCTGACACGAGACTATGAGAGCAATGAAACTAGGTTCTAAGTTTTGTAGGAGACTTAAGTGAAACTCCACAATACCTTTATCCTAACACTAAGGATTCCGGTTCAGAGATGAACACTAAATCCAGGAACTGGACAAAGCAGACATGGTGAGCTTGTCCATTGGTCACCTAAGCTTCTCTTTGCGAGATGCTGAGGTAACACTCTCTATTTGTCCTTAAAAAAAAAACAAAACCAAAAATCAAATATCACCAGAACACAGAAGTCCTAGGTTCTGAGTTAATGTTTAAGGATATGATCTACGGGGCATCCATGGTAATAGCAAAAATAACACAGACGTTCCTTCTGTGACTTCTCATCAATCATATCATTGTGCTGATTCCAACCTGATTCCCAAAGGAACTGCAAAGAACTTACATTGTACAATGTGCGAGATCAAAAGAGCCGCGCTGGTGTCGTTACACGTCAGCCTGCCTTGAGCCAAGTCCTGCTTCACCTGCAGGGCGAACAGGTACCTGTAAAGATAACAGAGACGGAGGTCACGCAAAAGAGCTGGAGGGTTGGTGTTCAAAGTAGGCTTCCTCTTGACGGTCTGAATACATAGTGGGAAACTCAAGAAAGGCATGTTAAACCAACTAAGGAGAAAGCCTATAGAATCTTTAAGGGCACTGAGGGAAACAGTGTGCTTAGAATTGCCCTCTTAAATATGAGACCTTGAAGGGGCCTCCAAAGCCAAACCTGGGACAACTTGACCACAACAAAAATGATTAAAATGAACTGGAGCACACTGGATTATATTTATGAATTGATAACGATTTATGAGTCCATAGTGGTTGAGGATCAGTGAAGAAGAACGAAAGAATTGAACATGTCACATTCTACAACCCAAAGCTACGTCATGCCTGGTGCACTAGTGGCACCGAGGCTGTGGAGATAACTAAGCTTACTCCCTGTGAAGCCTGCTTCCCAGGAGCAGGAACTCACGCCTGCAACTGTAAACCTGGCTGAAAGCCCGTGGCCTGTGGAGTCACAGGCCCTAGAACAGGAGTTACTACTGTTCTCTTGCTAGATGGCTGTGTCATAAAAATGCTTCCTAAATATTTATGTTTACACCCAGAGTCCTCTCTGCCTTGGCGGGCAACACTAACTGGGCCCAGTGAGGTTTTTTTTTCTTTTCTTTTTTGTTTTTACAGAATTATTTATTTTATGTATAAGAGTACAGTGTCACTGTCTTCAGCCACACCAGAAGAGGGCATCGGGTCCCATTACAGATGGTTGTGAATCACCATGTGGTTGCTGGGAATTGAACTCAGGACCTCTGGTAGAGCAGCCAGTGCTTTTACCCACTGAGCCATCTCTCCTGTTCTTTTGTTTGTTTGGTTTGGTTTTTTTGCCAACCCAAAACAAAAACAAAACCAGAAAAACCAAGAGGACACGAGGAGGGAAGGGAGTGCGTTAGGAACTGTCAGAGTACACGGGAGACCTGGGGTAGATATGATCAAGATACATTGTATACATGCATGTATATAGGTGTGCATGTATGTATTCATGTGTGTGTAACAATAACAACACACATAAAGGTGAGAGCTGAAGACAATTTAGTATTAGGATGGACATAGAGCCAAACCAGACTTGACGGGACCCGAGAGGGAATAACAGGAACAGAAACCCCACTCAGCAACCTGTAATGAAATCCACTCTGGTAAAAGTCAGCTAAAAAACCATTTAGGAAGCCAGATGTGAAGAACATGATTTCCTGATGGTGAGATCTGAGCGTTGCCTCCTCTTTCTAGAGCAAAATCTCAGCACTATGTTAGTGATGTGCAGAATATATTGCTTAGAGTAGGTTCTGGCCAAAAATGTTTAATTGCATCCACAGAGATCTTAGAACAAATTTCCAGTTCTTAAGAACAGCTAAGTTTGGAAGGATAAGCAGAACAGCAAGACGAGGCAACAAGACAAATCTAGGAGGCGTGGTGTTTTGTGGTCCAAGAATAGCTTAGTGGGGAAAACTGAAGAGCCATGATGGACTTAGAGAGAAAACTGAAGAAGAGCCATGCTGGACTGGGAGAGAAAACTGAAGAAGAGCCATGCTGGACTGGGAAAGAAAACTGAAGAAGAGCCATGCTGGACTGGGAGAGAAAACTGAAGAAGGGCCATGCTGGACTGGGAGAGGTGCAGGGTGAATCCCATCAGTGTAAGAGGTCAGTAAGTGATAGTAGCCTCAGATGGCCTGGAATTCACTATGCAGACTGGGCTAGCCTTGGACTTACAGAGATCTGCTTGCCTCTGCCTCGCAAGTGCTGAGATTAGGGACATGCACCGCCACGCTCCTACAATTACTACACCGTAAAACAGAAGACTGTTTTATTACATTTTTATGGTGTTGGGATGGAACCTCAGGTCTCATACATGGTGGGTGTGATGTTTGCATGAGAAAGTCCCCCACAGTCTGAGATGTTAGAATATTTGGTCACCAGTTCACAGTGTCACCATTTCATGGTGCTATTGGGGAGGTTCAGGAGGTGTGGCTTTGTGGAGGGATTATGTCCCTGGGGGCAGGGGGGTTGAGAGTTTAAAGACTCCTGACTTTTCAAGTTCACCATTTTGGCTGTTTGCTTGTGATTCAAGATGTGAGCTCTGAGCTGGCTGTTCAGCCACCACCAGCAAACTGAAGGCTCTGCTTGGCCACCATGGCCTCTAACCACCTGGAGTCATGAGCCCAGATGAACTCTTCGGTAAGCCTCCATGGTCACTGGTCACAGTCATGACCACGGTGCTTTTTTACATCAATAGAAGAGTAACTGAATCCCTAGACAAGTATTCTGCTACTCAGCCACACACTCAGCATTGTGTTGTTATGGTTTTCATTCTATAAGAAGACAAAGGCTGTCAGCACCACCTACCAGCGGTTTCCCTAAGAACTAGGTGAGATTCAGTGTTGAGTCCACCAGGCTCGCCATGGATGATGAACTGATCTGAACCCACAGTTACACAGACAGCAGTGGTTAAACTCAGCGGGCTCTCCGCCTCATTCATACACACAGAGCCAACCAACCAACCAACCAACCCAATGATGTGAATGTGGAAAAGGCAACCGGGGTTGTGGGTCGACAGGAGTAAGTCAGATGCGTGAGGGGAGAGGAGAGTGGTCAGAATGGGCGTCACGTACAGTGTTAAACTATCAAAGAAGAGATTTATCAGACAGGATAATGCATGGGAGGAAGTAACTGTGACAATTCAGTCACAAATATTAATGTTAAAAATGATAACCAATCTTCCTTAAGTTGGTTAAGATAGCTCATTATTAACAACTGAGAATGCAAAAAAAAAATCAAAAAGAATAAAAGGAGTGGTTATTGTGTAGCAGGCAGAAAACGAATCACACAACACTGGGGAGCTGGCAGCCAACAGCGGTGACCTTTGTGACCCCTTCCTCAGCGAGTGCTCTGCTCTGTGTACGTGCCCACCACCTGCTGCCCGCCTCTCACTTGAAAACCAAAGGGAAGGAAAGTGGAAACAAGAACCAACCTGCTCAGGAGCACAGAGTTTCCTGGGGGAAAGACCAGCCTCACTGTTCTGGATTGGGCAATGGTAACTGCTCACCGAACCCAAGACTTCAGAGAGCTATGAGCCTTAACTCTGAACTAGGAGGGTTTTATGGTTTAAAAGCATTGCATTTTGAATAATTTATAAACTCAAACACAGGGTCCTGTGTCCACAGAGCAATGTTCTGGGACATTATTTCTGGCCAGGGTCTAACAGGCTTGCGAGTATTGGGTGACAACCTCGAGAGGCCTCTGTGACAACAGAGAGCTTTGGAAGTGTATACACATATGTGGGGGACACATGCTTTTCTTCTGGCTATGTTCAGTCTCTGTTCCCAGGCTGGGGTAACATGAGAAACAGCTTCCTGGACTGACACCATGGCCTTTCCTAACCACAGGAGCTGTGAGCGAAGAACGTACTGGCTGTTCTTGCTTCCAGAGACTTAGCGACACCTTCGGTGTTAGAAACAGAAGCAATTTGAATCAAGCCCATGGGAGCCAGGGCTAACTCTTACTCAGAAGGCACTAAATGCAGTTAAATGTAAACAGCAGCACAAAATGCTTCCAGTGTGAACGGCCAGAGGACCTTTGCTTCAGGAGACCACAGGCCCACATCTCACATACATAATCCCCCTGCTTCTGACTCGGCAAAACATCGACGACTTGATTTGTTTCAGTTGGAAGGTCTTCATAGTCTTTCTAGTCTAAGTAAAATCAATTTAGTTTTCCTGCCAGTCAGTGGGGACTTTTGCAGGTGGTCTGTAACAGAATTCTGGTAGAATCCTTTGGCTGAGAACAGGAACTGATCTTACTGAAGACAGACATAGAGAAACAAGGAAATCCAAGGGTGGCTCCATTCATCAGCACAAGAGAATTAATTCTGAGCTTTGCCACAGGGAAAGCTGTGGGTAGGGTGGGGTGGTGGGAGAGATGGCTCCGTGGTTAAGAGCACTTGCTCTTCACAGAGGCCTTGGGTCCAGATCCTAGCATCCACAAAGCAGCTCACAATCTTAACTCCATTTCCGGGCAATCTGATGTCCTCTATTGGCCTCTGAGGGGCATTAGGCACACATGTGGTAATCCATGCAAAACACTCATACATATAAAATATCTTTAAATGAGAGAAAAAAAGAAAAGCTAGGAATTTCTTTTACAAAGAGCTCCTGGTGACTGTTTTCAACATGTACCCCGAAGTCAGGTCCTTTCCCTCTTTGAAGCCTGAGTGCTAGTGTCCATACCACTGACTGCATTCAATGTCCAGACCAATAAATAGAAAGGAACACAGCTTCCGTTCAGCTGCAAAGTACAGCTTAGTCTTCTACACATAAAAACCAGGCGGCCTGCTATTCCTGGAGGACCCACATCCTAACTGCAAACCTAGACTGACTTACGTCCTGCTAAGCAGGCAGCTCTGCTGTGTGCTAGGCTCCTGTCCGCATGTCCTCCCCTAAAGCCCTGTCACAGCCCTGTGTCCTGTGTCAGCAAGGCACATGTCTAAAACCTCAGTAGTCACCATCATGGTATTTCTGCTTACGCAGGAATTTGAGAGTGTGGGAGACTTGACACAGTGGGTTCTATGGACGTCAAACTGTGTTGGGGACAGTGATGGGGCTATACAGAAATCTCAGACTTATTTTGTTTAACATCAAGCCAAAAGAATGGGATCTCTGAGAAAGCACATCTTCAGATATTCGTTTATGCTGAAAACCAAAAACAAAAGCAGAAAATAAAACCTGCTCCATACATCCAGCAGGGTTTATCAGTCTTGACAGGTAAGTCAGTAAAACAACAAAAGTCCTGAAACTAAAGACAGAGGTATGCTAAAGTTCAAGAGGCAAACTGTCTGAAAAATAAGAACCTTGGATGGGAAGACCAGACTCCTGCCTCTGACTTTTTAAGAAGGAAAGGGCCCAATGATGGGCAAAACACACTGCCAACCAACCACAGCTGGGGCTGGCTCTAGGTTTATGCCACCGTTGTGTTCCTGCCCTAGAAGCCAGGATACGGAAGCCAGTGAAGTCACTGCCCTGGGGTGTCATTAGCTCTGGGTGTCCTGCGACTTGGGTTCTCAGCCCCGGCTGATGCTCTATCTATGGTTCCCAGGAGGTTGGTGGCTCAGGCCCTCTCAGGATACTTCCAACTCAGTCACTTGTTTGTGGGTGAGTGGGGGGTAAGGACATTCATTCATAAAACCTGAATTAGTGTGAAGGCCCTTGGTTAATACTTCTCTGTAGAGATCGGAGACACATGTGTGGTATCCTTCTCAAGACTGCCATGTGACCTCCCACAACAGCAAAAAAAAATGCATTCTTTTTTTTTTTTTTGGCTTTTTGAGACAGTGTATCTCTGTATAGGTCTGGCTGTTCTGGAACTCACTCTGTAGACCAGGCTGGCAGGCTGGCCTTGAACTCAAAAATCCACCTGCCTCTGCCTCCCAAATGCTGGGATTAAAGGCGTGTACCACCACTGACCGGCTAAGATGCATTCTTTTAAAAATAAAATCAATCCCCCCTCGTGTGTGTGTGTGTGTGTGTGTGTGTGTGTGTGTGTGTGTGTGTGTACATGTGTGAAGCTTCCCACTGAAACCAGAAGCGGGCATCAGATCTCCTGGAGCTGGAGTTACGGGTGGTTGTGAGCTGCCCAGTGGGTGGGAATGGAACCCTGATCCCCTGAAGCACTCTTATCAGAATTCAGAATCCGTTTAAAAAAAGAGACCCTAAAAGTGACTCAGATTGTAATGGACGGAAAATGACTAAAAAGCTTTAAGGCCACCTCACTTCATAATCAATCGTGGCTGTAAAGAACCCAGGCTAAAGCAAGACGTGGCCTCCTCTCCTTTGTCTTCTAGGTACAGATGGAGGGAGCAGGGTAGAACCCGTAAGCACTTAAGAGCTACAGTCAAGTAAACCCTACGGACATGTTTAGTCAACTAGAGACTAGTGTGCACTTTCCCTCTGTACACTCCAGTGAAGACACCCGCTGACAACCACTCACCTGGTGAGTTCTTCCTGGAGCTGTGTGTGGTCGGGAGGGAAGAATTTCACAACAAATTTAACAACGACATGCTTCGGTCCTGAAAACAACAACAACATCGGTAAGGTGTGTGGAGACTGCAGCACTTATCACCCCGAGGTTTCCAGTGGCCGCCGCCACCGCCACCGCCACCACCACCCACCCACATCCAGAACCAAGTGGTTTTGGTTTGTTGTTTGTTTTTTTCAAGACAAGGTTTCTCCTTATAGCTCTGGCAGGCCTGGAACCCCTCTGTAGATCAGGCTAGCCTGGAACTCGCAGAGATCCGCCTGCCTCTGCCTCCTAGGTCCTGACTTATCTGTTTGTTTGTGTGTTCATTTAATACACTGGTGTTTTGCCTGTGTGGGGGTCCCAGACCTCCTGGAACTGGGGCTGCAGAGAGTTGTGAGTTACCATGCGGGTCCTGGGAATTGAAGCCAGATTCTCTGAAAGAACAGCCAGTGCTCTTAACCACTGTTTTTAAATCAATCAGCTGTATTGTATTTAAATCTACCAGCTGTATTTGGTTTGTTGGTTGTTTGTTTTGACACAGGATCTCACTATGTAGCTCCAGCTGGCTTCACACTCATGGAGACCGCCCTGCCTCTGACTCCTGGGAGCTGGGATTAAAGGCAGATGACACTGATTGCAGACCAGCTACCTTTATCCCCAGGTAGACTCAGGTCATCTGAAGGGGAGATAATGAGATTAAAGCATTCATAGAGTTTAGGGTGTGTAGCTGTCTACAAAGCATGGCTGCTACCATCTCGTCAACCATGTCTTAGCTCTGAGCCATGCTGAGAAACTACAGATGAGCTGGGGCTCTGTTTATGTCGTCGTCCACCATGGCCTTTACCATCTCATGTACATTTCCAATCTACAACAACATCAGGAAGCAGCTGGGGGCTGGAGGAGACTGTGGTAGAGAAAGCCGAAGAGCGGAGTATAAGTAGTGATCGACAAGGCGGGACTTCAGATTGTTGGTGGGCGTGACAGCCTCAGAGGGGCTGCCATCGGGAAGGAGAGCAACAGGTCAGTGGTGCAGTGACTCACAGGAATGAGGAGCAGCCCAGATTAAACCTGGGGCCTCCGTGTCTGCCAAGCACATCCGAGATGCTGAGGTAGTGTCTGTCTGTCTGTCTGTCTGTCTGTCTGTCTGTCTGTCTGTCTCTCTCTCTCTCTCTCTCTCTCTCTCTCTCACACACACACACACACACACAGAGACTGATTGATTTCAAGACCTAATTTTTGTGATCACATGTTCAAGTTTAGAAAGAAAATGTAAAAGCAATGTACTCTAAAGTGAGGGTGTCAGCTGTGTACAAATTATGAGAAAAAGACAAGGCATGAAGGCTGGAGGAGGAATCGTTCAGTGGTTAGAGCGCTGGCTGTTCTAACAGAGGACCTGGGTTTGATTCCCAGCACCTACCTTCACAGCGGCTCAGAACTTTACTCCTACGTGATCTGGCACCCTCTTCTGGTCTACTTGAGCACTGCATGCACAGGGTGCAAACCACATATACATTTTTTTTTCTTTTAAGCCAAAGTATAAAAACACTGAGGCTAAGGATCCTGAGATATTGCCAAATTAACTCTAAAAAAATGCGGGGAAACAGTGGCACCAGCTCCAAAGGCAGCCGGGAGTTCAAGGAGAGGTGGAATGCACGGCATGGGGCAAGAGGGGGAGTGCACCCTTTCACGTCAGTCAGACACTGGCTGATATGAAAGAGCCATGGTGGGATGAGAGAGACAGAGACCACTGCCTTCTCTGTACTCAGAAGGCTGTTCAAGTCCAGAGGAACCCAAAGCTAGGACAATGCTGGTGTCAAAGCCAAGTGACAGCCTTGTCACATAGGACCTGTCACACCATATGGAGGAGACACTGAGGTTTTAACAGGCCTGATCCAGTTATGACTTTGCAACCATGGCTGCTGTCCCACCACAAGGGGGCTCCTCATGCGTCGTTGCAAGAATAAGTGACAATCTTCTGGATTCACAGAGAGAAGCATGAACGTGGAGGCCCTGGTTACCTGCACTGGGCAGGCACAGGGGCTGCTCTCAACGGTGTATCCCCCCGACCCCCCGACTCCCTGGTTCCCTTTACCATATCCCGGGAACATCAGGGAACATCAGGGAATGAGGGCCTCTCATTACTTAGTGTGAATCATTGCTAATGACTGGATCAGCTGCAGATGTAATTGTGGGAGGTCTCACAGGCACTTTGTTGCACATCTTTACATCCACAGGAATGACAGGAGTGGCCTAGAGGCGTTTCTTAATCAGAGAAGAGTGGGCTAAGACATGTGGTGAGAGCTTCAGATGCAACTGAAGCCTGCAGTTCTGGTCTCATTGCCTCGGATCTGGGCCATTTGGGACAACTTTTAAGAATACAGCTTATCTCCAAGCAGAGAGAATAAGCTGGTGCTCAGGGGCCAGAGCGAAAACAAGCTTCCTCTTTCCTATTGTTTTCATGGGCCCCCGACACTGTCAGTTCTAATGTGCAGGCCGGATTCACATTAGAGCTCTGCTTGCTCATCAGATACACACACACACAGACACACACCACACCCCCACACTATACACACTCAGACACATACACATATACCACAAACTCACACACACTCACAGACACATACATACCATACCTACATAATACACACACACTCACAGACATATACATACCAAACATATGCACCACACATATACTCACATAACCACACATACACTCACAGACACATACATACCATATATACATTCCACACACATCACACATGTTTTCACACAGACAACACACAAACACACACATACTCTGATAGACACATACCCCACACACATGCCCATACACACACACACACACTGACACACATACATACCACACATACACACACACTGACACATACATACCACAGACACACCACACATACACTGACACAAACATACCACACACTCACACAACCACACACACACAATCAGACACATACATACCATACATACATACCACACATACACTCACAGACATATACAACCACAGACACACAAGCACACACACATACACACACACATGCATGTGCGCACACGCACATGCTCACACAGACACACATCAAGCACACATGATATCACATTCACAAATACACACTTTCTCCTCAGATAATGCTAGTATTCTGATTTCATAAGTTCTGAAAAGGGAGAGTAGAAAACCTCAAGTCTATTTCAAGAACAGAAGGCTCCACCCTTCCTCTGAGCACAGAACAGTAAAAACAGCAAACGGCACAGAAGAGACAAGCTCTTTTCCAGGGTTTAATAGCAGGCATTAGTCATTAATCAAGATGATATTTGATTTCCAAGAGAAGTTTTGATTACCAAAGGATTATGTATGAAAACGGTGGAAGTTGGCTATTTTAATAGTCTGTGGATTAGTGGGTGATGACAAGCTGTCATGAGGGAACAAGGAATGTGTATCTCTAGGGATTCATGCCACAGACAAAGACACCTCCACAAGGGAATCACCTGGCCTTACAACTGCCGTTACGGGGAGCACGAAGGATATACTTACTTCGAATCTGCTTCCCAATGGGCTTCAGGAGATCCAGCCACACCTAAGGAGGAAAAGAGCAAATGGAGACAAACCGTCAGCAAGAACAGGCAAGGGTCTCGAGACCATTTCAAGCTACTGAAAGAAAAGCATTTTTGAGAATCTGAGGTTGTGAGCATTTTTTTCTTCTAGATTGCCACATTTAACAGTGTTACCTCCTTTAAAATCTTTTATTGTGGGAGTGCAGTGTATGTGTGTGTGTGTGTGTGTGTGCGTGTGTGTGGTCTGTGATATGTACATATTATTTTCTGTGTACGAGCATTTTACCTGTGTGTATGTCTGGCACCACATGTGTGCAGAAGTCCTAGAAGCCAGAAGAGGGTGTTGGATCCCTTAGGACTGGAGTTATAGATGACTGTGAGCCATCTTGTGCATGCTGGGTACTGAGCCCAGGTCCTCGGCTCCAGGCCCTGCTAACTCCTTCTATAGAATGTGCTAGTGTACATCTTGCAGATACTATGACCATTAAAGCCTTTTTAAGGGGCTGGAGATGGCTCAGTGGATAAGAATACTGGCTGCTCCTTTGGACGACCTGGGTTCAATCCCCAACACCTACAAGGCTCTTACAACTGTCAGTAACTCCAGTTCCAGGGGATCTGACACCTTCTTCTGGCTTCTGTGTGTACTACATGGACGTGGTACTCTTATATACATGTAGGCAAAACACTTATATACATGTAACATGTAAAAATACCCTTTATTAAGTTCAGATGAATGGTTAACAGGGGTGGACAGAGCCCGCAACAGTAGAATGCATGCTCAGGGCAATGGAGAAGAGCTAAAAAATTAAAAACTTAAAAAAAATTTCAGGGTTGCTGAGATGACTCAGGAGCTAAGAGATCTAGCAGACCCAGGTTCAGTTCCTGGTGCCACATCAGGCAGCTACCAACCATCTTGTAACTCCAGCTCCAGGGAATCTGATGTGTTGGCCTCCATGAGCACCTGCACTCATGTGCACATACCCACACCAGACACACACCTACATATGTTTAAAAGCAATTAAAATGAACATTTTTTTAAAAACTAAAACTTTATCTTATTTGTGCTTTTATCATATTTATTCTGAAGATATTAAAAGATGAGTAGTTAATGAATGGTCACATAGTGGCTGAATGAAATATGTATACTTCTCATATATGTGTGTGTGTGTATACACACATATATACATATACATATACATATACATATACATATACATATACATATACATATACATATACATACATATACATATATATACATATACATATATATACGATAAATACAGAGATAAGTTATATATATATTTCTGTATGTCTCCATATATGGTTACCTATACACAAAATAGAAAATCCTTGAGTGACAAGAGAGGAGAAATAAGTATTTACAGATTGTCATACATCACAGGCTATCTACTATCACACTTGTTATCTACATACATACATGCTATCATACTTCACACACTACCTAAAGTTATCTACCCCTCAAAGCAAGCCAGAGAGACTTCTGGTATCCAGGAGAGAAACCGGAGGCGTGCATGGTACAGGATCCATCCCAGATGAACAGAACTGGGTTCACTCACCTCAAGTCCTAGCTTTTTCTCACCTCTATGCTCCCTGCACAGAGTTCAAATCAGAGAAAGAACAGCTGGCCTTGTTAAAAAAAAAAAAAAAAAAAAAAAAAAAAACACAAGCTAAGCACATAGTCTGTGCACTGCTTTTGAAAACCTGTCCTTGAATTGTTGGTCCGTTGAAAGGAATTCTCTTTGCACATAAGACAGAAGCAAGGTTAAAATCCTCATGGTGAGAGGAAAGTAAGAGACAGATGCGGCCTGTGTGGAATGATGTCGGGAATGACAGGTATTACAAAGAGAATTTTTCAAAGACAAAGAAGAAAATGCTGACAGTGGGGAATGACTTGTGCTGGAAACATAAATCACAACCAGGAAATACCACCTCAAGCACTAAACACACTACGCTACATGTGTGGGGTATGTGCATGTGTGTGTGTGTCTGTGGGTGTGCATGTATGTGTCCATGCATGTGTGTGTGCATGTGTATGTGCAAGCATGTATGACTGACTGCCTGTGCATGTGTGTGTGCCTGTGTCTGTGTGTGTTCATGTGTGTGTGCATGTGTGTGTGTGCATGTGCATGTGTGTGTCCATGCATGTGTGTGTGTGTGTGTGCATGCGAGCATGTATGTCTGCCTGTGTATGTGTGTGTGTGTGCATGTACACTCATCTGTGCTTGTGTGGGTGTGTCCATACATGTGTGTGTGCCTTTACATGTGTGTGTGCATGTGTATGTCTGTGTATGTGTGCATGTGCATGTGCATGTGATCACTGAAGATGGATGGCCAGGGCACAACTCTTATTTACAGGTGGTGTGTTAGCACAGCTGTGTGCAGGTGCTGCAGCAGGTATCTGAAGGTGTCCCTTCTCATTCTCCTCCATCTGGTCACCTGTGTCTGTAAACATGTATTTATGTATACAAAACGTATACCCAGTGAATGCTAACTTTAACATTTTTATGACAGTGATAAAATTTTTACAATCACTTGAATAAAGCAAGTAAATGAAATAACGGATTTCTATATGACGTGTTACTAGGCCGGACTAACAATGGTGCTCTTCAGTGAATGTGTCTGAGGCGGTCTCACTCTGCTGACCTGGCCAGCATAAACTCACTAGCCAGCCTTGGCTGGTCTCCGGAATAGAACAATTCAGTTATCGAAGCGGCGAGGTCATTATAAAGAAGGAGGTTTGGTTCCCACTGCATCAAACAGTCTTTCTGCCTCCTTATCTAAAAACCAATGGGACTTATTGATAAGCTGGATATAAGCTTATATCCAGAGAAAGGGACACATGCACACACACACACACACACACACACACACACACACACACACGCACACACACACACACATGCACACACACAAGTACACATGCACACATAAACACATACACGCACACATACACACACGTGCACACATACACAACCCTCCCCCCAACACACACACACACACACACACACACACACACACACGCACCTGAGCATGTGGAGACAAACATCAGTTGTTTTCCTTTATTACAACCTCCACTTTTTTTTTTTTTTTTTGGAGACAGTTTCTCTCATAGAAGGAATCTGGAGCTCACCAATCTGCCTAGCTGACTGTTCCAATGAGATCCAGGAATCTGCCTGTCCCCCCAATCTCCAACCCCACTTCAGAGCTAGAGTTACTGACGTGCTCAGCTGCTTCTTGTTCCCCATAGGTGCTAGAAATCTGAATTTAGGTCTTCATGTCTGTGTGACTGAGCCATCTCCAATTCAGAAAAGCCTCCAGGACATATTGGGGGTAACAATATCTGGCTCACAGGAAGCCAGGGATAGTGTAGACTCCCACCAGCCAGGCTCGAAAAGTCCATGGTTCTGTGGGCCTCCAGACAGTCAGGAGGAGGCTGACTTTAGAAGCAACCCACCTAACCAGTTTTAGACTTAAAGACTAACGGTCCAAGTGGTTTCCCAGTAACCGCATCCCAGAACAAGCTCAACAGAGTACATGAGAAGACAAAGGCAGAGAGCATCACGGGGCCAAGATCATACGACCCAGCATTCAACTGACAACCATGGTCACCAGGTACAGAGTCAGAAAAAGGAGGCCCACAGGAAGATAAAATCTCAACCCAAACTAACCCAGGACCCAGAGGTTACAGAGGCAGCAGGAAAAAAAAAAAAAGACAATTTCTAGATACATATGGACTTAGAACACAGAGGTGGAGCAGTGTGAGAGGACAGGCTAAACTCTTGGAGGGAAAACATTGTGTGAGGTTAAAAAAAAACGAGCAAGCAAAACCTGTGGATGAACAAAGGCTAGGTCAAACAGGAATCCAGAAGAACAAACGCTAGGTCAAACAGGAATCCAGAAGAACAAACGCTAGGTCAGACAGGAATCCAGAAGAA
>JANHMN010000001.1:258403365-258428639 GCA_030674055.1 Rhabdomys pumilio | reverse complement strand
AATGTATCACTCAGCACAAGGGACATATACACAGATATACAATGTATTACTTAGCATAAAGGACATATTTGGTGTCATCACAAGAGGAAGTCATAGCTTTCAGATCTAAAGGATGCAAATTCTACAGTGATGGTGCTAGGTTCTGATGAGGACTGTTCATGGCTTCCAGGCGGCTAGCTGCTCAGAATGTGGCAGAGCAATGAAAAAATACCAAGCGGGCTCAGGAGGTGATGTAGGAGCTCAGCCAGTCAGGCACCCACTATGCATGGAGAGGGCACTGGTTCCAGTCCTCAGCACTCATAGAAAAGCTGTGCATGGTGCTGTGGGCTTATAATCCTGCTGCTGTGGGGAAAGGGACAGGCAGAGCTCAGGGCTAGCCATTAGCCCACTCAAATTACTGACTGTGGAAACATTCAGTAAGAGCTCCTGCCTCAAAAGAATATGTGGAGACACCCAATGATACCCACACATGTGTGGACACACAAATGAACACATACTACACATACAAACAAAAGCCAGCTTAAAATCAGTAAAGAAGAAGGTGTCTCTGGTTCTTGACTTTCCTGTAAAAATAGAAGGGTCAAATGAGAACATGCTCATTCAGAATTAATTACTCTTTCATTCCAAATACAGCCACAGACTGCCTTAGGGATTTAACAGGTGAGATACTGTTGAGTCCTACCAAATGGAGTCAAGAAAGAATGAAAGGTTATTATTCTTACTGTTGTTGTTATTGTTGAGATAAGGTCTCACTTCTATGCACAAGCTGACCTAAATTCACTCTACAGCCTGCGCTGGTCTTAAAACTTTCAGTTCTCTGGCTTCAGCCTCCAAAACAACTGAACCAAAGATACCAGTTGCTCCTCTGGACAGATGCTAAAATAGACTTTTAAAAACTGTGCTCACAGCAGCAGGGTTCATATTTGCTACTATTGTTGAATCTCTAGGTTGGGTATCAGTCTGAGGTGGAGAAAAAGTCCAGATGTGGGACCCCAGAATCTTACAAATTCTTAGACTTCACCCCACACCTGGAATCTGTACAGGTCCTATGGCTCATCACTGTTCCTGTGAATCAGTGAACATTCACATAGGGGGTGCTCTATTTTAAAGTAGACTTTTAAAGGTGTGTGTGTGTGTGTGTGTGTGTGTGTGTGTGTGTGTGTGTGTGTGATTTGTGTGACATCAAGGGAGAGCTTACCATAGAGTCAGTTCTCTAGTTCCCCCAAGTGGGTTCCAGAAATCAAACTCAGAGGCATGTGTCCTAAGAGCCAAGTGTCCTCTGGTCCCACAAAATAAAATTATGATCACAAAATGTCTTGCCAAGGGCCTGACATATGTTCTCTTAGTGTCATTGCCACTGTAGAATTGATCGCTGAGAAGGGAATGAGGTCTGTACTAAAAGTCGTGTTCCTGCCATGTCCCTGGATTCTGAGCCCAGCTCTGACCATAATCTGTCTCTGGGGATGGGACCCATGCATCCACACATGTATCTATATTAGAACTCAGGAGAAAATGACTCAGCTCAGCACCCCTTTATCTGAATGCTCACTGATTCCCTGGGGACAGTGAAGAGCCACAGGTACAGATTCCAGGTGTAGGGTGAAGTCTAACAATCTGCAAGATTCTGGGTCGCACAGCTGAGCGTTGTTTCTACCTGAGACAGATATCCAACCTAGAGAGCCAACAATAGTAGCAAATATGAACTCTGTGACTGTGGACTTCTGGGGACTGTTGTTAGCATGCCATCCATTCTGTGGTGTTTTGTCTCTTCCAGTCCTAGTAAACTACTAACCACTTTAGGGCCCAGTTCTCAGCCACATGTAGACAGAAGCAGTGCTTGGCACTGTCCCTTTAGGAGCAAGAGATGAGATAGAAATAATGCCTCAAGACAGACTGGGAAAAACTATGGCCTTCAAAAATCCTACAGCTCAGACCCAAGCACGTGGCACACAGGCTCATTGTAGGAGGTCAGCTATTTTCTCTGTGAACCGGTCTCTGCACTTTTACTGTCATTATTCAGTCCATGAACCATGTTCCACAGTTCAAGATGTTTCTGTCTAATCATCTTTTTTGAAAGCTTTATATATAACCCAATCTCAGGCCTGAATCGATGCAAGGTCTCAGCACCTCAGCCTCGTTCCCAGAGCATCCATCCTTCACCTGGGCCCTCCTGTTCTCTGGCTCCACAGGCCCCCAGCTCCAGTACACAGCTTCCAGGGAAGTGGGAGCCATGGAGGGCACCGACTGAAGAATTCCACAGGAACCCTGGATCTGTGTATAAATGCCCATGGTTTTGTTTTTGTTTTTGTTTTTTGTTTTTTGTTTTTTTCCTAGAAGGATTAGCACAGGCCACTGTCAGCCTGGGTTTAATGCAAACTAGAGGAAAATGTCAGACAGGGGCTAAATATAGAAAAGTGAACACCCTCAGTGAGTCTGTTGTCTGCAGACACCCTGCTAAAATGACATACAAAGAATTGAAACAAATTTTTTTAAAAAATAAAGAAAGGAAATAAATTCCTAGAAGAGCATAAGAGGAGCAGCAGGTGAGAGATTCCTTCAGAATTCTGGGAGATGACAGAGAAGCAAAGTGAAATCTAATTACAGAGAAGAGGAGGAGGGTCCAAGGTGAGAAGCAACCAGAGTAGGCTGGACTCATTTCACACTAGCAATAGAAGAGGCTATGCTCCAGTAGCAAAGGGTGAAGGTAAATTCTCTTAAAGACTGTGTACCTGAGAGCCTGTAATTTCCAAATGACGACAACTAAACCCAGGAGGCTGTGGAGGAGGGTGGATATGTGGTTTACATGTACGAGTTCTACGAGTTCTTCAGACTGAACATGGTGAGGGAGAAATAAAAACTTGGCTGTGAGAGTTAGAGGAAACAAGCCAGGCAGTGGTGGCGCACGCCTTTAACCCCAGCACTTGGGAGGCAGAGGCAGACGGATCGCTGAGTTCGAGGCCAGCCTGGTCTACAGAGTGAGTTCCAGGACAGCCAGGACTATTCAGAGAAACCCTGTCTCAAAAAAACCAAAAACAAACAAACAAACAAACAAACAAACAAAACAAAACAAAACAAAACAAACAAAAAAAGAGTTACAGGGGAGGGTGACCCTGGGGACTCCCAGCAACAGGAACGCAGGGCAGAGTTAGACTCTAGAGCCTCCACAACACCTCTGAAATCTGAACCCAAACCCAAGCTCTACACCAGGGACCAAGGAGAATGGAAATTATCTAATAGGAAAGGAAACAGTCAGGGAAAAAAATTCTAGCTGTTTCCCACCTGTGAACACCCACGGAGCACCTACGAATGAATGAGGAAAGCTGATCTCAGGGCAGAAACTGAGAAGAAAGAAAGGAAGAGACGGCTCGCAAAGTTCAAAATGGCACAGGGCTTTCAAGACGTACGACAAGAGGACATCATGCTGACTGCTTGAGGAGAAGTCCCCAGAGCATGTCTTGGCAACTGTGGCATGGTCACAGAACATCAGAGTACACTTCTCCAGCCTGAATGACACACCTCACAACATAACACAGTATTATGTGGTGCATATCTGCATACATTTGGTCCACTTCCAAATACACACAGTATATACACAGGACCATGGTCTCGGGTTACCAGTAGTATACACAATGTCTGTGCTATGCTTTCATGCTGTAACTGCAGCAGCACCTTGGTTTATACCAGCACTGTCACAGACCATGAGGGCAGTGTCATGGCTACCCTGTCAGAAGGCTCCAGGAATTCTTTAATTCCACTGTAATTCCCTAGGGCCACCATGGTGGCTGGCAGTCCACAATGGACATGGTGACAGCATATGGTGCATAGCTATCCCCTTCAAACCATGACGTGTCTTGAGTGCAGTTTTCCCTTTAGGGAACATCTCCTGCACAATTAGACACCCGACATCGGCAGGGATCCATACGTGCCCCTCATCTATGCTGCACACTGAGCCATTCCAACACGGAAGGCAACACCATGCCATGGCTGTGCTCATGTGAACCAAGTTGTCATGCATCTTTCCTCCTCTGTGATACAGACACCATGACCGACCTCCTCCACAGGGCTGAGGACTCTGGACACTCCAAAACACTAGAGGGGCAAGCACTCTATCCAGTTGCAGCCATAGCAATGATAACCATAATGCTACAGGGATGGGGGGGGGGGGGCTGATGAATAACTCAAGAAGTGAAGAGCTGTCTGGTACCCTGGACAGGAAACAGCGTGATCACCACAGACAGAAGTAAAACTTTACACCTCAGCTCTCAGGAGCTGGAACAAAGCTTTCATTCTGGACGAATTTAGCCAAATGTTTAGGCCTGCCCGTTAGTCTACATACAAACGCTGCCATTCTCCCCTGTGCAGAAGCTCTGGGGTGGCCATGCTGCCTACAAGGACACACTGTCTCCTTGTTTCCCTCGGCACTGAGCCTTGGTGTTGGGAACACTCATTAAACACACATCAGATTAGGTTTCAGGGAGCCCCAGCATACAGGACAGGAGAGAATGGGTCCTTTCAGCCTCGCTGTAATTCATGAACCATGTAACCAGTGTCCTTAGCACAGAACTCCCTTCTTCCTCCATTCCAGGGCTGTGCACACCGTGTGTGTGTGTGTGTGTGTGTGTGTGTGTGTGTGTGTGTGTGTGTGTATGTGTAACTGTGGGGGATTTCTGCTACTCTCTTGAAAACATGTTTAAAAAGTGGGTCAAAGAGAAAATCCAGTCTTTGGGCTATTGTTAGCCTGTTCCTGACATGAGGGTCTTGTCCTTGTAGTAGTAAAAAATTCTGAATTTCATTAACATAAAAAGATTTAAGCCTTTATCGAATAGGCAGGGAACAAAACAGCACATCAAGAATGAGTGAGACGTGGAAAAACCAGGTTGCAGCCACTGAAGAAAAGACACTGAAGAAGAGGTTTCCCAGCCAGAAAACCTCTTGCCTGCTTCTTAGGGTCTACCTAGTCTCTTCCAGTTCAGTGATCTAAGCCACACAAATGCACCTAGCCTCAGAATCCGAGTTTTCTCAGGAGGTGTGGGTTTGGGGGTAACACCTGACATTATATGACGCTCAGAAATCACTGTTCTGACGAAAGGTGCAAAGTGACTATTTATCTGAGCAGATGTGAGGGCACTGTAGAGCTTCAACAGTGTAAGAACCATTGGTGCTGCTGGGATCTCGTCGTCCCTGGAATGCTGCCATGTGACCTCGGCTTCCAGCCTTCCCCAAGAAGTCAGTCTCTAAAGACATTAGTTTGGAGTCAGATCCTTCTGTCCACAGGTGCTTTCTATGACAGTGGCTCTGCATGGTTTTAGCCGCTCGGTGGTGAGAACAGGAGCATTTTGTCAACCCTGAGAAAGGGCTTTAAAGTCCTTTATATGCAAAGTCTCTTTCAATTTCAAATTACATAATAAGAAAAAATTTTAAAAAATCACAAGTTGGAGTCTAAAGAGGCAGCGCATTAATTATCAGTACTTCCTGTTCTTCTAGACGGTTCCAGGTTCAGTTCCCAGAATTCACCCACATTCACGTGGCATACATTCTTTTTTTTTAAAAGTTTTTTTTTTTTAAGATTTATTTATTTATTTCATGTATGTGAGTACACTATCACTCTTTTCAGACACACCAGAAGAGGGCATTGATCCCATTACAGATGGTTGTGAGCCACCATGTGGTTGCTGGGAATTAAACTCAGGACCTCTGAAGAGCAACTGGTGCTCTTAACCACTCAGCCATCTTTTCAGCCCATGGCATCCACTCTCTCACACACATTCACATTCATTTTTTAAAAATTAAAATAAATAAAGCTCTCAGAGGAGTCTGAGGCCGGAGGATTGCAAATTTGAGGCCAGCCTGGGTTACGTAGCCAGACCCATTATAAAACAAATCTCATTGCTTTGAAATCTTGGAAAAAGATTTTATATGACTAGAAATAATTGATTAATCTATCAATTTCAGTATGTACTTGAACAAACAAACCTGGGCTGGTTAGTTCTTGTCAATTTGTCACAAGCCTAGATACACCTGGGAAGAAGAATATTGATTGAAAAAAAAAAAATGTCTCAGTAAGGCTGACTGGCAGACAAGTCTGTGGGGCATTTTCATGATTTATGTAATGTGGAAGAGACCATGCACTATAGGTGATGCCACCTTTGGTCAAGTGGTCCTGGGTTCTGTAAGAAAACAGGCTGAGCAAGCCATGAGGAGCAAGCCAGTAAGCAGCATCCCTCCACGGCCTCCATCAGCTCCTGCCTCCAGGTTCCTACCCTGACCTCCTTTCATGATACAACAGTGTCATGGATCTGTTCTTTCCCAAGTTGCTTTTGGTCATGGTGTCTTACCACAGCAACAGTAGCCTTAACTAGGGCAAAATCCTAATGACTTTACTCAGAAAAAGAAACAATGGTATACTGATTGTTAAGAATGATGGAGGTGATCTTGCCCAATAAAATTAGAGGGACAGGAGGGAGAAAGAAAAAAGAGACAGTGACTGTTTAAAAGGCATCCCTGGACCATCTTGCAGGTTGCATCTTCAGGCTGACCCAGACACGCTCCTCAGACTGGAGAACTGGGACACTTGAGACTAACCTATGGTATTCTTCTTAGTTACTTCTGAGTGGCTGTGTGAGTGGTTTCTCATCAATCTCCCTTCCTGTCTTTGTCCACACTACGCTCTATCCTTATGTCCCCATGTGACGAATCACATAAACCATTTCCAAACTGATTCCCAAGCCAGCGTCCTCAGAGACTAGCATCTCAGCTAAGCTACATCCCTCACAATTGGATGAAGGGCTGGTGCTCCACCACCCCACTGAGCTACGTATAGCCCTTCCTCCTCTTGCTCACCTGTCCCAGCTGCGAGCGGCTCTCTGGGGAACACCAGACATCATTCATGTATCTCAGGGCCTATGAAGAGGCGGGAGCACTCACTCACTCTCATTTCCCATGGTTCTTTTCCTCACTTTCTTATCTTTGCCTGTGTCTGCTTTCCGACACCGCTGAGCCACATCACGTCAAACTGCAGTTGTGCTCACCCCTCCCCCACCTCAGTTACTCTGCTCTGTTTCTTCTTACACACCACTCACCACCTCCTAGTGTTCCACGCCCACCACCACCTCCTCTGCTGGCCTGTACTGGCCACTGGAATGAGGAACCCTGTCTCATTTGTTTCTTGAAGGTGGTTCTCATAGAGAAGTGAGTCTGAGGTGGTAATTTCCATAATGAAACCACAATGGTGTAATCTTTAAACAGGAACCACTATAAAACACTCTCAAAAATTTACACCTTCCAAAAATTGTACATGCACACTACGAATAAAATGCCCACTACAGGTGAAACGTTAAAAAATTATAAACTCCAGGATCACAGCGTTCCCTTCTTGTCTCAGTGCCAGGGGTGTGGGTAGAGTCCCAGACCATGCACACACTCTGCCATTGAGTCCCGGACCATGCACACGCTATGCACACACTCTGCCACTGAGTCCTGGACCATGCACACGCTAAGCACATGCTCTGCCACTGAGTTACACACCTAGTCTTCAAGCTCAGCATTTAAATGATGAGGAAATATGTTCGGCTGTACTACAGACAGACATCTGGCCACACAACACTTGCTTGCGCCATCACCTACCTAAGAGGATCCACTTTGTATGGACAACAGGTCACAGCCCCGTGAGCAACCAAGTCTCTCTACCTTACCCTTGGTAGTTCTATGAACAGACCCAGAACACAGACACGGTGGCCTGCTGGGTCTATGAGACTAGGGCTTTCAGGATTTGCACAACTGAGTCTTTTCTCACCTTCGTTGTTATTGTGTGACTGTTTCAACAGAGTGGAGAGAGGGCTTTGGAAAAAAATCTATAAACATTATAAATATTTATGTCATATATATGAAGATAAACATTTAGTGTAAGTCTCATGATTCCAGTAAAAATCCATCTTCAGACATGATTCGTACATTCCTCATTAATGTTGTAATCTATGACTTTCCTCAGGTTAAATTTTTTTTTATTGGATTATTTTATTTACATTTCAGATGCCAATCCCTTTCCCCAAAGGTTAAATTTTTTAAATTTTGAGAATTTCATCCATAACTATGGTGTATTTACATCATTTCTACCCTCTCTCTCTCCGTTCGGTTCTTCTCATATCTGTATCACCTCCCAAATCATGGCCTCTTCTATTACGGTATTAACATATGTATACACACAGGGAGGCCAGGAACCTAGTTCATTCTCTGCTACTCCGTACTAGTTTGTAGCTCCAGGCTCAGTCACCTTAATGGCACTACCCTATGTGTGACACAAACACAACTCATGGCGGCTAAAACACTGGGGCCAATGGAAGACAAGACACAAAACACCAGGGCTATGGTTTACACTTTTCCATGGAATCCTACCCAAACAAACTACACTCAGCAGTGCCAGCCGCCCACGGTGACCCAACAGCAGCACTTCCTCAAAGGCTGTGTTGGAAAACAGAGTTTCAGAGAAAATACAGCCAAGTAGGGCTGTGAGCTTTGAAAGAAAAAAATTCTGTAAGTCTTCAGTGACTGAACTTTAATCACAGAGGTAACACACGAGAAGGAATGCAGCCAGTGGGGGAGGGAGAGAGAGCATGTGTGTCTGTGTATGTGTGTGTATGTGTGTGTGTGTGCTCGTGCTACTAGGAGCGGCAGGATCATCCGCCTACAGTCTGAGTTCATTGAATGTGTTTTATCCAAAATGTCAGCGGTGGCGTCGTGCTCCCAGAAAAATCAGATTGAAACAACCAAAGAACCAGGAGCATGATTCTGAAACAAAGACTCAATCATCTGCTGAAAATTAAACCTGCCGTTAGAAGAAGAATAGTTCACGGAAATCAGCTGAGGCTAAATCTGACCAATTTCAGAAACAAAAGGACTTCATTCTAAAAGCTCTGCTCTGCCTTCCATGCCTGGGTTCTGAGCTTAGTGTGCAAGATGATTTCTACATATTTCACATAGCGATGTGGATTCCAGCTGCACAGACTGGAGGATGTTCTAGTCTATAGAAACTGCAGCCAAGAGTCACGTGCTGTTTTCTTCTTCTCCTCCACTGTGTGATGAGTCCAAATTACACTGACAGAGGGGAGAAGCTCCAGGATCAAACGTTTGCTGAATAGCGAGGAGCAAATTTCTGACATCACACAGTGGCTCACAAGGATGGGTGAAGGGAGGAGGGTGCTGTTGAACAGACATGGGGGTTCAGAATTGCAGCGTGACAGGGGCCCAGGGAAAAAGACAGCAATGAACACTGTCTCCAAGACTGGGCCTGTGAATAAGAATATTCTTTTAATATTATAGATCAAGAGGCTTTATCAGTTTCTTGGAGTAAGAAATACACAGAAGAAACAAATACAGCAGCCTGCAGTTGGAGCATCCTTCTCTCATGCGAGTTACTCAGTGGAACCACGTACCCGGCGTCCATTTTCCTTGTCTTTCAGAGCAGCCCTCAATTGATGAGCTACCCAATTAAAAACAAATCCAAAAACATGTATTATATAGTTTGTAATTCCCTTTTGATTCGCCATGTGTGCAAGCCAGTCAGGTTGACCAGAAAGAGCAGTCACGGAACTTGCTTTGCTCCACCGACAGGATGGTCCCGTGGCCGCTGCAGGTTTGAGCAGGTACAATGCCTCTGCCTCCACTGGTTTCACTGGTTTCTGGAATTTTCTGTAGCATGCAAGAGACAACTTTTACCCATCTCCCATTTTATCAAATCTTTGGCCATAAACACTTTCTGTACAGAAGCTCCAAAGACCAAACAGAACAAGCTACATGCATGTTAAGATAAATATTATTGGGAAATCTTCAGACTCCGTGGACTTCTATGTGCCTGGGTTTACTAATGACTTTGAAAAATAGTGTTTAATAATGGACTAAGAAAGTGAATCCTGGGGCTGGGGAGGTGTTCAGTTAGGTAAAGACCTGAATTTGAATCCAAGGCACCTACATAAAAAGCCAGTCAAGGCCGTACATTCCTGTAACCCCAAGACTGTGCAGCGAAGATAGGCAGACTTTGAGGGCTTGCTGACCAGCCTGCTCAGCCCAAGCAGCAGGCTTTGGTTCAACAACAGACCCTATCTTAAGGGACTAAAAGCATAGAGCAATAAAGATGCCCTGTTCTACCCTGCACATAGATGCAGAGTCACATGCACCCACCCAGTCACATATTCGATGCAAAAACACTAGCAAACAACCAAAATGAAGTCGGATTCTGATTTGCTGAACACAATGGCTGAACGATACAGAGCTTGTCTATTTTTAACCCCACTCCCAAGTCAGCCTTGGCTCATCAAAAAAACCCAGCCCATTGCTGTTAACGTATCTACAGCTAACACGGTCGGCCTGGCAGAGCTTACTCCGCAAGCTGATGAGTCAGGCAGGAACAGTAACATTAATGACCTTCTTGTATAGACAACCAAGTACCATGAACAGCCTATAAAAAAGAGGTCAGTGACAAAGAGTCTCGCTCCAGTGACTGTATTAATCCAATCAGTGACGCAGGGGCCAGGAGGACAGACTGAACACTGTTGCATGAATGACCGGATGCTTCTAGAAGCACTGCTTTCAATTATCATGGAGAGACAACTTATTAAAATGAAGAAACGAAAGGTTCTTGATTTGGGCATCAGGTGCAGACATTATACTATTCACGGTTCATTTCCACAAATCTCCCTTGGCCGTTAACTGTTGTCCTGCAGGAAAGGCTTCCTAAGTGAATGTCTGGACGGGTTTTCACAGCATCCTCTTCCTGTTTTCTATCTTAGGAGAGTTCGACTTGTTTATGTTTGCCTCAGGAAAGAGTGTCATGGAGGAGCCAATAAACAAAGCCCCAATGCCCACCATCAACAAGAGTTACAAGGCAGCTAAGGTGAGCCAGCGGGTCTGTATGACTTCGCTGGACAATCCATGTCAAACACCACCTGAAACTCTAGCCATCGGAATTCCAGAAGCTCAGCTCCTAATGCATCCAGGGTCTTTAATGATCTAAGTTAACAAGGGAGCGGGAGGACCGTGACAAGGGAAGGGTAGGCTCCAAGGGATACCAGGTGGTCAATACATCTGACAATAGAATTTACCCCAGTATTTTCCCCTCTCAAAATAATGGCTAACTTTTTTTTAATTCTAAAGACACTAGGTGTGTGTGTCGGGTTGGGGGTGCGGGACTCTGCAAGGACACCATTCAAAGTGTAACTTTACAGTAAATGTCAAATCATTACCTAACAGTTGACAGATGATCAAAGTGAGGCGTGGTAAGAACCTATAGAGAGGCCCAATTCCATATGAATGCTTTAATGCCAGGGGTTTACAGTAACAGTCACGTGAGTGGCAGAGGTGAGAAGAGGGGCAGCAAGGACTCTATCTTGTTTGTTCCTACTGCCAAATCCCTCAAACAGACTAGTGTGCTCCAAGGTTGCCTGACTCGTGAAAAATGGGATTGCCTTCATGATAGATCGGCACTAAAGTGACTTCAGCCGATCTTCTGTCTCCTGTCTCAGGAACTCAGGATGTAAATTAAAAGACAAAGCAAAGCAGGAGTCATCTGGCACAGAGAAGCCATTTTTGCAGCTGGACATTGTATAAAACTGAATATACAAATTGTTGGCATTTTGTCTAGGCTCTGCCCCACAGATACCTGGCAACAGGCAGGTGTGCCTGACTCACTATAAAAGGGGCTGCTTGCCCCTCCTCTCTCTCTCGCTCTCTTGATCTTTTGCTCCTTACCTTCTCCCTTCTCTCTCTCCCCAGGTTCTACACACACTCTGCCTTTCTCTCAACTCCTGTCCCAGTGCCCTGAATAAACTCTGTTCTACACTAAACCACCGTATGTCTGGTACTTGCAGGGAAGGGATGCCTCAGCATGGGCCTGCAGAGGTACCCCTTTCCCTCACACCATACCGTACCTCCACCAAACATATCCCTGGCTCTTTTTCTTTTTATAAAACAATGCAAATGAAATTAGGACAAAGGCTGTCTGGCTGCCCTTGCAGAGAAACCCATTCAATACTAGCACCCAAATAATGGCTGATTATTTCCTGTGATTCCAGTTCCAGGGGATTCCATGCCCTTTTCTGGCCTCCAGAGACACTGCATGCACCTGGTGCAGAGATATACATGCAAGCAAAGCACAGAGAGAGAAAAAACTTGAGAGAGAGAGAGAGAGAGAGAGAGAGAGAGAGAGAGAGAAAGTGTTGTAACTAAGTCAGAGATTAGAAGACAATTTTTCCAGAGCATCTAAGTATAAACCAAGCAGAAAACCCAATTTATGTGTATTCCCTTCTGCCCATAGCTCAGTTGGGCAGAGACTCAGGATGTATATTAGTTATAAAGATGACTAAATTCTATTTTAGTTCAAGTGTTTAAGTGCTCTGACGTTGGCTTCTTTATATGGGTTTTGAAAAAAAATTATTGTTGACGGTCAACCGGAAGACTGAATTAGGTGGCCACGAATTCTGGAAGAGAAGTGACTTTTCCTGTAGTGACTAAGCAAAATTCGCTGCAAACAGTATGCAAAATTTTAGTTATTCTTGTAGAAAATAGGCAGATAAATTAGACGTGTGTTTTCTGTTGGAAGACCTATTTTTGTAATTTCCTTTAAAAGTATAACGATGATGACGACGCTAGTGTGTTGGTGAGGTTTTCAACACTGTAATAAATACCAAGAGAAACAATTTAAAAGAAAGGAAGACTCATTCGGACTCAAGGTTTCAGTCCAAGGTTGGCAGGAGCCATTGTTTGGGGCCTGAGTCAAGGCAGGATTACCAATGCATTGGGTATATGTGGCAGAAGAGGTATATAACTCATGACAGTCAGGAAGCAGAGACTAAGAAGAGATCAGGGTGAGATGTGCCCATTGTTAAAATATTTCTCTCATTTTTGAATGTCTATATACGTGTCTGTGTGTGGATATATACACAAGAGCCCAGGGATCCATGGAGGTCAGAAGTGGGCATTGGACCCCCGGAGGCAGAGTTACAGGCAGATTTGAGCCATCTGACATGAGGGTGAGGAACAGAACTCAGGGCTCAGCTACTGAGCCATCCCAGATGTGCCTCTCCCCTTGAAAAAATTATTTTATTTCACGGGTATGAGTGTTTGCTTGAATGAATGTATGTGTATTGTGTGCACGCCTGGTACCTTCAGAGGTCAGAAGAGATCACTGGGTTTCCTGAACAAAAGTTAAAGATGGTTGTGAACCACCATGTGGGTGCTGAGAACCAAACCCTAGTCGTCAGCAGGAGCAGTGAGTATTCTTGACTGTGAAGCAATTCCCCAGAAGACAGCATTTCTCACCCCCCAGCCCCTACACTCTGTCTGACCTCTTTTCTAAGATGTTCCTGAGCCTTGGGGAAGACTGGGTGGGGTTTGATACGGGTGTTCCACTTAGGGCTAAACTTGTAGTTCAGTCACTTATTCCTATCACTCTGACCAGTCAGGAGTCGCTGCACTGAACTGCTGCTCAGTACACAAGAAGATGCTCTGGTGGAGCTTAGAAGCAGCGCAGATGTATGCAGTGAACGGCTGGCATAGCCGCACTGAGACTGCTGAAAGGTGAAGTGCTCAACCCTTCTGGCTCTAGTGCGTTCTACTTGACGCTGAGGCTGAGAAGCGGCTGGTCTGCAGCCTCTTATGTGGCTGCTGCTGCAGATTTGAACTCAGTTCCTCGTGATTGTAGATCAAGTGCTCTCAGCCATCTCCTCAGCCTTAGAGGGTTTTAAATATGTATTTACTCAGAACTATAAAGTCTTTCTATTGAGAAGCAAAATATTTTTTCTAACCATGCCATAAAGAATAGCTATTATGCCAAATATGTTGGAGAAGCCACTTTGTAGACCAATCCTGTGTTGCTGTTGTTAATGTGTTAATGTAGCACGCACAGAGAGAATATGGCTACATGTATATCTTCCGTTTAACTTTTGAGGGTGGGGTGTGCAGGTTTTCCAGTGGTTCAGTTTTTGCCGTTTCTTGGGTTTTCTTGCTACTATACCAAATTCCACTTAACATTTGTGGAAAGCATGGGTTTAGACCATCCTTGTAGAGTGTTGGTTAGTGTGTGTGTGTGTGTGTGTGTGTGTGTGTGTGTGTGTGTGTATGTGCACGTGCTTGTTCACATAGGTTAGCATCAGGCATCTTCCTCAGTCACTCACACTTTAAGACAGCCTCTCACAGAAACCTGAGCCCAGGTTCATCTAGACTGGCTGCCAGCAAGCTCCAGGGAAGTGCCCGTCTCTGCCCCACTCCCCAACACTGAGTACATTCACCACAGCCAGCTTCCACATGGGTGCTGGGACCCCAACCCAAGCCCTCAAGTTTACTGAGACAGCATACATTTTATCAGCTGGACCAATTCTCAGGCAGCAGCTTCTGCTCCTAGGTTACTTCCTGTTCCGTGGAGCCCATCTGACCTTGGGTACATGGCGCCAGGCAGATTCAGACTCACATTCAGCCAAAGAGCCCTGACAACCAGAAGGAAAACGGCACAATAATACAGCAGACAGCAGTCCAAACCCAAACTCTAGCTTTCATGTGAGAAGTAGACATGGGTCAGGACTAGCCGGGCGTCCCTGCCAGGCAGAGATGTGGTCACTAAGGGTCTCTTACATAGCATTACTTTTCACACAGGTCCTTTCTGAATTTAAATTAGATTTAGATGCTGTTTGAAAGTGCCTGGTATAGGCCCATGAATACTGCAGGAGGAACCAAAGGGCAGGGAAGGTGGACAGTCAGACCCAGGCACAGATGGTGGCTCGGGGAACAAATCTCAGGGTCACTCAACTCCAAAGCTCTGCTGTCCGACCACTACATAGTTCAGACATCTTTTTAAGTCCATAAAACTTCCAAACACCTTCCTTTAATAATCGAGGAGTCCAAACATGGAAGCTAATGAGGCGAGGTTTCCTTCAACTAGTTCTGAGGTCGGTCACCCAAGTGTTACACAGTTGATTGTCCCACCTACCTCCATCTCAATGTTAACGAGACTAAGTTCCTTCTCTGCATCACCTTCCCTAGATGAAAATGGGCTTTGTTGCTTTTGCACACACCTAACAGACCATCAGCTGCCTAAAGAGCACGGCACCACAGGACCCCAGATGAACCAGATGGTGAGGTCGCTGGCATCTCAAAGCTGCTTTTCGTTCTCAGAATCTATTTTTGGATATGACAATTTCTCAACCTCCTGCTCCAGTGTGTAATTCAGGTTAGACTCGAGACTCAACACGCTAACTCAACAGCAGAGTTAGCCATGGACTAACCAGTTAACCAGAGTCCATGGGTTAGCCAGAGTAACCCATGGACTCTGCCTCAATGACTGTGCAAACCAGTAGGCCTCCACTTTCCAGCCACGGGTGGAAAAGCCAACAGGAAATGGTCCAGAGAGAAAAGGAGTCCCGTGTTCCCCAGGGCTCACAGTGATCATCTTAGTTTGAGTACAGCTTAGGTGTTCTCATTCAATTAAATGTCCATCCTGCCCAAATCTTGTCAATCTTTGAGGACAAGATGTCAGTAAGACCAGAGGTCTTTCTGTGGTGAGCCTGCAGAAACTGGTTGGCTTTATGATGGTCACCAGACTGTTCCCATTTGTGTCTGCAGTGGCCACCATAGCTGACAAATTGTCATGAAAAAGACGGAAAGAGTATGAACGGAGAGAAAAAGAAGTGATACCTAAATTCTAAGAGAAGTCCTACCTGTTCCCAGAGGTGTGGACAATAACGATCCTCCTTACTATCTGGGCCTAGCCTGTTCTATGCTTTCATTGTCTTCACTCTGGGTCTAGCCTGTTCTATGCCCTTATTGTCTTCATTCTCAGTCTAGCCCATCCTGTGTCCTCAGACTGTCTTTACCCTGGGTCTAGCCTCTTCTATGCTTTCACTGTCTTCACTCTGAGTCTAGCCTGTTCTATGGCCTCATTGTCTTCACTCTGCATCTTTATCCTGCCGACACTCAAGGATTAAACACTGATATCTGCTTTAGGTGCTGGGTCATCTCTCTGGCCCTATCCACCCACTTCTTAAATTCCTCAAGCAATGTCTGCTTTACTTGTTCCTCAGTTGTTTCTTACCCTTGTTCCTGGTTCCATCATTTCTAACAAGAAAAGAGACACTATTTGGGGGGTGGAGTGGGGGGCAGAATAGCAGCTCAGCTGTCCTGGACACCTGTGACTCTAGTGGCCACAGTGTCCTTACACATGACAGCTTTACACAACAGAACAAGCTGGCAAACTTGCTGAGCTGCAACTCCAATCACTAGGTGCAGGCGTAGTGTCCCACCTTCTCTTCCCCATGTCACCTGGTGTGAGAAGGAAGAGGAGCCAGAATAGACTCTCACCCCTTCTTGTTGCCCAGGTCTCTTTACAGTGTGAATCTGCCCAAACATAGCCTGATATTTTAAAGTGCATGATGAGGGACCAGGTCTTCAAATCCCTACCGAGAGGACATATAGAAACAGGAGACTTGATCACTGACTAGCGCCTTGGCTCACCACGCTGCTTGCTCCTCGTTTATGGTCCACTGAGATGGAGCAAAGGTCCCACAAGAATGCAGAGTTGAGGAGCCCTGGTCAGGGGGAGCCCACAGCTCTACCTTCAGACATCTGCTACTTGCTCCCTGCTTCAGGGCTCTCGGCTTCTCTGCTCCCCAACTTGGGGCCTGGTACTTTTCCAAGATAGGGCTTTTCCTTCAGGCCTTTGAGCCATCTGCTGCTGCTGCCTATAATCCCCCAGGAAAACTGAAAAGTCCCTCTCACTGGCTGTACCCACACACTTAAAATTCAGCTCCCTAATTGGATCATTCCACATCTCTAGTAGAGCCCTAGGAAATGTCACTGTGGAAGCCACTGGGGCCAGTTATTCATGAAGTCTAATTGCCTCAAACAGAAACGGCCATTGAAAGCTTAGGATGTCTTCATTAAGCAAATCTCACTGTCCTGTCACACTGTGTGGGACTCCACCACCGACTCTCCTTCCTCCCTGTCTGTGGACCTGGTCTCCAAGTTGTAAAAAATGACCTGCAATATTGAGAAGAGTCCAATGCCATCTGCCTGACATTTATCTCCACATGTGTTATCTGATTCCTAAGTCTGCTGCTGTGGAGAAAGGAAACTACCATTTATTGAGCGCCACTGAATGTCTGTGGGTTGCCCTTGGCATACCACTGTGGTGACTAACCTTAATGCTATCCTGAAGAGGTAGAAACTATTCTGGGAAAACCTAATTATTGGCAGGTCACTTTGGAGGTATTGGTACAAATGCAGCCTTGTAGTGCTTTTAAAGATGAAATAAGACAAGTTTTAATGGTCTGGGGGGAGGGCGGTACATGCCTTTAATCTTCACACTCAGGAGCCTGAGGAGCAGGAAGCCTGGTAGAAACACACAGCAAGTCTGTCTCAAAATGAGGCAAACAAACAGATTTCAGGGCCTAGTGGAGTACAACAGGCTCTCAGCAAAACATCGACCTCTGTCTTTCCCACTGGAGAAAAATGATTTATGCAACTAGTCGTTTTTCCCACCTACCTGGGCTGTTCCCATCAAAGGCTCAGACGCTTTAGTCTTGGTTTCTGACTTCATTGGAGACACAACAAGGTTAGAGAAGAATGTGAACAGGCTTTTCTTTTATGGGATGCCCAGGAGCAGGCTGAATCTGCTATTGTTTCATCAGATCCAGTGTGGTTGTCCCTGTCACTCGTTGGAGGGTAGAGCTAGGGCTCAAGCCCGGCTCCACCTGACCCTGCGGAAGCCACATGGGTTCCATTTACCACGGGGTTAGTTATAGTCCCCCTGCCCATTAGTTCCTTCCACACACGAGGGTGACTGGGGTAAATACCCCAATCCAAGTCTCTTTTTAGAGCTGATGGCTTTCACACTGTTTGCTCCTTTGCTGAGCATGGAGAGGTTGTTTGCCCAGTCCACACCCAGTCCACACCCAGTCCCCCCCCACACACACACACCTCTCAAACCTTCCAGATACCATTTGCTACCTTCTTTCTTCCAATTTCTTTTCCCTGGGGACACTGTCCTCTTAACTTGTTGGACCATGCATGTATTATCTTGGGGTGCAGGGGACGCCTCACGGGGACACACAGTGAGTACCCACGGAGGTTGTAGGTGGGCCTCCCAGTGCTTCTCTGATCAACTGTGTGGATCAATGCAGCAGAAACTCACTCTCCACAGGTTAAGGAGGCCAGAAACCCCAAAGCCAGAGGCAGCACAGGGCCTGCTCCACCCACCAGGAGTCCCTGAGAAGACCTGTTTGGTTTCTCTTCTAGTGGGGACTAGCCATCCTTGGCTGGAGGATGTACCACTAAGTTTCCAACTGCATTGGATTAAGGACCCACCAGACCAAATACGGTCTCGTCTTCAGTTACATCTTCATTACACGAATAAAGCAATCTCCAAACAACATCACATCCATCAAGAACCATCTTGGTTTTAGGGTGTGTCTGTTCTTGTTACTGTTTTGTAGGGTATTTTGGTTTACTGTTTTGGAATGCAGCCTGTTCTTTACCCCAGGCTGGCCTCAAACATGCAATCTTCTAGCCTGGGCCTCCAGAGTTCTGGGATTACAGGGTGTGTTTAACCACACTGGATCTTTTGAAGCCACAGCAGACTCAGCCTGCTCCTGGACATCCTACAAAAGAAAAGCCAGTACACGTTCTTTTCTAACTGAGTTTCCTCTCCATTGAAGTCAGAAACCAAGACTAAAGCAACTGAACCTTAGATGGTACCAGCCCAGAGCAGGTGGGAAGAATCCCCGAACAGGACAATCTAGGGCAACTTCTCTGTCCTGCCTGAATATTACTCATGGTCTTGGGTAGGAAATGTTTTGTTTTTCCAAGTTGTTTCCCAACCACCCACTAAATGCAAAAAGGCGCAGTCTTCCAAAGTCTCCTCTGTTTACAAAGTCACTGCCCTGCAGGGGTTCATTCTCCACTGAATTCCTATACCCTCCTTTCAAATGAGCAGGAACATTCCACAACTTCTTCCCACAGAATTAAAATTAAAATAAAAATTCCAGCAGCAACCTGTCCCTTCTCTATCATGGATCTTCACAATTTAGGGCAAACACCACCCTTGGCAACTAAGCAAGGCCTTAAACCAGCAGGCAGGTTTGCAAGAGAGAACTCATCTTCCTGGAGGTGGGTTTAGGGTGTTATAGCAGCACCAGTAATCCAAGCACTGAGGACATGCAGACAGGAGGGTGCCCAAGGCTCCTGGACCAGGCAAAGCTCTAGATTGAATGAGACCTTGTGTCAAAATTAACTAATTTAATAAATGGAGGAGGTGCCAAGAAGACTCAGGGATTGAGAGAACGTTCTGCTCTCACAGTGGACTGGGTTTTAGTTCCTTTACCCACATCAGGGAACTCACAACTGTCTGTAACTCTACTTCCAAGGAGGAGCTGATGCCCTCTTCTGGCTTCTATAGGTACTTGTATGCTTACGGTACACATACACACACTCAGGTTCCCACAGACACACATAAAATAAGGCATCTTTTAAAAAATGAAAATAAAGATAGGCATGCTAGTGCATGTCTTCAATGTCATCACTGCAGAGTCAGGCTGCGCTTTTGGAGTTCAAGGCCAGCCTAGTCTGTGTAGTGAGTACCAGGCCAGCCAGGGCTACTTATACTCTGTCTTAAAATCAAACGCACACACACACACATACACACACACACACACACACACACACACACACACACACACACACATATTGTGGAGCGCAACTTAAGAAAATACCTGTGTTGACTTCTAGCCCAAAACATACATAAGCATGTATGTGCATTTAACTTGACACCCTACAAACATTTAAAAATAATTTTAGAGGAATAAAAATCATAAAGAATACTCCAGCCTTTGATGATTTAGTGACAATTGTGCTATCCCAAAACCCAGAAATGTCACTGACTTCAAAGCAGGCTTGGCAGATCAAGGACACCTTCCAGCAAGGGACTCGGGCTTCGGGCTTCGCTGAGTCACTACCAAGACATGTCTACCCTAAGTGAGGGGAAGTGGGGCTGGCAGTCAGTTGCCATTAGGCCTGGAGTGACCCTCTGCACCTTACTAATTTCCCAGAATACACAACCAGGACCAGGAGGCATGAAGAAAAAACAGGGAGATGAGGCCTGGAAATTACATCCCAGCTAGTGCTAGGGTCAAATAGTAATGACCTCTGATTGAACAGCACTTCCTTGCCAAGCGGCATGATAGATTAGCTTTGGGCTTCGATCAGCCAGCCAAACACTATGAGCCAGAGACTCAGAATTCTTAATCATCCGCTGTTCTTCATGGTATTTACTTTCCAGTTCTTAACATTTGAAGTCCTTCACCCTTTTTAAACCTATCGACTTTACTAACTTGTCCTGAACACAAATAGCTCAATTTGCGTGGCTTTCCTGTACGTACACGCTTGCATTCTAAACACACAACCTATGAGCTGACATATATGTTAAGTATTTCAGCTGGTGACATGGAAGTCATGATGTCTAGTACAGTAAGGAAGTAAATTCAGAACAGGACTTCTATGTTTCAAAGCACCAACTCTGGACAAGGGAGACAGTTCTTTGGGTATGACTGCTTGCTCTGGAAGTGTGTGGAGCTGAGTTCTAATCCCTAGCTCCCACATAAAAAGTCAGACATGACTGTGCATGCCTGTAAACCTAGACTGGGGGTGGAGGCCAGGGAACACTAAGAACTTGCCTTAGCAGCAAACCTGGAATGGTGATCTTCCACTTGAGTGTGAGACCCTCCTTCAGGGCAGCAAGGCAGAAAGTAGCAGAGGAAGACAGACTGTCCTGCTCTGGCCTCTGAGTGTGCGGGTACCTGCATGTCCACACCCATCTGACACTCCATGCATACCACACACTTTCCAATTAAAAGTAATTAAAGTTCCAAGTCTTACAATGGATTAAAGGAACTAGTAGGGGCAGAAAGGTGGGGGTTTCGGGGGGACCAGGAGAGGGGTGAAGGACCAAGGTCAAGGACATGAAGGGAGGAGGAGACTGGAGAGGGAGGAAGGTTAAGGTTAATGACATGAGGGAAATGCTGAAGGAAGCCTGTTACTATATGCAGACAACAACAAAACAGATTCCAAGTCCAAGGCCTAAGAGCACCATCCCCAAACATGCTTCCCCAAGCCAGAATGAACATGAGCAATGACCTCATCTCATGTAACCGTTCCTGGTCTTCCACCCTGTCCATGAACCCCCAAACAAAATTAAAGGTACAACGTTAGCAGCTTTAACTGGAGAACAATCTACATTCTGTAAAACGTGACCACTGGATGTACACAGTTATTTTGGAAAGTAGTTCAAGTACCCCCACGGCCAAGTGAAAAAATGTTTGTCGGCCCTGAGCCATTCTGAACAAACTGCTATTCCCCTCTGAGGGGAATAGCAGGTAACTACCCGTCTGCCTTTGGCCTCTACACAGGGGATTCTAAGAATACTTCCTACTAAAACAGTCAACCAACAGGGATCATTCCTATCTGGCTCCTTTTTAAGATTTATTTATTTTATGTGAATACACTGTAGCTATCTTCAGACACACCAGAAGAGGACATCGGATCCCATTACAGATGGTTGTGAGCCACCATGTGGTTGCTGGGAATTGAACTCATGACCTCTGTTAGAGCAATTGGTGCTCTTAACCGCTCAGCCATCTCTCCAGCCTGTGGCATCCATTCTCTCACACACATTCACATACATATTTTAAAAATTAAAATAAATAAATCACTACATGCCTGTAATGGCAGCACTCAGAGAAGTCTGAGGCAGGAGGATTGCAATCTAAGCAGTTCTGCCACCTCAGGCTTGCCTTTCCTCTGCATGGATCACTATATACCAGAGAAAACTCCTCTAACACGGAGGCTGTGGGTGTTCGTGGATGGAGGGATACTGTAACGAGCACGTGGACAATCGACCATCATCAGGTAAGGCTACGACGGCACTCAACTGTGCCACACAGGGTGCCCTGACCTCAGAGGGAGGACAGCAGCTGACCGGGTGTCTTTGTCTTTCAGATCTTCAATGATTCAGGACAGAGGGTGGCAACGGAGGTTGGAAATGTAACAAATGAGAAGATGAAGGAATGAGTTAGATTCGGATTCTTCCACAGTGGCTGCTTCATCCCACACCTAGGCACGGGCCAAGGCATCTCCAACAGTGAAGATGAATTTTTCCTCCTGTCCTCATTAGACTTAATCGTGGCTTTCTAGCCAAGGAGAGTAACAGTCACGTGGCTGTTGGGATTTTCATGCCAAGGTTTGACTCAGAGCCTGGAAGGTGCCTCTCTGTTTCCTTCCTCACAGCAGGGGAGGTAAGGAAGGTCACAGCTAGCTCAGTGTACGGGGTCAAAATCGAGGTGTTTCTACAACAACCAGTCCTTAAAAGCAATCCAGCTGTAAGGAAAAGGAATTGCCTGTGAATGCTAATGGCCATAGCCCAGCTCATCTGTCTGGTTTGTAAAATCCGGTCACTCTAATTAATGAGGTTGTTCCAGGCAACCTTCCTCCTCTTGCCCTGGCCCCTGCTTGGAGGACGGCCTTCACTTGTGCTTTGTAAAGAGGTCCAAGCCATATGCAGCCAACTGCGTGTGTGTGCATGAATAAATAAACAATAAGAACATCTGTTTCTTTTTTTTAACTTTCTGTGTGTGCCCATGCATGTCCGTGGGACAGGTATGATGCACACATGTGTCACGGAGGACAGAGGATGACCTTTGGCTCCATGCTGCCCACACCATGCCAGCCGGGCACACCCACATGCTTCTTCTGTCTCCACCTCCCATCTTAAAGAAGGAACGTGGAGATTGCAGATGTGCATGTGTCCAGGGATCCAAACCCCGTCTTTGTGCTTACACGGTAAGAGCTTTACCCACAGAGAGATCTCCCTGCCCAACACCTGCTCTTCAGGAGCCATTATCATCCCTGTGTTAGCACTGCTGGGCTTCCTTCCTTCCACAGTCAGCTTCACTGGTTTCCCAGCTCTCTTAGGCATTTGACCCTAGAGAGGTTAAATGGTGTCCTACCAACAATGTAGGAAACATGGACAAAATACCTCAGCTGTCAAAGATCAGCAAACACCAGGAAAACCCTAAAACAAGAGAGGAAAATGGGCCACATATTGACCTGCCTGGGAAACCGACCACCTCACAGTGAGATTGGTCTTGGCCCTGAGGCTACCTCACCTAACAGGAGCCATTCATTACCTTCCTGCAGGTTCCGCTGATAAAACAGACGGTAAGAGAAGTGATACAGAAGTTAGAGAAAACCCTACACACTGTAGGGTCTTCCTGCCAGACGTCACCAGAAGACCAAAACTGCCTCCAGGCACTGCTAAGTGTTCCCTGAATGCAAGATGGCACCAAGGTGCAAACCACTGGTACACACCAACTTCAGACCTGTGATCTCAGGTCTGGGGAAACTAGGGACGTTGTCCAGGCCAAGGGCTGTCACTTAGGCATTAACAGACTTCCTCCAACAGTAGCTCTCTATAGGCACTGAAGGCAGATCTCAGAAGTACTTGTGTAAGCCAAGGGTACTGGCGTCTCTCCTCAGGATTTAAGAGACTGACAGTGTTTTTCAAAGAAATGACAAAACATAAAAAGCACCATGTGTATTTAAGAACGCTACATGGTTTTTAAAATGTCATTAATGGTGTTGTTCTTTTTATTAGAACAAAACTGGGTGGATGAATGGGAAATCCTTCAGCTAAAGGATAAGATTTCTGAGGGAGCTACCTGGAGAGGGGGCATTGAAAAATTTCAGAGTGCCCTCCACGTTTAGAACACACATATATGCTCACGGACACAGTGTGATAGCACAGAAGACACCTTATATAAAAAGCACCTGACACACACATCCTATGTGCTATACAACAACAGGGTCCAAAGTGCCTGCCTGCTTCCCTCCACTACCACAGAAACCGCCATGAAACCTCAGTGTAAGGACTCAGCTCCTTCATGACTAGAAAGGCACCGGCCCCACGCCTTTGGTTCAGGACCCTAAGCAAATGCTACCAGTGACCAGCAAACAACGCAGGGGAGAGCCTGATGTCATCCACAGGCCACAAAGCCAGCTGAGGCCAACAGCACAGCTGACCTTTCTCTCATCTCTAAGACCTACTGTGACAGGAAAGTAGGGAAGAAGGGAAGAGCAAAGTTAGTTCTAGACTGAATACCTTAAAACTTGTGAATTCAAGCTTGTAAGTATATCATTTGAGCAAAGGCTTTAGTGTAGTTCTTCCGGGTTCAGACCACCTTGTCAAAACACCGTTTGTCTTATTTATTCTGCTACTGGCAATCATAACTCTGTGAGCAAGGCTCAAGGCTTCAGAGTCTTCAACAGACAAAGTGAGGAAAGAAAAATTCTGAACAGTGTCAAAGCTGTTACTTCAGTAAGAGGCCCCTGCTCTTCCCACCCTCACCTGCTGGGCGCCATCTCTGAACTGGAGCCAGCTGGAGCATGCTTTCATGTCTCCTGGCTGGGGACCGATTTGTCCTCAGAGCCTGGCAGAAGCACTGTGCAAGCATGGAATTGAGAAGGGCTGCATTCAGCAGAGGTCAGTATTAATAGGATATCTGAGAAGAACAGACACCAAAACTTATCATAATGGCTACCTCTGAGTGGCGGAATTTTTTCCCTTCTTTTTTTAAGTTTGTGAGCTCCAAAAAATTTCTTTTACAGGGAATGTAATACTTTCTTTGCTAGAATTCAAACCAAATTAATACCTTTATTTTTTTTTTTTAAAAAAGGAGTTTAATTACTATTTCATCATGGGGCTACAATGCCCAAGGCCTTCTCACTGTAAATCCTTTCTGTTCTTCTGACCCTCCAGGTAGAAGGCTCTCTGGCAGCATGCCCCTGCGCACGCAAGCACACCACTTACGACTCTGCAGCTCTACTCAGCTATGAGCCTGCAGAGCCTGGCCCACTCACTCACTGATCACTTCCTGTTTCCACCCATCAGGAAGCATGCTGAGGCTCATCTACATTCTGCGAGCCCATGTGTCAGGGTGACGAAGGCTCCTTCGTCTTGTTCACAGCTCCCATGACACTGGGGACTGTGTTCAACTCCTCCTTTACAGTGCATGGCCTTCATAACTAAAAGATTTGTAAGCACACAGTGAGAATAAGTCTCTGTATGAAGGAGCCCAGTATCAATTAATGGGGCATGTTCCTTACTGCCTGCCCCAATGTTCTGGGTTCCCGAATGAAAGAAAGACACACACACACACACACACACACACACACACACACACACACACACA
>JANHMN010000001.1:258297522-258399427 GCA_030674055.1 Rhabdomys pumilio | reverse complement strand
CTCTCTCTCTCTCTCTCTCTCTCTCTCTCTCTCTCTCTCTCTCTCTCAACAGTGCTGCCTCAGCCACCACCAATCTGGACTTGGCAGAGGAATGTGTGTATGTACATTGTACCATGTTTTAGAAAAGAGAGACTCACTAACACTGCTTTGACGTATACCAGGCCAGATACCAAAACATTGGTCCTCTCATTACACTTAAAACACAGCCCACCAGGTAACTAGATAAGGATTTGAAGAAAAAATAATGATCTTTAAAGACACAATTTTTGTTTTGCTTTTGATTTTAAAAAATGACATGCTTTCTGCTCCTGCAGGAACAAACCAAACACAACAAAACTGTTTGAAACTGATTTCTGGACATCGCTGTTCCAAATGTAACGATCTGGAGCTGTGGTCATTCCATCCCGGTTTTCCTCACAGAGAAGGACATAGTTATGGGTGGATGGGCTTCTGTGTACCCAAGTGTACTTGTTGGCAAAGAATAAAAGACAACTAGAGCAGTGTAGTTTGACAAAGTGTCACACTGAATTCACAGTCCAAAAAAAGTCTGAAAACCGAGCCTTGATCAAAAGGTTTGTGCACTCAGCTCTAGGAGAAACAGAAAGACCTGCATAAAGGAAATGGCCGCCAGCTCTAAAACAGCACCGTGAATCCTTGTGCACTTGGACAGGACAGAGCACCTTCTGGGCTGGCTGAGTTACCCTGGTAAGTCCCTGCTGTCTTTTTTTAAGCCCAATGAGGTCATCTCTTCGTGCCACACCTTGTCACTCCAATACCCTAGCTTCATGTTGGTACATCCAGTAAGCAGTGAGCCTGGAAATCACTCATGTCCCGGTTTCTTCACGCCGTTTGAAGGCATACTCTAGCCTTTCTCTGAACTGTAACCAGGCCTGCAAGTCTTTCCCACAAAATTCAAAGTCTCCACAGAATGTTCTTAGAACCCGAGAGCGGGGGTTCACATGCCCTGAGGGGTCACTCTGCATTTCCTTAGGCCGCTTCTCTTCACTTCACTGGAAATGCAATGTTGGTTGGCAGTGACTTCACCATGAGGCCTTGCTCAGTTATGAGGAGAATGCTATCCCTCCTGGGCAGCCACAGCCAAGTCCTGTTCTCACAGGCCTCGTGGGATAGTAAATATTTATCCAGCATGCCTAGTCTAAGCAATAACACAATAGCCACCTTTCTCCTGCTCCTCACCAACAGAGAAAACAACTGACTCTAAATGCTAAGTCAGTCATCCAGCCAAGTTTATAAGGACCGCTTCAGAGCAGAACACACAAGGAGAACTTCAGGAGGTTACTTCTCAGCTTCCCACTTGGCTAACCACTTCTTATCCACCCTATGCATTTAAAACATTTCTCCCATTTTTTTTTTTAAATTAAAATCAGTCTGACAGTGTCCTGCAAGGAAGTAACCATGTTTCCCAAAAAGGATTCTGTACTGCAAGATTACTGTACACAAAGCCAGAATCAGCGTGAATAGTTATAAAAAGGGGTGCATGAACCAGTGGACCCCTGCACTACCCTGGGACAGTTGGGCTGTCACAGTAAGATATTTTTTCAGTCCTCCTAGAGCTCAAATGCTGGACCAGATGACAGTGAGTGATAGTGGCTACTGATGATTCTTGGGTTATATTCTACACCAGCAATGCCAGAACAGTGTGCAAGGATGGAGGGAGAGAAGGTCCTAAAGCTGAGCTGAGTAGCCATCAGCCACAGGTGGTCACTAGGCTCCTGCACACTGCTGTGGGGCTCTTGAGCTCCAGTAGGGCTAGGACAACTGTATTGAAATTTTTACTTCATTTATGTTTAAATTGTCACACAGGGTAAGTACTGTATTGAAGGATGCCCTTCTAGACCATAGGATACATTTATCAGCAAGCTATTTAAGATACAATGTTTCAACAAACGCAAACAAAAGTAACTGCTTTCATTCTTGCTAAGTGCTTTGCAGCATCTGCTCTGACTTGGGGCCCCGTTTCTCTAACTTGAAATCATAGGGTTATTCTATGGGAGAAATAAGAGCATATTAAGATGTCAGGTTAAAACACTGACCTCGGTGGGTCTCACTACTTGTGTCATAAATGGCTACTTTCACATCATCTACAGCACGTCCGGTATGCTGCAACGGCCGTGGATGCTTCCAGAACACCACACCAAAGAGCACACACACACAGTACTCTCTGCAGACCAGGAAACGTCAACAGAAAAACCCCTGCAGGGGAAGATAATTACATTTTGCTTCCTACTCTTGGGAAAGCCTTTCCAAGGTCCACCCACCCAGTTTGGTTTGTGCTCCAAAGGGTTCTTGTAAGGAACACAGAGGCTATTATTCCCCCAGAGGACTCTCCTCAAGTGAAGCTTTGTCTCCATGTTCTTCAAGACACTCTCCAAGAAAATGTGGAGGAAAAACTGGGCCAAAGGGTGTCAACTTGGAGCTGTTTACACAGACCCTTCTTTGAGAAACCAAGATGGAACTGGGAGAGATATTCACTCCAAGGACTTAAGAGATCTGGAGGTCAGGAAAGCCACCACACACAAAGGCTGAGTAACTGGGGTGAGAAATATGAGGAGGTGTGGAAGGTACTGTGCTAGCTGGAGCGTGAGGGGGTAGGTGCCACTAAACCAACTCCCTGCAGTGATAGGCCCATGTGCTAAAAGGCTTGGCTGCAGCCTGTGGAATGACGGAAATTTTTGAGAAGGATGTTAGGTCACTAGGGATTACACCCTTGAAGGAGCTACTCGGGACCCTGGTCCTCTTCTCTTTTTACTCTCTTTGATTCTTGTAGCCAGAAGGCGAGCGGCTTCCACATGCCCCCCGCCCCATGACAGTACAGATCCAAGTGACCATGAACAGAAGCCCACAACCCCTAAGACAAACTAACCCTTTAAGATGATTCTATCAAGCAATTCATCACAATGACCAGGAATCACACACTGTGTGGGCTCCAAGAGAGTGATCCAGAGAATCAAGAGGCAGAATGTGACCCTATAAAAATCACTCCCTCCAGAAACCTGCCCCCCATGGTGACTGCTCCACGCATCTGGGATTCAGCCCCACGGGCTCTGCATGCTCAACAAACCATTGAAAAATAAAACGTCTGTAACGTCAGACTTTCATGTGACTGTGGATTTGTGCATTACTTTATGTAGGTTGTGTTCGTTTGGGTGTGCACCTGTGTGTGTACTCACGGATGTGAGGGCCATAAGTGACATGGAGCATCTTCCTCAATGGCTCTCCACCTTGTGTTCTTGACAGAGCCCACAATGAACTAGGATCAACTGATTGGCTAGGACATATGACCAAGGGACTGCAGAGATCTGTCTCTGACTCCCTCTTGCAGTGATAGGACCACCATGCTAGCTTTTTATGTGGGTTCTGGGGATCCTGTGCTTGTATGGCAGGTTCTTTGTTGACTGAGGCATCGTCCCAGTCACAAAGGTCAGTTTTGAACACTCAAACTGTATCAAGAGTCAGACAAGAATCAGACAACTGCTGCATTTACATACACATCCAGAGGTATACATCCTCCCAAACTCCAGGTGGCTATAAGTTACGTCTATGTCTCTGCTGAATGACATAACTCGCAGGTGCGATCCACTTCATCCTTTCCTTCCTGCCTTGTGTTTTTCTTCTTGGCGCTTGGTGCCAGCATATCAAGTAGCCAGTCCTTTGTCTGTCTTGTTGTAATAAAATATTGTGGCATGCTCAGTCATGTCACTGCTGTACTGTTGGCACCTGTTAAGATTTGGACATGCTTTTACTTCATGTGTTTCTGGGTTGCTCTTTCCCATATGTAATGTATATGACTATATAAACTCCACAGAAAGAACTCAGATCAAAAGGCATGGACCACTCAGACAGAATACAATGTACACAGAGGTGGCAGATGAAGACAACCGGCCTTCTGCAAATGGTTCTATGTAAACCCCTCAATGGTCTAGTACTCCCTCCATACCTCTAAGTCACAGGCAAAGGCACCAAGGTCATCAGAAGCCTGAGTCCTTGGCCACCAGAGTACATGTGAGAGGTGTGAACATAGCACCCGTCTCAGGGCCTGAGGACAGGGCCCTACCTGCTTACTGGTAGTGATAAATCACCTTCTTCCAACCTCATTCCCCAAAAGAAAATTTATCTCCATATATCAAAAGTCTGAACTAGACTACAGGATGAAAAGGATATCGGGGGTGCATATGGAGAAAGAAACAAAGATGGCCATTTCTTTATCTGTTTACAAAGGCATACATCAGGGCTGGAGAGATGGTTCAGCGGTTAAAGCACTGACTGCTCTTCCAGAGGTCCTGAGTTCAATCCCCAGCAACCGCAAGGTGGCTCACACTATCTGTAATAAGATCTGATGCCCTCTTCTGGTGTGTCTGAAGACAGCTGCAATGTACTCATATGCATAAAATAATAAATACATCTTTAAAAATAAAAGGCATACATCTCCTTTCCAGTTCTTTCCCAGTCTAATATTAATCTACTCTATGGGTCCCTGTTGCAGTAGATGCTGATATTCCTAGATAGCTATCTCACCTTCAGAGAGATAGCATCTGCTTACTCTCTTGGGACTAAACAGTGACAACCTCCAGGACGGTTCTTCTAGAGTCCCATGAAAGAAAAAGCACAGGAGTTCCAGTCTGTGGAAATCACGGATTAGCAGCTGCTTGTGTAGTTGGGAATCTTTAGAGCATTACTTAACTTGCTGTTTCGCTGGCCCAGGTGTCTCACACTAGACCTGAACACGCAAATACCAACAGACTGCAAACAGCAGCCGTACCTCTCACAGAATGCTTGCGTGTAACAGTTCAGGTGCATGCCTTCGCCTATCACAGGAGGCCGGCATGATTTTAAAGCTGTGAGGAGTAGCAGAAAGATACTGAGTATATAAAGACATACCAGGTAGTAATGAAACTGCTTTCCAGGGCAGGGCTAACCCATCTGGACTTCAGTCCTTATCATGAGCCAGTGTTAACTTTCTCCCAGGGTAGAAAGGCTTGTTGGACTGACTTGCCCACATGGGCAAACCTCAGGCTCAGCACTTGGCTCTCACTGGCCATTGGACTCACCACCAAGTCTTGGCATGGATGTAACCTGGCATGAAAGTAGATTTTGATGGACTGCAGGCTTGATACCAGTAACAGCTGACAGCTGACACAGAATATTTTAGTACACAGTACTACAAACATTAATGAGTTATAAAATATCATCCCACTGAGTGAAATGGCTCAGACAGGGGAGAGAAAAGGCAGTAGGAACTGCTGTTCCCACAACACCCAGGAATAGAATTCATAACATATGATGAGCTTAATTAAGACATTTGGGAACTCGGTAAAAATAAATAATTATGTAACGGAGGGAGAAGGGTGTGAAGGCTTAGAACAAACATTTAAATCCCACACAAGCCAGTGTCTCACCCAGCACATACACCTCATTTATTGGATCTCTGGCTGGGATTTGTCTGAGTGCTGCAATCAGGTGTCGCTACCTCTATTGAAACAAAACAATGCTTGCCTTTGAAAATACCTGGAACTGTCAGGTTGACACCATGTGTCAGGCATCATGAAAGACATCATGGGTAAAATGAAAGAAGACATCATACCTGTCCTGACTGTCTAGAAACCCGTTAAGAGGAGAAAATAACATAAGCACATGCTCACAATGAAATGAGCACTAGAGGACACAGGAAATCGCCTATGAGGGACACAGGAAATCGCCTCTGAGGGACACAGGAAGTAGCCACTGAGAGACACAGGAAATAACCAGAGGGACACAGGAAATAGCCAATGAAAGACATGGGAAATAGCCATTGAGGGCCATGGGAAATCATTACTGAGAAACACAGAAAATCGCCACTGAGAGACACGGAAAATAGCCACGGAGGGACACGGAAAATAGCCACGGAGGGACACAGGAAATAGCCACGGAGGGACAAGGGAAACAGCCATTTAGGAACAGAAAGGCTCCCTAGGAAGTGCTAGGTTTGAGGTTAATACTGGTGAGCTTAGAGGGAAGTGCTATGTATTTCCTAAGCCTCTCAGCCAGTTCAAGAAGGCCTAGTGGGCAAGGTGAGCGAACTGGATTTTGTCCCAAAGGAGACAACAACACTGGAATGTGCATGAATGAATAAGTCACATCACTCGTGCATAATTTAATGTCATTCTCCCTCTGGCTCCAAATATTTTAAGCTCAGAGAATTCAAAATCCTAGAGGTCTTCTTCACCAACACCTTCATTCCTATTATTAAATGAGAGAGTCGAGTCAGAGATATCAAGCAAATACTAAATAATCAATCAGCCAATCCATCAAGAGGTCTTCTAGGCAAGAAGGAAAAGCAGGATAGCAAGGAAAACTGAAGACAAGTTGCTATGGGTAACTGGGCAACAGAGAGACTGCTCTGACAGAGAAGGGTGCAGGCAGCTGGAGACAGGATCACAGATCTCAATGGCTTCCTGGTGACATGGACAAGAAATCAGGAAAAACGAAAGATCTACCAGGGTTCTGGTATCAAAACTGCATAGAGAGAAGAGAAGCTGAAGAACAAGAGTATGGGAAACAGGGGTGTGGAGAAGATTCCATTGTTCATCCATCGAAGGGTTCATGAGCCACGAGGGAGCAGTCTGCTCTACCTGGGTCTGCACTACAATCACCAGGGACACTGGTAGGCACCACCACAGGGACCGTGAAAACTTGGGTGAAGATACAGGATGGTGGTGTAAACTGCCACAGGAAAGAAACCACAATCTCATTATGCTATTTGCTACAAAGCATGCCAGTTTCAACCTTGACAGCCGCCTATGGGCAAAGCATCAACGAGAAGGTCACCATGAAGGAAGAGCACAGCCAGCGGGGTGCCATGAAGTCTATTTCAAAGCAACTGAGGCTGAGGACACAATGGACCATACAGCTCTCTGAGGTGCTACTGAATCTTTTTATGACAAGTAGAACACACTTGGGGGTTTGAATTCTGTGAGAATAAGGAGGCAGATCAGAGCAAAGATAATAAGTGCATCTAGATGTCTCACATGCACCTGCCCCTGGGTGCTAGTGACATCACTAAACTATTACCCATTTTTCCTTGGGGTTTAGAGATGAAACTGCCCCAGGAATTCTGAATGAAATAACCTGCGTAGCTGAGCCAGCAAGAAAAGAGAAGAGCTATGGAAAGGAACTGGTATCCAAGACACAAGAAAACAAAATTAATTCATCTTATGACAATTTACTTTCCACCTGTTTTTATGTATGTATATTGGCAGTATGCAGGTACATGTTTATACCAGTGCAGATGCATGTGTAAGTATGTGAATGCATATGTGTGTATATGGATATGCAAGTGCATTCTTATACCTGTGCAGATGCATGTGTAAGCATGTGAATACATGTATGTGCATGTGGAGGCCCCATATTGATGTTGGATGTCTTTCTCAATTGTTTTCCACTTATTGAGAGAGGACGTCTCTCCAAAGCCAGGGCTTACCAGTTCCAGCTGGTCTAGCTAACCAGCTTACCTCAGAGATCCCATCTGCCACTGAGTGCTGAGGTGGTTATGGGTGGCTGCCATGTCAGGCTGGAATATTCCAGTTCATGACAAGGAAGGTGGTTGGCCCACAGACAAGTGGAAGGGAAGAGAGGGTTCCATCGTGTATAACAAAGGAGAAAGCAAAAACATATGAACCATTTCATACTGGAATTTTTCATTCCTAAATAAGGACACACGTACTGATGCAAGCTGGCCCTACTTTATCTAATGAAGAAACGAGAAAGCAAGCATTAGAGTTGTGCTTCAGACATAAGACAGCAGTAACGACACATTCCTGATAAGCCTAGCAGCTGAGAGCAGCTTTCCAAGTCATAATACCATGACATCCTCCCTCTGTCCAAATGGAAGAGAGTTCTGAGAGACTCAATGGAGGTGAGTTTGCTCAGTGAGAATCAGCAGCTGGCAGCTGGCACTGAGAGAGAAATCCCTATCCCCTGCTTTTATCCCATGCTTGCTCCAATGCCCTAAGGCATACTCGCGGCCTCTGGATATTCAAAATCAACGCTCAGTTCACCAGGAAATGAAAGAGGGGAAGAGAGGAAGCTACAGTGTAAATGAGTAATTAGAATTGGTCATTCTAGAAGTCTCAGAATATCTAGTGTAAGGGCAATCTGCACATTCAACGAATGCCATGAACTTATTGTTAACCTCCCCAATGACCCATGTTTCTGTGATTAAAGTCAGGTTTCCACAGGTGTGCATGTATGTGTACGTGTGTGTGTGTGCCTGTGTGTGCATGTGCCTGTGTGTGTGTGCGTGCGCACATGTGTGTTCAGGTGCCACATCCCTCGGATCTGAATTTTTAGATGGTTCTGAACCCTCCAACTTGGTGCTCTAACTAAACTTGAATCCTCTGAAGAGAAGTATATTCTCTTAACTGCAGAGCCATCTCTCCAGCCCAAACCAACATTTTAATTGCATTCCATTTAAAATGTAAGCCACTACCCATAACTGCACTGCCATGTTGGATTGTGCAGACTTGAAGGAAACAGTCTCCCTTCTTAGAAAACACCTTTCCCAAACTGGAGATGCTGTTAAAGTTTAGCATTTGTTTATTATAAGTGCAGATTCTTAAATGTGGTCATCAGGAACACAAATGTGGGGTGGGGAGGGTACGTTCAAATAAGCTAACTCATTGTTCTTCAGTACCATAAACACTGTTTGTCTGACTTTGGGTCACTGTGATAAAATACATACCTCGGGGGTTGAGGTATTTCAGCTCAGTGATGGAGGTATCCCTCCACAGTCCTGAGCTCTGCTCTCTCTGAGCTTATGGGGAAGCAGAATACCACAGTGGCAGAAGCAAGGTAATATATAACCTGCAAAGATATTCCTAAAAGTCCACGTCAAGCTGGGCCCCACCTTCTAGTCTTCACTATTTACCAATAATGCTATTATGATTTCATCATGAGATTAACACACACTGATTAGGTCAGAAGCCTCGTGATCCAATCACCTCCCCAAATTCCATCAACTGGCAACCAAGTCTTCACTACACCCACAGTGTATCAAACTGCACAATAGACCAGTGGTTCTAGAGGTTATGGTTATCTCCAGGTAGATGCATACGCTACTGAGGAAAGGCAAGGCCTTTAAAGCCTTTTCCCTCAAAGTAAGATGTCCTGAAAGACAGTGGCAGACTGTCTGACCTAATGAGAACACCTGGCACCAAAGATACTTCCAGACTTACAAATAAACATGACTCTTAAATGCTACAGAGTTACTGCTGCCCCTTGGGAGGGCTGCAATTCTGTAGAATGTTAACCTTCCTTTATTATCTTGCCTTTCTGTGAGGTCTTCTGAGTGAGTCCATCAACACCCCGGCAAGCAGTTGTTTTCTTACAGGAGGCGTCCATCTTGTAATCCGCGTATGTGGCACTTTCCAGACTATCATCAGGGGCTGAATATGGTTGTAGCCTCCTCATCATTCCAAATCTTTTTTGACATTAAGTCCACATGAACAGCTTCCTCTCGGTTTCTCCCTGGAATGGGATGCCCTCATTTTCCCCAGGGGACAACTCTAAACTAAGTCCAATTACAGGAGATGCGATTTTTCTTCTTCCTAAAAGTCCTCAGCTACAACGACAGCATTTGAATAGTTATCCTGTTTAATCGAGTCAAAAATGATCCTATTGAAAAAGGTTTAAAAAAAAAAAAAAAAGACAAATCCTCTCAAGCACATAAAATCCTCATTATTTAAAAAGTTCTAACAACAGAGACGGATAAGCACAATTATTTTAGAGCGGCCCACCTAAGACCGTACGGTGCAATGATAGCTCCTTTTACAGCAACGAACAAAAACCATTCACCGGAAAGAACTTTCCAGGAATTCTTTAAGATTAAACTTCTTTTAATCTTCTTCCACAAGAATCTTTGTTAAAATCTGTATTTGTTTGGGTTTTAAATAGGCAGTGGGATGTGAACTTTTTACCAAACACCCATGGCTATTACTGTCTAACCACAGTGTTCTGAGCCCGCGTCTGCCGTTCGATATTCTCATGGCTTCTTCAACGTCAGAGCTGACCTGTCACCCTTACACTGCCCTGTGCTGGGCTGAGAGCTCCTTACTCTCCTTGTCTGGGAACAATCACCGGGGCTGTGCTGGTTAACTGAATTAATCACGACCTGAATGAAGAGCTAAGGGGCAAAGCACACGGGTGGTGGACACGGTATACCAGCTTTCCATATGCTCAAGGTGGGACAGGCCAAGGGCTTGCCTTTCAAACAACTGCTAAATTCCAAGTCTCAATTAAAACAAAGTCAACTGGGAGTCAGGGAATAGCTGAGTTTGTAAAGTGCTTGTTGCACAAGTTTAAGGGCCAGAGTTTGACCCTCAGAACTTCTGTAAAAAAAAATCAGGTGTGGTGGTGTGCATTGGTGATCTCAGTGCTGGTGACCGGGAGGGACAGGCAGATCCCCGTGGCTCAGCAGCCTAACCAGAAGAGCCACAGGCCAGTAAGACACCATACCCTAAGGCACGAGCCTAAGGAATGCCGACCAAGATGGTCTAAGCACGCGCACACACACACAAACACACACGAATACACAAAAAATAAAAATAAAAATCAACTGAGTAATATCCAACTAGGCAGAATTAAGAGACCCAGTTCATTCTTAAAATCACCAGAAAGAAACACAGTTCACTGACAGCTCTGGGATGCCTCTACCAGACAGTCTCAAATGTCGTCTTAACAGATGTTGATCCTGTCACAGCATTTCTCTTTGCAGCTGACACAAGTTAATTTTACTCCTTAAAATTAGCTGGCGCTAAGAAAAAAATTAAAATTTAAAAAAAAAAAAGCCGGGCAGTGGTAGCACATGCCTTTAATCCCAGCACTTGGGAGGCAGAGGCAGGCGGATTTCTGAGTTCAAGGCCAGCCTGGTCTACAGAGTGAGTTCCAGGACAGCCAGGGCTACACAGAGAAACCTTGTCTTGAAAAACAAAACAAAACAAAAAATTTAAAAATTAAAAATTAAAAATTAAAAATTAAAATTAGCTGGTGGTAAAGCACATTAGTGCTCCATGCTTACTTTACCAGATGTTGGAGACCAGGAATCTACAGCAGAGGTCAACGGTAGGCACAGTGGATGACCTGGAATTCAGGGCACAAGGAACTCATGCTTTCAGGCTTCAAGACCAAAGGAGAAGAAAGCCACCACCAAATGGGGCACAAAGCAGCTTTCCAGAGCAAGTAGTTTTATTATCGGTTGTGATTAATCTGGTTAATTTGGGTGTGTGGTGTTTTCACTTATAAGAGTTTCTTCATACTAAACTTTACTTTTAAAAATAAAAATTTTAAAGTGATTAATAATTTCTTTTGCTTATGCATGCACTGTTTATAATACATACTGGTCATTTGTTCTAATTGCCCATACAGTCGTATTTTATATTCAATAAAGTCCCTTAAGACTGCATCCCACACAAGAAGCAACCAGGTGGATATTTTATTTCTCATTAGAAACTCATCTGGAATGTTACAGTGCTTCCTACAAATGAGTGTGAAGTCAATGAAACCAAGACAAAAACAAAACAAAACAAAATAAACCGCTTATAAGTGTGAGAGAAAAAAAAAAACTGCAGACAGTTGGGTTTTCTATAAAAGTGCATTTGTTTGCAAAAGATAGGGTTTTTTAAAGTAGATGCTAACAACTAAAACCAAAACATCCAAAGTTTGGGTTTACTGATTAACTTGGTCATGTTGCTTATTCACTAAAGAAGGTCGTGGAATGCAGACAAGTGCCCTGTGCCTACCTAGATCTACTGGGGTAAGTAGATCCATAGGGACGGAGAAGAGTGAGAAGAGAGGTTAGAGGATGGGGGTCGTGAAGAAAAGGGACACAGAGAGACAGACACACACACACACACACAAACAGAAACAGACACTCAGGAAAGACACTAAAACAGACAGACACACACAGCTACACACACAGACACAAAGACACTCAAGGCACAGACAGACACACACACACAAGACACACACACAGATCACACACACACACACACACAGGGACTCACACATGTTGAAAGATATTTGATCACACTGTGAACCCTGAGATTGTGTTGTTTATTGGGAAAAAAAAAACCTGTTTCTAGCTGTGCACTGGCTCACCCTTAGCACACACCTTTAATTCCTCTGGCTGGAATATAGACACACCCTTAGTACTCACTGTAATCCCAAACAACTAAGATAAATTCATTTGTAGGAGAAAGCACCAGTGTTTGAAAGTGATGTCTAATTGAGTAGCAGGCAAAGTGATGAATCAAAAGAAAGACAGAATAGGATATGGCCAACTCTCGTGAGAAGAGAGAGGAAAGGGAGTTATTTAAGGGGCAGTGCAGAGAGCAGGAGAGGACATTTTACTGCGAGAGTTTTACAGCGATAGGTTGAAGAGAGAACAAGCCAGAGAATGAGAAGAAGCCAGAAGATTAAAACAAATTGACAAAGTTAATTTGAGACCAAGCAGGGAAATTTAGGAGAGGCCAAGAGAGACAAGCCAGATCGAGTCAGTCCGTTTAGAGAGGAGTTTTGTGTCAGAACAGCTGAGTTGAACTAGCCAGTCAGAACTCAGAAAGAAACTAGGACAGGGTAAGATTATTCAACAGCAAATCTCAGAGGCTGAAAACATTCTATGCCTAGATGAGATTGTACAGAGACTTCCCGGACTAAGCCTAGGTTAGCAGACAAGGTAGTAAGCTTCAGAGACAATATTTACATCAGAAGAATAAAAAAATACTTTTACACACAGACACAAATAAAACACCCACGGAGACACAAACACAATGAGCTGCAGGTAAACCATGGCAGAAAACAATTCAGGAAATGTGGCAAAGCCTGGAAGCTGGTGACGCTTGGAAGGGTTTGTAGGCTAAGGAGAAAAGGCTGGGGTATACCAGATGGCCAACAGATTCTGAACACTCCCAGAAAACACCAATGAGCCCGTATGCTTGGGCCACTGACATTTTTAAGTAGATCTGATTCAGAGTATGGAGAGGTGATTCAATCAAAAAAGTGGGGTCTGGAAAGCTACCTCTGCAGTTAAGACCATTGGTTGTTCTTCCAGAGGACCAGAGTTCAATTCCCAGCACCCATGTGGCAGCTCACAACCATCTGTGACTCCAATTCCCAAGGACCCAATGCCCTTTTCTGCAGGTACCAGGCAGGCATGTGGCACACAAATATACACACAAGCAAAACACCCATATACATAAAATAAGGACAATTTTTTGAGGCCAGAGAGTGGAGGAACACTGAATGGACAGAGAAATAGAGGTCAGGCTAAGAGGAAGATCAGGTGGGCTAGTTCCAAGAGGGACAGAAAACAGGGCACACAGTACTGATGTGACTGGTTCTAGTCTACAGAGCTGAGAACCAAGGAGCAATGGGCATGGGTTAAAGATGTCAGTCAAAACAAGATACTTTGGGGACAGGAAAGAGAAGACAGGACAGAGCTAAGGAGTTGTTCTGGCTCATAACCACTAAGCTATCCAAACTTCATCTGCTCCCTATAGAGCGACAGGCTCAGGCTACACCTGCCTTCTCCTCAGATCTTCCTACCTCTACCTCCCAAGCTGAGATTACAGACATGCTCCACCGTGGCCAGCATGACCTCACACTTTGTACCTCAGCTTCTTCTGGTGACAATACCACAGCACAGGGGTGACAACAACAGATGTACAACTAGCCGGAGGGTCATCGATCCCAGGTGTGAGGGTCTGAATGAGAACAGCCCCCATAGGCTCATATATTTGAATGCTTAGTTTCTAGAGAGTGGAATTATTTGGGAAGGATCAGAAGGTGTGGCCTTTTGGGAGGATTTGTGTCACTGGGGGTGGGCTTTTAGGTTTCAAAAGTCCATGCCAGGCCCACGTCTCTTTCTCTGCCCACTGCCTACAGATTAGAATGCAAAGCTCTCAGCCACTGCTCCAGCACAATGCCTGTCTGCTTCTTGCCACGATGAGAATGAACTAAACCTGTGAGTCTGTAAGCAATTCAATGTTTTCCTTCATACGAGTTGCCTTGGTCGTGGTGTCTCTTCACAGAGACACAGTGAGTGACTGAAACACTAGGCATTGAATACCTATGGAGACAGCTGCCACTGTATGCCCAGCTCAGCCAAGCTGAACCAAACACCATTTAAATCTGCACTGACCACTGTCGTTAGCCACTGGTCACAAATGGCTATTAACACTTCAATGAATCAAAATCACATGAAACAGTCAGCTCTCAACCACAGGAGTTGTGGCCGAGGCTCAGAATACATCTCCCATCGCACGAAGTTTCTCCCCAGCACACACTGCCCATGGCTCTGCTATCAACTCAGGTCACGGGGAATTTTCATCCGGTAGAATAGGTAAGAGGTGATCAAATTTAATTTTATTAATAAAAACGTCATAATCACAGATGATTTAAACGTTCTCAGTGAAGAGAATCAGTAGAAACAAACCACAAAAAGATTTCCTGGAATACAGAAAATATTCAAAGAACTAAAATCAAGTGACTACACAGATAGAAACAATATATATTATGCTGTCAGCATACAGAAACAGCTTAGAGTGCTTAGAAAGAACCTTCAGGCTCATCACAGCAGCTGTCAAAAATCACTCACGAATAAATGAATAGAGTAACATTCAATTTATGACATGAGCCATGAAGTCAAGAAAACCATCATTATGGAATTGCTAAATTTTATGTTTTCCCACCTAACAAGTCCTTTGGGTCTTTTTAAATGTGTTTGCTGAGGTGGCGAGATAGCGTTATTATGCCAATAAATATGTCTGTCCCATGAATCAGCAAAGAGCTGATCTGGTAAGGGTGGGGATGATATAACAGCCTAGAACTGAGCTCTGCTGTTGCATTAAGATCATGTGACACACCACACCACGGACACACCACACACCACACCACACCACACCATACCACACCACACCACAGACACACATCCCATCCCTTTCTGGATCCATGTCTTTAGAATGAGCTGGAGGAGGTTGGTGGGGATACCTGTATTCTAATGAGCCCCTAAGGAGAGTTTCATTATGCAGGAAGGGCTGGAAACTTCCACTGCAGATGATTCAAAGCTTGTTCACATTCCCTGTGGTCTATATTAGAGTCTAACTGTGAGCTAGGAAAGAGACACCATCCAACCTAAACAATCACATATAATGTTTCCCCTAAACGAAATTTAATAAAGTTGCATCGTACTGTACACGAGGTCGTAAGATTTTTGACTCTGGCTATGATTAGAATCTCCCGGGAACCTCTTGGGAAAATAACCATCCTAGGCCCCTGTTTGACCAACTCCATCAGAATCCTGTGGCAGGAGTAGCATAGGTATCTAAGAGATTCATTCCACAGCATTCATCTGGATGATGCTAGCAGGTAGCCAGGAACCAAATCACTGCACTAAAAAAACCAATGTCTCCTGATGGCTAATTTTGATTGTCAACTTGATGGGATTTAGAATCACCCTGGTAACACATTTGTGGGGACATCAACAGGAGATCATCTCTCTCAGGTTAACTGAGGTGGGAACTGTACATGGAAGAAACACTGTCCCATGTCCCAGACCCAACAAAGGGGAAAACGTGTGTGCTTGTGAGACTGCGTGCATGCTGAGGTCAGAGGACGACCCATGGAAGTACGTTCTCCACTTCCACCATGTGTATGGGTGCTAGGGAGAGAACAGCTCAATGCTTTTTTGTCTATCTAATATTCCATGCCAATTCTTATCATCAATATAAAATGTCACATAGTCTAAAAATTAACAAGCAAACAGGAAATAATCCCATATCTGAACTGCTACTGTAGCTTTTTGTATCGCCTCTCATCTCAGCTCAGCTCCCTAATGGAACATATAGCCACCATGTGTGGAGAATGATGGTGGGATTGCCTGCTTTCTCCTGCAGTTGAGAGTATCATTCAGACCTGTGAAAAAGCAGCAGGAATCCAAACGCAGCCTAATTAAATTATGGACTCACTCCTACTCCCTAGGAACCTAACACTAAACCACTTGCAAAGCAAAAATGAAAGTCACAAAACTTTCTGGATACAAAAGGCTCATTTATTTATTTTTTTCATATTCAATAAAATTCTGTCAGACCAATAAAAAAAATGTTTTTAGTCCCTAAGTCCATTTTCACTTTATTTCAATCTGACAACACTGTCTTTGAAGGTTTATAAAATGTCACAAAGGTTGGCAATTACCTGAAAACAATTACCCACTAGTTGAAACCATAAAACAGACAAAGAAACACACCTTCCCCCCAGCACGTCATATCCAAAGTTAAAAACAAACAACACAGGGTCAGTGCGCTGCTCGGCACCAGCGGAGCCTGAGGACCTGGTCATCCCTTTACCCACACCCGTGAAAGAGAACTGACTCCTATATTTAAGGTTACATGCATCCAGATACACACACACACACACACACACACACACACACACACACACACACACACCAAGTCAAATTCCTGACAAGTACGAAATGTTTAAGATGACAGTTTTAAACAAACAGGTTTTAGTTGCCCATACTCATTTCACTCTGACCTAACAGAACTGAACTCCTACTCTCTCCTGTGCAATACTGTATTACTGCAATAAACAAGGTCTGTCTACAATCATGCATTTTGTTTCTCTCAACAACTGCTGTGCTGTAAGACTATGGATTAACAGCTTTATAAAAAGGGACAGAAAGCCGCCCGGGGGGAATTCTTGTTCTGCATGCTAGTTTTGTAGAAATCCCGAATATTGCCGGCGAGACTGGCAGGCAGAGATATTTCAGAGCCGGGAGCCTTCAAATGCCTTATTCAGAGACAGCAGCAATGGATCTTGTCCTTGGGATTTAGAGTCCTCATTCAGTTACATCAGAGGGGGAAGGCTGGGTACAGAAGTCCTACTTGAAGCAACAATTAATGTCACTATGGTGACAGCCACAGAGCCCTGAAGCTAGCCAGGTAGCCGGCTGGCCATGGTGCTTCCAGAACACGGCTGTTTAAAAAAAGCATTACCTTCAGACCCCTGTTAGAAAACAAGACCCTGGGACTCCCAGACAATCTAAGACTCCCCCAGAACATTTCAGCAGATGCCTCTACCATGTTGGCTCCATACCCAGACTGAGACATGAGCAGTGTCTCCATGAAATACTTGGGAAAGACAGAAAAATCTACGCAGCCAAGGGTGTTTTCTGTTCTCAGCTAACAATTAAATATCCCACACAATCACAGCTGCCTCCCCCAGCTCAGGGAGACCAGAAGGTCATGTGCTGGTCCCTCGCCAGCCGGGTGTCAGTCTCTTCTCATGCCCAAAATTGCTGAACTGACGACTCACCAGGAAAATGGAATATTTTATATTAACTTATTACCACAGTCTTTCAGAGGGCTACCCACCCATATCCACATGCTGGGGGAGAAATGTAAGGAGCTGCTTTATTATTTTCCTCACAAAAAAACATTGGTAGGCTTTTTGCTTTTAAGGAAACATAATTAAACCCATTAAAAATATTAAATTATGGGATATTTTAAAACCAGATCTGCACATAACTGGTTTTATCATCAATGGTCAGCTCATGGACTAATCCCGTTTCAACATGTCCCTAAAATTAATTTATAGGAACCAAAGAGATGGTTCAACAATCAAGCACACATACTGCTGACACAGAGGTCACGTACTAGGAGCTGAGCACCTATGTTGAATGGCTCACAACCGTATGTAGATGTCAGGCTGGAAAGATGGCTCAGTGGTCAAGAGCACTGGCTGCTCTTCCAGAGGACCCAGGTTCAATTCTCAGCAACCACATGGCAGCTCAACTGTTTGCAACTCCTGTTCCAGGGAAATCCAACACCCTAACATAAACATACATGCAGTCAAAATAGCATTGTACATAAAATAAAAGTAAACACACACACACACACACACACACACACACACACACACACAAACACGAAAGGATCAGATGCCTGCTTCTAACCTCTGTAGGCATCCATAGTCACATGCACTTACTTACACACCGATACTGTTTTAATAAATTAATTCATAAACTGCACATATCCTCACGCCTACTGTTATGCAGAAGCAAATTTTTGATATCCTTTATTCCACGAATATACTCTTCACCCCACTAACCCACTTGTGAACGGCAGTCGTTTGTTAGTGTTTTATACCATCTTGTAAGACTAAAGACTAAGTCACGACATTAACTCACTACAGAGTCACAGAGAGAAAAGCGTAAGCAAAATCCCAGCCTCCTTCCTTCCCAGCTCAGGTATTACCTCTGAAAGGGATTCACCAGCAGCCCCGGCTCACGGGATAATCTGCCACTCACTCAAGTGCCAAGAAGAGTGCCACGGGCTTTTTCTTTTTTTAATAAAATTGAATTATTCTGACAAATCACATCATAATCAATAGCTAGTAACCTACCAAATTAAAAGCATGAAAGAGAAATGTTCTGCTAGGAAAACCCAGTTTACCTGGCACACAAGAGAAGGGTGTTTTCTCTTACTTGAAGGATGCTTGTTTCTACTCTGTATCAGACTTTGGCTGGTCAAGGCTGACTTGAAACTGCTAGTTGCCAAGGTTTAAACTGGCATCTGCTCTTAGTACTTACGGTTTCGGCCCTTTTTGCTCTATAGAGCACGAGAGGAAGCAAAAGAGAAGAAAATATGTCAAGGAAAACATTTTTGTCTAACACTCTTGTTTCTTTAAAGAAAGCCACAATGAGGGTAGAGATGCCTCCTCAGGAAGTACTCACTGAGGTAGGCCAGACCCTCCTTCCTCTGCAGGTCTCCCCTGGGCCTTGATCCAAGGAACCTGAGCTCAGCAGGGAGGTGGCGGGAGGCCAGCCTGAGACAGGAGAAACTGGAGGAGCTGTGTGCTTTTCTAAGCTAGGTTTGGCTGTGAGGGCAGGGAGGCTCCAGGGAATCTGCCTGAATATCCTCGCCGTCTCCTGTGTCCTTTCTCACTCTTCTCACTGTCTCTCTGTAAAGATCACGGAGTCAAATGCACAAGGTGACCAAGGGTGGTGAGGCAAACAGTGGGGCCCGCCAGTGTGGTGGAAGGGCCTGGCTGCTCGGAAAGAGGAGTAGCTCTAGCAAACCAGGTCGAACTGAGTTTTGTCGTTTTTTTAAACAATGGATTAGATATAGTTCCACCCACTGCTCTGCGTCCTCCCATTTCCTTTTGACAACTTATTATTTTTAATTTATTATATGCGTGCATGAGTTTGTGTACACTGTACATATGCAGCTGCCCACAAAGGCCCCCAAGCGGGTGTCAGATCCCCTAGAACTGGAAGTACAGGCAGTGTGAACCATCTGATGTGGGCACTGGGAACCAAATGGGGGTCCTCTCTAGGCTCAGTAGATGCTCCTGACACTAGACCATCTCTCAAGTTCCTCACGTTTCCTGTGTCAGAGGAGGAATGTGTATAGTCATGGGGGACGTTTATGTTCAAATCCTTTACCCGTTGTCATCTGAGATATTTCAGCATTAACTTATGGAATACCATTTTTGTCAGATGTTTAACTACAGTGGAAAAATGAGACTCTCAGCCCTTCCAGAGCTCACCCTCACATCGGACTAGAGACTGCTGGAGACCACACTCTAGACCAACTGGGCATCCTTTTCCTGGTAGGTACTCTGAGTTCAACCAGTAAGTATCTTCTCTCTGCCTCAAACTCTCATTCCATTCCCAGTCCTTTATCATCTTTTGTCACAGAGCAACCTTCCCAAGAGCAGACATCACCACCTCCGACAGCCGCATCAAGCCTCTGCCTGCACTCCAAACCACCAGTGCTGACACTGTTGCCAATGCTGTAACATAGTACAAAAACCTTCCTTGCATTTATACTTTAACATGGGGTCCTTGAAGACTCAATATTAAGTTCACACACACAGAGGAAGTCCAAGGAAGAGTGAGAAAAAACTGAGAAGCATTTACTCCATGAGTTGGTCCCCAAATTAGTATGCCTGTCTTTAGCTACAAGCACTCTCTATTACAGTGACTGCCCGGCTTTCTGCCTTGGTACAAAGAGGGCTATTCTTTAGTGCTTTAAAAAACTCTCTGTAATCACCAGCATCTGCCAACAGGAGATGAGAGAGACTTGCCACCAGGTCAAGTCAGTAAATGATGCCCAGTGGTCCTTTCATGGATCCTTGTTGAACTTTTTGCAATATACATCCTGTATCAAACTCAGGTCCCTCTGATGACAGATTCCAGGCCTATCAAAGTAAGGGGTGTTCCTTAAGAATTTACACAATGTCCAAATGACATCCCATCGCACCCGTTTTTAAAAGAAGAATCTTTTTCCGTTCCCATGAATAATCCCAGCTAAGCCATTGTGATGTCTGGAGCCAAAGGCATCTGGGAGGTCAGTCAAGCCCACACACTAAGTGTGACAGTCATAATGGCACTTCCAAAAAGATCAGGAGGGTTCTGATCCAATCACTCTTTGACACACTTATGGGTTCAAAACTGAATTGATCACTGAGAGGAAATGGAATGGGGGTGCGGATTGGCTGAAGAAAAGAGTTATAGCTTGTCCTGGCCCCTTCCTGTTCCCAACTTGCCTCTCAGCTGAGGTGAACAGTTTTCTTCTCCCTTCTTATGGGTCTGAAAGGAATCCAGGCAGCAACCACAGTCCAACTGAAATCATATGCCAAATATATCTTTTCTCTTTGAAACCATTGTTTAACACACACACACACACACACACACACACACACTTACATATTGACATACATTCATAAGAAAACTCACTCACATACACGAAAACACTCACACACATGGACATACGCACACTCACACACAGGGAGACACACACACAGGGAGACATACTCACACATACACACACACACTCACATACAGGGAAACATGCACACCTGGACATACACACACTCACACATAGGGAAACAGACATCACACACAAAGGGAGATACACTTATTCACACTCATACATAGGGAGACACACACACACACAGAGAAAAACAAACACACAAGGAAACACTCACACACAGGGAAACACACACACAGAAACACACAAACACACACAAGGAAACACTCACAGGGAAACACACTCACACACCCACAGGGAAACACTCACACACCCACAGGGAAACACACAAACACACACACACACAGGGAAACACTCTTATTCACACAGAGAAACACACACACTCGCATTCACACACAGACACACACACATACACACAGTTTTAACCTCTTCTGTCAGTTCTGTCTTAGGAAACCACATCAGCAGAATTTACTACAATCAGTAGAGAGCCTGGTCAACCTTACGGTTCCCGCCATCACAGTTTCTACCGCAGAGAACCACAGCATAGAAAGTGACAGTTGACACACCAGCTGTCCACATGCACACACTGGCCTGCTGTCTGCATACGCCAGTGTCTCCATCACATTCGTGACTTGTTTGAAAAAGAAAATGAAGGTTTGCGCACACACACTCGGTCTCAGTTCCTACCCTTTATAATTCCAGGAGGTTCTAGTCAAGTCAGTGTGACAGGCACACACATGCACAGCATCAGCACAGAGGACTCTCGGGTGCCACACGTGGCCCATGTTCTAGAAGAAGAGCTGGAGGCGGGGCATTTGACATTTCTCCATGAGAGATACACGCAGGCAGTGAAATCACATACAGTTCAATAAACAAGATCAGAGCTAGAGTAGTGGTACATCCTAAAGCTCAGGAGGCACAAGTAGGAGCAAATTTGAGACTGGCCTAGAATACACAGAGTCTGAGGGAAGCCTGGGCAGCACCACCAGACCCTATCTTGAAATGAAAACAAGCCAAGACCCAACAACAAAGCCCACGTCCACACACTTATCACTGCAAATCTGGGGGTACGGCTAAGTGTGCAGAGTGCTCGCCCAACGTGTGAAAGCCCCGGGTCTATCCTCAACACCAAATCAACCCGGCACGGGAGCACACGCCTGTAGCACTGCAACAGCCACACAGGCAGGAGAGGCAGAGGGACCACAGCTCCAAAGTCATTCTAGGCAACAGAGCAGGTTGTTAAACCAGCCTGGGCTACACAAGAGCCTGTATCAGAAATAAAAACATGCAATCTAGTGTTGTCCATGCAAAGAATCTGGGGCAGGCCCAGAGAGCTCTTAGAAAATAAACATAAAGTGTTCTGCCAGAAACACTTGTGTGATATTAAGAGTGTGTGAACAGCTCTGTTTCCATGGAGACCAGTGAGCACACCTGCTCCTCTTCACGGTCAAAACTGCAAAATGCCATTGGAAAAATCACCAAACTCCACATAAAAACAGTGACCTGCCTTTGTGGTCAGGTTCAACCTGAGACTCTATGGTAGCTCCCCTTCTAATAAATTAACAGTATTGGAGGCAGGCGTAGAGGATGGTCCATTTTATGCCAGCACTAAGGAGGCAAACGCAGGCAAAGCTCTGGGGCTAGCCTGGTCTACATACGACATTCTAGGCCAGTCAGGGCTACATAGTCAAAATTCAGTCACGGATTCTATCTCAAAAAGAGAAAGGAGCTATTTGCTATTCTCAAGCTCAGGATTATGGGAGAACACAGAGAGGATTGGGGGAAGGAGGGCCTCTGTTCAGTCTTTACCATGACAGTGACAATTATCAATCAGATAACTAATTAACCCTAGAGTCTTTTAACTCGGTCCTAGAGCTAAGGGTATGCCTTAAATAATAATGCTGGAGGGAAAAGGGGGTGTCCAGACATTTTCTCTGTGTAGCCCTGAACAAGCTGGCCTTGAACTCAGAGACCCATCTGCGTCTGCTTTTTAAGGGCTGGGATTAAAGGTGTGAGCCACACTGCCAGGCACAATTAACTTTTTTATCTTACCTACAGCCTCAGTTTTACCTCCCTCCCTGACCTTGTCTCGAGGATGAAGAACAGAGTCCCACAGCAGCTCATGAGCAGGGAGCACGGGTTTGCCTTACTCCATACAAGGATTCTTTCTGGGAGAGGTGCCCTATATCTGGACCTGACAGCTATGAAGCCCTCCCAGGCCGACACTCCTGAATCACACAGGCTTGTCACGTGACTGAATTTTCTTTATCCCTTATTTTAAAAAAAGCACTAAAAAATAAAAATGTGTGTTTCGGTCTTGCAAGATGAAAATCATTCCGGAGATGGCTGCAAACTGCCCGAGAGTGGTTAAGATGGTCAGTCAGATGTTATATTTATTTTACAACAATTTAAGCAAAACTCAAAACTCTCCCATCTCACTGACCAGACTGGCCTACGAGGTAATCACACTTATCAAGGCCACTCAGGTATAAAGCATGAGGAGAAGGAGAGAAAGGAAGGCAGGAGAGACTATCTCGTTTTGCTAAACCTGAGGTGAATATGGATTCTACTTCATGGCAGACTGTTAGCAACTAGCCTCACCTCAGGCCATGGTCAACCTCAGCGCTCCTGCACGCTTGGACTGAGGATGACCCTCAAGTCCAGCGGTACTGCTGAGGGCAGCAGACATTGCTAGGATTCTGGCCATGTTTCTGCAGACCTTGGCTGAGGGCGTTTGAACTGTGAGGCACATTCTTTAACCCCTGTGAACATCCTGGGTTATAATCCCTTGGACAACAAAGCCCAAGCTACACCAGAATCAGGCCCTGGCCAAACCCTGTCATTCACACAGGTGTGTATTTTCTTGCTCTGACGTTCATTTACTTAACACCTAGATGACGTAACAACCCTTCCCCAGGTGCAGCTTGATTTCCCTTCCTGGTTTCCCACTGTTTTATTAAGACTCGAACAACATCTCTTTAATCCAGAAATTTCACAAACTGCTCTGAAATCTGATTTTAAGCAACCTTCCAAAGACGGCCATTGCCAAGAGAAACCCCTCACTGCTGGCCTCCACCCCTTCACCAGCAGGCACGTGAGCGAGCGAATGAGCTTCCTGTTAATGTTCAAACTTCAATAATGAGAGCTGGCATTCATTTACTGTACACAGTAAACTGGCCCTGGAGCTTTAGCTATGGTTTTGCCATCAAAGGACAGAGTCCAGTCTTTTACAGAGGCTCACAGAGCAAACTGCCTGAGACCATTAAGCAGGTGAGTGGCTATACTGGGGAAGGGACCCAGATCTCTGACATTAAAAATTAGTGTGTCCTGTCCACTCCATCTCCCCCACCTCCCACTTCAGTCTTGGTCTTCTTTGGAGTGACCAAAGAAAAAAAGCCTCAAACAACAGGAAAACTCTTGCTAAAAACAAAGCTGGGAAAACCACTTGAAAGGAATGCTATGCTTTCAATCACCCACTCTCCCCGTCTCGCCCTCTTTATCAGAAAGGGACGGGGCTGGGAGAGACAGCATCGATTCATTCTGTGCCCCTTGACATCCATTCTGCCCTCACTTGTTACCCTTGCGGGGGAGGAAACGTGATTAAAATGCACTTAGAAGTCACATGACTGTTTCCACGTAGAGCGATCCACATAAACCTTGGGAAGCCGGAGATGGCACCGGCAGGGCGGAGAACTTTACGGGTGTCAGAGAAATCTGACTAGTTCCAGCACACCACCTGATCCCACAGGTTTGCACTGATACAGACTCCCTCCTCCATTTGAGGACATAGCCACACATATAGAAGTCCTGCAAACACGACCCAAATGCTTTTCTGAATAGAGATCAAAGGCGTGGGGATAGCTCAGAAGAGCACAACGAAGTTACTTGATTTTATGCTTCTAAGCATCTAGAGGAGATACTGCCCAGCTTATGCAAACCCACCAAGGAGGAGGTACATGTCACACACATGCAGTGACCAGGACGCCCAACAAAGGGCCCCAACACAAAAGGATGAAAATCTATTGCAGGAAGACAACGGCTGCCTATAACCAGGAACTCAAAACACCACATCTACACACGCTCTGTGATGCATATCCTTTTCCAAGTGCCTTCAATTCAGTTAATTTCCACAAATTCTTTATGAGGCCCTTCTGTGCACCAGGGCCTGCTTACCCCACAGGGTTACAAAACTGAAGCAATTACTAACAACAGTCTGCAAGGTTGTCACTTAAAATCATGTGGACATTTTTATCTCCTTTTTACTGTCACACAGAACAATCTATATCACCCTTGGGAAGCCAGGTCCTATACCACACTGAGAAGGTTTCATGGGATCCAGAGGGAGGCAAGGCATGAGGGAAAGATGTGTATTATATCTACTCCTGGGTCACATTTCCAGATGGTCCCTGAACTGCCAGGGGGAGATAAGGAATTATTAGCTCCGTTTGACAGATAAAGAAAGTAGGACAGGGGGAGGTATCATGGGCTCTGCTCTGCTCTGTGGGGGTTCTGCTCATCTCTAATGTAGTAAGAATGAGGAAACCTCACTTTTGAGTAGCTGCTTGAACACTTGGCTTCCTAGGTAACAACTGTTCGGACAGGTTGTGGAAGCTTCTGGAGATGAAGAATGTGAGGTAAGGACCTGGAAATCTAACAACTAGGCCCACTTCCTTTTCACTCCCTACTTCCTGAGTGGAGACGGCATAGTGGACTCCTTAAACGATAAGCCAAAATAAACTCTTCCCTCAAGTTGTTTGTTCCCTGTTGGGTACCCGGTCACCACAGCAAGAAACGCAACTGATACACCCACAGCTCTGCCAAGTGCTAGGGCCTCAGCCAATAGTGACTTAATAGCCAAGGGAGGAGATTCCCCCAAGGCCACAAGCAAATCAGTCACTGAATCAAAGATGTCCCCATAGTGTCACAAGTCCCAAAGTAGAGAAATAAATTAAAAGTTAGAGAAGCACCCTGAAATGAACAGCAGAAGGAGAATTAAGAGACGTCACAGTCAACAGGGTCAACACTCAGGAAGCTGAGCAGCATGGCAGACAGGGTCAGAAAGGAAGGTTCACTCAGTCCACAGACACCATGCCAAATCTCTGGAGAGCCTGTGTGGCCCTTCAGAAACCAAACTCCTCCAAAGAACTATGGGACACAGTTACGTATCTGTTTGTGAGCGACTACTTCTCCACAATATTCACGATTGTAGGAATTTGAAATGAGCATAGATTTTCTTTTGACACAACACATTTAAACACAAAGTACAGGTGTATGCACCTACACAGGAGCCTAGCAGTCCAACTGATCCAACTTTACAGTTGTTTATTTTTGTAAAAATAAAAATTATAGATAACACTTCTCCATCCCTTCATGCTATAAACCAATTCTTGTGCATTTTGTAGATTTTTCAATCTTTTTTTTTCCCCAAATTTGCAATTCTCCTGCCTCGGCCTCCTGAGAGCTAGGTTCCTCAGCATGTGCCATGTCGCCCAACTTGAATGTATGTACTCTGTATCCATAAAGATATAGAGAGACTCATATATGATCTTCATGTGCAGAGGTCATCCTTTGTTGCTGTCAGAAACCCAAGATCAATCCTTTGGCTTCTACAAACCATCTTCCATTCCCCCAAACCTGTTTATAACTGTAACTTTCCTCTAAAAAAAGCCAGTAACTAATGGCTGTCCTTGTACTTTTCAGAGACAGCCAGGGGTTCTCTATGCAGATAAATACTGTAAATGAAAATGAAAACCATTGTCTCCGACGAACCTGTGCTGTGAAAGGAGCGGTGGCTTGTGGCAAACCCTTTCCCTTTGATTAGCACAATCTATAGACATCTACGCTATGCTAGTGAGAGCAAGGTTAGCTAGCTGTTCTTCAAACACATCCAACAATTCTGCATCCTAACTGAGAGATGGATCAAGAGAGAACACATGAGTCCTGGCAGAGAAAACAGGAGTGATTCTCATTGTTCTGATGTTAATGCTTGGGGGAAAAGGTAAGAAACCAAAACTCAATTATAATCTGGGCTGGTGAGATGGCTCCACAATTTTGAGTATGTGAGTAATTATGGAATCATGGAATATAAGACAGGCTTCATGTGTTCTGAACAGTTAGATGAGTGACGTGTAACTAAATATATTCAAAGTTCAAATATAGCATGCAGTTTCTGTGGCGCCCAGAACCCTTCAGGGACAACTAGTCAGTAGCCAAAGCCACAAATAAGAAAGAGAGTAAAGAGACAGACTTTGATGTACTCAATCAAGTCACATGAAGAACACAAAAACTCTTTTTAGTGACAGAAGAGGCCAACTGTTTTATCAAAATTGAAGTGTGCCTCTTCCATATAGGCAGCAGTAAGAAACAGTCCGCAGTGGACAGGGCAGCACACATGGCGCTGTGAGATGTGAATATTAAGAGGGAATGCTTGCATTTATTCAGTGCATGGCTTGGCTTTCACACACACACACACACACACACCACAGACACACAGTAGACACACACACAGCATACAAAGACACACACAACACACACAGTACACACACATACACACACCACACAGACACAACAGACACATAAACACACACAGACACACACACCACATATAGACACACACCAGGCACACACACACCAGACACATACAGACACACATACACAGAAGCACACACACTTTTCAAGTATTTCTAAATTTCCAAATTTCACATGGTCTTTTCTGCCGATAGACCAGAACTTCACAAACTGGGTAAGTTACTAACAACAAAAACTTATTTGGTTCATGGTTTTAAAAACAGAACAGTTTCTAAACTGCCTTTAATCCCAGCACTTGGGAGGCAGAAGTAGACCGATCTGATTTCTGAGTTCAAGGCCAGCCTGGTCTACAGAATGAGTTCCAGGACAGCCAAGGCTACACTGAGAAACCCTGTCTCAAAACAAAACAAAACAAAACAAAACAAAACAAAACAAAGTTAGAAAGTAAAGTAGAAATGTGACCAAATTTATACTCTTTATCAGGAAGCCACCTATACAACAGCAACATGAATCCATGTGTGAGAAACAAAACCACCTCTTAAAGGGGCATTTCAGTCTAGCACTGAGGCACAGGCCTTTAGTCCCAGTATTTATAGGCAGAGTGTGGACACTATCTGTCACTTTAAGGCCAGCCTGATCTATACAGCAAGTTCTAGGCTAGCCAGGACTGCAAGACCCTGTCTCCAAACAAAAGGAGGTTAAGATTCATAGTATTCTCGGTTTTAGAGCTATTTGAATCACAGCAAATCCCCCAGGCAACTTGCCCTGTAGAAACCCAAAATCTTTGAACCTAAAATTACCCAAGTCCACTTGGTTTCCACTAAGGATGACTTGACCACTGTTTCTTCCTCCTGTGTACCCTTATTTTTGTTGTTTTTGTTTGTTTGTTTTTTAAATGTAACTAAGAATGACCTTGAACTTCTAGTCTCTTGTCTCCAAGTCCCAAATGTTGGGACTTCAGGTCCACACCTATGCTCGGGGCTCTTTCTCAACTTTAATTTTAATTGATAGGTGAAATGATTACATTAATGGTGTGAGCTGTCTGTCAAGTTTGGTGTATGAATACATTGGAGAATGGCTAAGCTGAGCTGATTTAGCATAGACACCTGTCCTGGTTTTGACCCAGAATGCCAGTATCTAATACAGCAAAGCATGCAGCTCCTCTATCATCCCCATGATGGCCCAATCAACAAGCTGCCTGGAAACAGAAGAGTTCAGCGAGACGCTCAGGCAAGGAGGACAAGAAGAAGACAAGACAAACAGGTGTTTTCCCTTTCACGTGACTAGGCTACACCAGAAGTTGGGATATATCTCAGTGGTACAGAAACTGTCTAGCAAAAAGGAGGTCCTGAATTTGGTCCCTGGTAGAATGGGGGCTGGGCAGACTAAAAGTTCACACCTTAAAGAATTACATGTAGCTCTCATTCAGCATTTCCCAGGCTTGGTCAGCAAGATGGCGAACCCATCACATTCCCACCCGGCCACAAAACCCTGCTGTGCCCACAAGCTCCCGAACATATTTTTGTTGTAATAAATGTTGACACTGAAGTCTTAAACACAAGATGATTCCACTTCAAGATAGCTTCAGTTGGGAAATAAGTCGACATGGAGAAAATAGATTTTTTTTATTAAAAAGTCTTCTGTTGTATACTGAGAAACTGACTTGTTATCTTTTATTTCTTCATAGATAGGGTTTCATGGTACAGCCCAGCTGGGCTGCCAACTCATGGCAATCCTCCTGCCTCAGACTCCGAAGTGCAGGAATTTTTAGTGTTAAAGGTGTGGTGGTGCTATAGTGGTTTTTTGTTTTGTTGGTTTTTTTTTTTTTTTTTTTTTTGGTTTCCCTTTTTAATTTGATGTTTTAGAAAAACATGTTGAAATAATCATAATTTTTAAAAAAGTCTCTTCAAAAGGAAAGCATTTGAGTTGGTGTCAAAAACCTTTTTTTTTAACAAACCATTCAATGTTTATTATTATATTTTCTTCTTTACAGAACTATGATACATGAAACATAACATTTACATTTTAACTGCTTTTAAAGCACACAACTTCATGGTACCGAGTGCATCCCACACCTAGGGGCTTCCACGCCATCCTTCAGAACCATGTGACACCATCACTAACCACCCCCTCCCCCACCCCTGCTGGCATTAGCCTACTTTTTTTCTCTACCATGATTACACACATTTGGTAGTGCTCTGCACCTTCAGAATAATGCCACTTCAGAGTTTACTGATGGATTATACAAAACACACTATACATTTGGGGACAATAAAGCCATTGCTAGAATTTTTGGTTCACAGAACCATCTGCAGAGAAGCTACCCACGTGTGAAGAAGCCAGGGAATTTGTGATTCTGTTTCATCATTAACCCCCACACTCCCATGAACGTCTTTGAGCGAGAGTCTTATTCTACGGTGTCTGTATCAGCCCTTCCTGACCCTGCTGGAACAAAGCTGTGCAGGCTCTCACAGGTCCTGACGGCTCAACACATGGGCTGTCACTTTATTAAAGGATGCTTTATTTCCTGACATTTCTAACACGTGCATAGACTGTTCTAGATTTGAGGCTGAGAAAGAAATCCAAAGAGTGGCTTACCCTTCTAGAGCAACGGTTCTCAACCGGGTCAAAACCCTATCAGGGGTCCAGTGACTCTTTCACAGGGGTCACATATCAGATACGTTGCACATCGGATATTCACATTACGATTCACAGCAGTAGCAGAATCACAGTTATGAAGGAGCAACAAAGTAACGATGTGGTTGGGGGTCACCACAGGGTCACCACAGCATGAGGAACAGTGCCAGAGGGTTGCAGCCTCAGGAGAGCCGAGAACCACTGTTGGAGATGCCTTCCAGAATGCTGGGAATAAAGGCCTGAGTCACCACACCTAGTTTTAATGTCTTATTTACTAGTAGAGCTTATTTAGAGTGCCCAGAGGGGGCTGAAAACACGTTTCCAGTCTTTTTATTCAAAGTCCCACTTAAGAATTATAAAAGTTCATTGTTTCAAAAAATCCTTCTAGAAATTAAAAAAAAAAAAAAGTATGCTATTCTTTGTTTTAAAATGCATAGAAATGCATAGAAAAGAAAAACCTAAGGGAGAAAAAAAAATGGGATACACAGATTTTTGTCCTAACTGTAACTTTACTCTCTGACCAGCTGTGGCCAAGCCAGCATCTCTCCTCTGTCATGTAACTCCTGAATTTCCCATGGTTCCTTCTCCCTCCCCGTTCCCCATGGCCATCAGTTATATTAAGCATATGTTTTCATGCATAGTATTATGGGTATTCTCTAGACAGTCAGTCTGCTGCAGAGAAATCAATCCCAGCAGTGAGCTGCGATCATGAGTTCTCAACACCTTCCTGTGACTTCATGGAGAGACTATTTATACCCAGGCAGAGTCTGAATGTGTAAAACAGCTGTATGTGTGCACGTGTGTGCATGCATGCGTGTCTCACTCTGCATTAAGAGCAACAAAGGCAGAAGACTGCGTTTGTCAACAGTAGATTTCTCCACAAATTCAACAGTTTCCTGTTTGGTGTCACTGGGAGAGAGCACCCAGAGCACACTAGGTTCCAGGAGGTGTGGGAACTGTCACATGTGTAATCTGGTCCTTTTGCGTATGATTTCCAACCACACTTCATAGGTAACATGACAGAGACTCACCCAATGTGAAAATACTTGTTCAGAAACCATGGCAGTATGTGGAGACAAAAACATTCCTTCCTCTCTTCTCTCATTCTGTAACACTTCCCTGATAGCAACACCTCGGAAGGCGTGCATTAGCGTGTCACCGTAAGACCACTATCTAGAGAGGAGTCAAGGACACACAAGTCCTTTACAGGGCTGCCTACCAACTACTAGCCACTTGCTCCAGTTGCTGGCAGGCATATGACAAGAAGGAAATGAGTGAAATGGTCTTAGAACAGAAACAACCAGAATGACACAGACAGGAAGTACAGAGACTGTCATTTTCAAAACTGCTTATAACTATCTGATAAGCCCTAGTGGATATCTCAAACAATACTGCCCATTCATTTGTTCTAAAATCCACACTGGAATATGTATGGAGACTCAGACTCAGGCATACAGAAAAGTGACAGACAGACAGACAGACAGACAGACACACACAGAGATACATACATAAACATGCACAGAGAGACACACACACTCACATACACAAACACACACACATATATACACAGAGACAGACAGAAAGACACATACAGTCATGCACTCAGACTCAGAGACAGATGAAAGACAGACACACAGACACATACACAGACATGCACACAAACAGACAAGATACATACATATGCACACAGAGACAGAAACACGCACACACAGGCACACAGAGATAAACAGATACAGAGACACATACAGAGACATGCACTCAGACACACATAACACACACATGCACACAAAGACAGACAGACAGACAGACAGACAGACAGACAGACAGACAGACAGACACCCAAGGATAGATTCTAACCTCAAACCAGAAACCCTGCCTCCACCAAATGCTCTTTCTTTACAGTAACTTGTGTGAAGCAGCCAGCAGGATACAGAAGGAGAAAGAAACTGATTGTGTGACTTTGGATCAAAACAGCAAAGCCAGAGGCAGACAGTGTTCACTGGGGCCTCTGTATACTTGAGTGTCATCTCATGTAACCTCACGACTGTCTTCCAGGTGCGATCTGTCATCCAGTTTCGTTGCACAGTAAAACCCAAGTAACAACTTCAAAGCATCTGGAGACTGATTATAAACAACCAGTTTCCATCGCGGAGCACAGTCTAGGAGACAAGTCTCAGCTTCCATATGGGGACACTGGGTCAGGACACTGGACTCAGTGGATCACTCTGGAGCTCCCTGAGATCCCAGAGTTGAGAGTCTGCACAGCGGCAGTAGATATATGGCAGTGTGTGACAGCAATACACGGTCACCTCCCACACCAGCGGCATCCTTGCCATCACAGAGCAGAGGACCCGGCCACTAACCTAGAGTTACTGCCAAGGAGGCATTTTGCTTCCCTTCAACACCTTCTCAAACACTAGAAACCTAGTATTTTCCTCACTGAATACACTTGGCTTGGAAGTCGGCTCTGTGGCTGCCTAAGTCAACACAAAGCTATGGGAGCTGTGATGTCACCACGCTCTACCCTGCACTCTCAACGAAGTTGGCTTTGTAGCTGCCTATGTCAACAAGGAGCTATGGGAGCTATGGCACCACCACGCTCCATCCCAAGCGTGCATTCTCGATAGGACATCTCCTACCGTTGGAATTCTCCTTTCTCAGAACCAAGCAGCCGGCTTTGTTTTGATAAGGGCTACTTTAAAATCCTCAGGGACCCAGGCCTGCCAAAATCAAACTGAAAAATGTTGGTGCCACACCATTTGAATGAGTTCTTCTAAAAATACCACCCTGAGAACTTGGGACGATTAGATTTTTCTACAGCCATGCATGATCACCAGGACCCGTGGCACAGGCTATGCAGTGGATAGGTATGGATGAAAAAGGTCTTCAGGAATACTTAGAGAACTAAGCCAGAGGGGGCTGGAGCTTCCAAAGAGCACCAGCCTGCACCTCCCGCAGTGCCCATGTGTTCAAGCACTGCACCTCTCTCATTACGGGGCTACCATGAGCTTGTCTTTGGGATACACCTTAAAGTAACATGAGAAGGTCATGTTACTTCCTTTCTCAGGTTTAAAAAAAAAAAAACCAACCAAACAAACCACTCTCTGGAGCCTACTAAGTCTAGATTAGCACCAACCTAGTAAGGGTTGTCCTGAAGTGTTAAGTTACTGAGTGACATCATGTACTCTGGTTTTCTTTCAGCCGTGGGACTCTCAGACTGAGAAGTCAGGAAGGTTAGACAGACCAGATAACTATTTTTAGAGGATCGAGAGCTAAAGGTCACTAGTGTCTAGATTCATAAGTAATTACTCTGCCATTGCATGTATTATTAACATCATACATGCATTAGTCATTTTACTATCAAAACTCACCACAGTCTACCATGGGTTTTATGAAACTGTGAGGTGTCAGATCTTTCTGTAGCTATTCGTCCCTCTCTCAGCTGAGCAGAGACTTTTCCGTAGACTTAGATAAAGCCATCCCTACTCCCCGAATGGAGTCACATTGAGGGCCCGGTGGTGTGGACTTGCAGAGTCCTGAGCAAGGTGAGCTACCCTGGCCAGCATCTAACTGATCATGAACTGGGCGCTCCCCTTTCAGCCTCTCTTCCCTCTTCTACAGAGAAGCATGTAAGGATAGTTTCCCAGCAGCCAGTCAAGTTCATGCACCAAGAACAAAACTCAGCACTGCCTATAAGGTAAAAGTTTAACACATCCTTCTTGTTTCACAACTCAAATACATACGAGTTTAACATGCTCTATACATTAACTGTAGCTGAAACTCAGACACTTTTATAAAAATAAATGCTATTTAATAGTACATGCATGTCCCTGTCACCGGGCCAAGTATTGGGCTAAGCCACAAACAAGACAAAGAGCAGGACCCTCGGGAATCAATTCCTCTGCTAAGTTAAGTGATCGATACAGGCATCCAATAAGGAATTCGAAACCAAACACTGTGTTTTTAAATTACCCATATGTTTGTTCCAGGGCAAGGAGAAGCATGCCAATGACCCACACAGAACCTGTCCTAGGGTAATAATGAGAGGTAAAGAGGCCAGCCATGTAGTAAGAGAACAAGGTGACATGGGAAATTTCATTTGGATGTTTGTGTTAAGCTACAGTTTGTCAAACCCTACACAGACTCCCTCAACATCTTCTAAACACATTTAAAAAACAAAACAAAGAGTTTTAATATGCAGAAAGAGGTAGCACAAGCCGATAATTCCAGCCCTTAGAGGAGACTGAGATGGGGGTTTCCTAGACTCTGAAGCCAGGCTGTGCTACACACTGAGTTCCAATCTAGCCTGGAATATGGTATAAGGCCCTGTCTCATAAGAAAAAGAGACAGTTTAATAGATGCTGTGAAAAGAAATCTCATGCAGATTCAGAAGGGTGGCATTACTGTAGGTCACTCTGGAATTTAAGCATTTGAAATACAGATGTTTTAGCATCACTCTGAGGAGGCTTTAGGTGGCAACCATAAGGAATGACAAGCTTGATCTTGTGTTTTCAAGTCTAGTGTTAATTAACACTTCTTTACAAAGTGCCTTCTTTTCCAATCAGGTCATTGGTTGTTCAGAAATGACAGTGAATCTCACAAGGAAACAAAGTAGGGCATTACCAAATGCGTATAAAATACTCTTTTGCCAAATGCACATCCAGATTTGAGGCTCGGGGCTAGAAACGTCTAGAGACATTGAAAACCAATTTATCAAAAAGGTCAGTGGCCTCAGGATGTTCTGAAAGTTTCTAAGAAAAGTTTGTGGAAGGAGCGTCCAAGATCATACATGTTCCTTGAAATGAGAGCTGAGGGTGACCAGGCTGCTCACTTCCCACAGAACCCCACGACTTAAACGGTACCCCTGGAATTTATCACTGAAAATGCCATGTTTCAGCCTCCCGTCTCCTCTCTTCTGTAATGCCCAACGACAGGTATAAATAGGCCCTGCGATCACTCCTTGGTAGACATCTGGTTACTTTCCTGCCTCCTGAGATCCAAACCTGTGTGACATCAATCATTTTGACAGCTGAACAATTTATGTGTCAAAGGACCTCCACTTGGGAGTTGGGGGAAAGACTAAGATTTCTTTTGCTAAAATGTCTCCCTGTGGCCATAAGTCCAGAGTTAAACAGCGACTAGACTCAAAGTTATTTTTAATGATGAATTCCTTGAATAAAAATAGAAACCCCTTTCTTCAATAAAAGAGTCAAAACTAGACCCTTGTTTAAAAGGTTTCTGACTTATGATATAATAAAAGTGAATCATTAAAACATTATTTTCCAAAAAAATATTACTAATTATTTTAACAGTATAGTTCTCTGAGTCCATAAATTTCACAGAAGGATACATCCATTCATGTATGATGGATGCATTCTAAATTATCTGTGTATGAAAGCATGTATGGAGTGTATATTCATGTATGGGGGTATGTGCACATTGAGGAGGTCCATGTGTGTACATGCACACATGTTTGTAACAGGCTTCTACACTCCAGTGGTTGACCATAAATGTCTTCCTCTACCTTACTCTTTGAAGCAGAGTCTCTTGCTTAACCTGGAGTTTGCTGTTTTGGTGAGCCTGGATGCTGGAGAGCCACTGGAATCTGTTCATCTCTAACTGCTTCGCTCACTAGGGTATCAGATGTGTACGTGGCTTTTCTGTGCGTGCTGGGGGCCTGAACTCAGGTCCTCATGTTTTCACGGCAAGCACTTTAGCCCCTGAGCATCCCCAACCCAAATGAAAGTCATTTTTAAAACTTAGGTTTGTAGTGAACATGTAGACACATTGTTTTCCTTTTCATTACACAGTAAGCAAATCAGTCTAATATTCTATACGACATTTAATTGGGTAAGGTGTTATAAGTAAACTCATGATAATGTGAGGTACACTACAGGGGGTGTGCAGCTCTCATGCAGCTGCTCTGTCAGTCTGTGTAAGAGACTTGAACCCCTGTGAACCTGTGTCCATTCTGAACCTATGTCTCAAAGTAAAGTTTTGACAGTAAAATGGTTTAATTAGCATATGATCAATCTGCGTCCATTTGTCTGAAGGATGCTTAAACCTTTATGACCCTGGTTATTAAACAATTATGCAAAAACTGATATAAGAAGTTTAATCCCTTAACTTAGGTTTTCACTAAATAAAATGCAGTGGAGTCTAGTTATTTGCTGTAATTACATTCTATGAAGTCATGACTAAATTAACAACCGAACAACTGAACCATTGCTCCTGGGGGAAATACAGCTCAGGGTCCTGTGAGCCTCAAAGCACAGATCCTCATGCTAGCAGAAGGACTGCTTTACCAGCTAAGCCATTTCCTCAGCCCAGTAGTTAGGGGAAAGAGACAGCTAAGTACATGCTTCTGATCTCCCCAATGTCATTTAGATTTTTATCTCAAAAGTCACTGAAAGAAAGGAACCCTCTGTCTTTTCTATGCTCTTCAAAATGTGTCACTCTGGGTAGCCACAGAATAGTTGGTGATTACAAAACTAGTGTTTGTTTTTAAGGACTGTCCTATTCGTCCTGAGATTTCTCAAGTGTGATGAATGAACACCCTCCCCCCACCCCCCAGGACCTTTAGACTCATCTGGGCTCATCCTCCTCCACTCAGTCTGAGGGGAACCAAGGGGAACTTTCAAACATTAATGCCTGAGTTTATGCAGGAACACCTGTCACAGACTCCTATCAGTTAGAGACCCTGTGAGTTTGTCACGCAAAAGGAGAATTGAGAGTGGGACCTCAAAACTGTGCGATGTCACCAAAATGAACTGTTTGCCCACAACACCCTGCAGAACACTTCTCAAGCAGGTAAGACAGATGTGAATTTAAATACAGACATTAGATTGTATTAGCCACCAAATGCATTAGCCATTAATAATCCATTCTTCTCTTCCGAAAGCGCTGTGCAAAACCCATCGAAGAACACGGTAATGTGGTGGAAAATGGAGATGTTCCTTATAGAAATCTAAACCTTTCAGGAATTAAACCTCAGCAATTCCAAATTAACATTTAAGAACTAATGAACATAATCAAGAAACCACTTGGGAAAGGGCGCTAACTGGCTTTTAACTTCAACACTAGCAATAAACCAAATTCCTCTCTTTGGTCTAATTCACAACTACAGCAGAAGTGGATTTCCCCCAGAAGCAAATAAGTCAGGAAAAAAAGCTGCCTTTTCCCCTTTAAGAGGCGGAAGGGGACCTTGCAGAGCACAGCCCAGGGCCCTACCCGGAGCAGGCTGGCTCTGTGCAGGGCTTCACACCTGCATGGACTCCCACCCCAGAGAGGTAGTGAAACGTGTCTCCCTTTAATCCAACTCCAGCATGGATGATCAATTTCTTCCTGGAAACAGATCCCTCACTCCCGGGGCAGCTCTTTTTATCTCTTCTCTTACTGACTTCCAGTTTCCACACCCACTCTCAGACTCACTTAGGACCTTAAATCCCACCACTTACAGAGAGAAAGCCGATTGTCAGAGAGGCTTCTGCTAAGCATCTACTTCAAACCCAATTTACAGGAGAAAACAGAGAATGCTTCCTTCCTAAGAGTAAAACTCTTCCCAAACCCCTACAAGCAAGGGCTCACAGGCTCTCAATACACGGACTGGAAAAGGACCAGGGACTTCTGGCAGGACAATGGAAGGCCAGCACCCAGGCTGAAGGGGCAGGTGCGGCTCCTTGGGAGAGGGCATGGCCTCTGTTGTTGTTTACTGGAACAAAAATTTTCAGAAGGGGTGTACGTTTGGCTTTCCACAGACTCGGTGCAAAGGTCTGAGGTGCATACTTTGCATATTAAAGCAGATCTGGAGACCAGGTTCTCCCAACATCCCTCAGTCCCTACCTGGCATACCCTGCCTGCAACCCTCATCTTTCCAGTCCACTGGCTAGGCTGCCCTTCCTCTAGAGGTTCCTCCCTTCCTATATAATCCAGACATTTTTGTCTGTCATCATCACGGTCCTCCTTGTCTTCTTCCTCTTCTTCCTCCTCCCACTCCTCTTCCTTCTCCCTTCCTCTTCCTTCTCTCTGTGCATCCTTTCTCTCACCCCATCACAGGACCCCCAACCCCAGCCTCAATCCTTGGGGCCAGTCAGCTTTCTCGAAAGGGCAGCTTCCCAATAAACCTGCTTTTACTATAATCTAATCTGGTTTGGATCACCTCATTTCACTGGTGTTGGAGAAATAGCTTATCAGTGTCTACATCTGTTTTCTTGATGGTAGTGAGGGTAACTCAAGGTTATACCCATGTCCACCTCTACCTGTCATACATATTAAAATGTCCTTTTTCCTATACCAGCCCCAGGCATTGCCTCAATAAAACTAAAAAGGACAGAACTAAAACTGGACACTGGTGGTACATGCCTACAAATCCCAACACTTTATCTAAGGCAGGAGGCTTGCCAGGAGTTCAAAGCCAGCCTGAAGTTATGCAGTGAGACCCTGGGGGCAGGATGAGAAGAGCAGAAGTTAAAAGACAGGGCATTTCCTGGTCAGACTGGTTACTAAAGGATGTGACGGGCGTGTGGAATGGAATCCATTTTCATCATTAACTATATTCAGTTATACAGAAAATTATATACGAAGGGATTCTGCTTTAAAATTACTCAGAGCACTCTAGAATTTCCAGGCATGCGCTTTAATCGAGGCGGTATCCCTGAAATCTTAATGAAGTTCAACTGGCTCAAGAGCAATGTTTCTCAACCCTCCTAACACTGCAACCCTGTAATACAGTTCCTCACATTGTGGTGACCCCCAACCATAGCATCATTCGTGCTGCTACGTGACAGCCGTAACTTTGCTTCTGTTGTGAATCGTAATGTAGACATCTGATATCCAACCACCCAAGGGGGTCACACAACCCACAGGTTGAGAACCAGTGCCCCAGAGAACCTTGATCACTGACTGATCCTCCCTTCAAGAGATTATATTTCGAGAGGAGGGAGAAAATTCTAGAAATAAAATAGCAATGTGGGTTTCTTTTGTTGTTAGCATCATAGACACAAGGATTAGACAGCCAGCTCCCAGCTTGGCACTGGCTCAATTTAGATTACTTTTTCCTCAAGACACTGCCATGGTATGAAGTCATCCAGCAGCAGCATGACCTCTATGAGGTCAGGAATGGCCTGAAATTTTCTTACTTCTTACTACTCAATTAGAAGCATGGGAGGAAATCTACTAACTAGTCTTGCTTTTCATCGGTATCCTAAGGGTTGAAGCCAGCTCTTGTGCAAAGGCCTGGAACCTCAGACGCCTGGGAGGCTGAGGCAAGATTATCCAGGGCCTGCCTGGGCAACTTAGTGAGACGCTGTCTCAAACTAAAAAGTTTAAGAGTGTTTGCGTGGAGGGGGTGCTGGGGTGCTGCTCTGTGGTCATGCACAAGACCCCGAGTCCAATCTCCAGCACCTCAGAAAATAAGAGGAAACAGAGCGTTGAAGGACTGCTGTAAACACTGCGGTGTACCTAATACATAGTCCCATCATGTCATCGGGTTTTACAAGGCAAAGCGTTATGAACCGCTATTCCATCAAACAGGATGATCTATGAGCGTTTAAGTCTTTGTGTGTGTGTGTGTGTGTGTGTGTGTGTGTGTGTGTGTGTGTGTGAACTGGCCAGAATGGGAGACAGCCAGAGTTCTAAGAAGGAATCCAAGAGCCTATCGGGACCTGTTCTGCTGACTTTATAAATAGAACAGCTTTTTTTCCAACTATAGGTTCTAAAACCAGGAGGGAGAGTTAAGACATGCTGTTTCACCCACTCTATCCTATCTCTAGAGCGACACTCAGTGTCCTTACAAGGGACAGAGTTATAAAATCTAGGCATTGAGCAAATCCAGTGGGAAGAAAAGGGTGCAGACCACACATTGTCACCCAGAAGGGCTGCCTAAAGCCACCTTTTACAGACAAGCAACATCAATGAAGACATTATATACCTGTTGCTTGATGTTATTTTCAACACCATCTTTATATAGTGTGCTCACTGGTAACAAATCCTTCCACCTCTCTCTTAAGCACGCACGCATGCGAACTCGTGAGGGCAGTCTATTATGTATACACTCTATCAGAATCAAAACTTGTGAATTAAAGAAAATCTAAAATAATAAGCTTTCACCATGAGAGAAGAATATAAGTTATATATTCTATTAGCACTTTTCCCCATTACTTTAGAAATACTTAGAACGCTAACAGATTATAAGCATTTTCAGTCATAACAATTTGCATCTTCTGCGTACACACGCATATTTATTGATGAAATGCCAACAGCCTCCTCCACCAGTCTCAGCCTCCTCCATCAGTCTCAGCCTCCTCCATCAGTCTCTCCAAACAGACTGCTTGGCACCACTCCCAAGGAGTTGGATTCTTGTGGTTTGGGGTGGAGCCCAGGGATTTGCATTTCTTTCTAACCAGCTTTCAGGTGGCATTCTGCTTGAAGGCTACAGTCTGAGATTGATAAGAATCATTGATTTAATGCTATACATGTTCTACGAGGCTTAGTCTCTCTGGAGGTCCAGAGGTGGAGTATTCAGAAAAAGTAAACACAATACTATTGAAAGAATACAGACTCGGGTGCAAATGTTTAGGTGAGCTGTGTGGTTTGCATCTGTGAGCATCAGCCTTGCTAAACATGGATCACACCTTTTACCCAGCACCAGGAAGTCTGAAGCAGGTCTGTTCTGAATGTGAGGACAGCCTAGGCTATATAGTTCGTGGGCCAGCCTAGGCTAGTGTATAAGACACTGACTCAAAACACCAAAATAGGAAAAAAAAAAAAAACAAAATTTAAAAAGCCCAGATAAACCAAGTGTGTGACTGCAAACCAAGCACACTAGAAACCACGGCGGAGAACAGGTGTCAGTCCAGGGCCACCTAGGGTTAAACACTGGGTACTAGACCAGCTTTCAACTCTGTCTCAAAAGAGCAGGAAGAAAACAGTTATAAATCCACTCATCTTCAGCATCAAGTAAAAACTGCATTTTCACAAAGCAGTCCTGTGGGAAAACATGCCAGCCAATCAATAGGAACCAGGAGACTGGATTCTATGTCTAAACCCAGACTTACACTGTGTCCAGGGGGAGCCACTGACTGCTCACAGGGAAGCGAGGCTTTTGAAAGCTCACCCAGTCACAATGCACCATTCTCCTCTCAGCACCTGGAGGAGGACTTGGTGCTTGGAGTCTGGAGTGCTTTAAAGCTGAGGTCATCTAGCTCTCAGAATTAGAGAAAATCCAAAGTAATAAACTTCCACCATGAGAGAAGAATATAAATTATATAGCAAACAAAAAGTCAAAGAGCACAAGACATTATGAGAAACAGAGGCCAGCATCCTGTGAGAGTGAACTACCAATGGCAACACAGCTCCCATCGAAGCAGTTAGGAATGGGTTAATCAGGCGTGCCAGCATCATAACTAATGGGCCAACTATGAACACATCCATAGGAGAAGAAATCCATGTGGAGAATTTTCCTCATAGCCCACAATGGACAGGGACTCTATTCTACCTGTGGTGGCTGCCATCTCCAACTGACTCTAAAGACGTGGAGTGTCAGGGCTGGAGAGATGGCTCAGCGGTTAAGAGCACTCACTGCTCTTCCAGAGGTCCTGAGTTCAATTCCCAGCAACCACATGGTGGCTCACAACCATCTGTAATGAGATCCGATGCCCTCTTATGGGATGTCTGAAGACAGCTACAGTGCACTCACTCATATACATGAAATAAATAAAATAAATTAAAAAAAGAAAAAGATGTGGAGTTTCATAGTTCCAGCAGATGTCAGACTAGCTACTATGAACAAGTGTACAACCAAAACCTACTAACAATACTGAGGGGCTGGGGGAGGCAAATAATATATTTCTTAATGATACTATAAATATAATGTGTTGTTTTTAGCGCTGCTGGAGATTTCATGCAGGACCTCATCATGCATGCCTGGCAAGCACCTGACCACGGTGCTGTACTCCAAGCCTACGCATAACTGTTTAATAATCTTTTCAACTACTGTTGATAGCAAAAGTCTAACCTAGCAGGGAAAGGTCTACAGAGCCACTGCTGGGAGCTGCAGAGATTCTCATTACATGGGGAAACGATGGAAAAGTCTTCAGTCAAACAGTCCCAAGATGCTAAGAGCTTAGGGAGAAGCAAAGAACCAGTAAAAAAGGAACACAGGAGCAAGAAGGTCCAAGAGGAAGCCCCGCCCACAAACTTGAATCATCAGCCAACAGGAGAAAGAATACCAGAGCAGAAGCCCCTCCCACAAACTCCAATCACACAAGAGCAAGAAGATCCAAAATGAAGCCCTGCCCACAAATTCAAATCTCCAGCCACAGGAGCAAGAAGGCCCAAGCGGAAGCCCCGCCCACAAACTAGTAGACACCAGCCAAGACCTCACAATGCTTCTTTCAGGAAGTCACTAAGACAGGCTTTCTCAACTCATTATTAATGACACGCTGGCAAAATCCCGGAGGTGCAGAGCTAGATGACCTCACGTTTAAAGCACTCCACACTCCCAGCACCAAGTCCTCCTCCAGGTGCTGAGAGCAGAATAGCTGGGCTCAAGTTAGCATTCATTCCATGCCAGGGGTTCCTACACAGAAAAAGATGAGCTACTCCCGAAGTCCTGCAGTCCTGTGTTCTCCGCTTCTCCTGGTCATAAACTTCTTTGTGTCTAGCATCACCCCAAAATTCAGATGATCAAACTAGACACAGGGCCTCCGGAGCCTTGATTTGCACCAAATACAACTGTTCATGTGCCCTGCTGCTATGTGCAGTTGTTGCCGCCCCCCCCCCCCGCCGTCCCCCTCTCCACACACACAGATGAGGGGAAACAGCCCCACCTTCAAGGTGACATTCTCTTTTAAGAATAAAACAGGTAAAGACTACCTCTGCCAGGAACCAGGACCACACACACGCATGCACGCACATGGGGAAGCCCCATGTGGTCCCTGCACTAGAAATGGCTCCCCAAGAACAGGTAGAATGGGTGTAGCTACCCCAAGAAGGAACGAGGAAGGGGCCAAGGGGTGGGATACCAGGGCTCCAAACCTGTACTGCTAAGATACCTCAAACTTGTCATCTCTTTCTGTTCAGAAGGGAGACAAAGTCTCCCAAAGACAAAACACAAATTTGAACAGGAGAGCCAGCCCCCACACCCCCAAGAAACAAGCACATGTCCTGACTTCTCCTTCTCTGGAGTCACATTCCTCTGGAATCCCACACAGCCTGAGTTTCACCAATCACATGCAACTAAAATTACAACTTCTTGTTATTTTGAAGGAAGACTGCCAAGTAATTAGAGCTCACATTTTTAAAACAGAGAATCAAGTAAGTGTGGCTACGCACGCATACTTCCCTTACACTGAGAAGTGCTAGGCAAAAAGGATGGTGTTATCAGACACATTCCTCTGTTTGGCCTATTTCAGCCACACCCACCCTTGCCTGCCCATCCCCCAAAGAACTCTCCTAGGGCAGTGCAACAGTATCCAGTCAGTTGTCAATAAGTCAAAGCACAGAAGGGGTCTTTCCTTGTTTCACAACCAGCCTGGAAATGGGTGATGGATGTAGTAGGTTAGCCGGAGGGGCTGGGAAGTCTACTGTGTAACTTCCAGTCTTCAAGGGAGAGCATACGTGAGCTTGCTTCAGCCACAGGGAGCAGATAAGGCGCTGATGTGAAGAGAAGCTGTGAACAAAGGCAATGAGGTACCTATGGTGAGGTACCTATGGTGAGGTACCTATGGTGGCTGGAAGAGGGTGGTGAACAATATTCACTTGTTGTGTGTGTGCACGCGCATGTGCGTGTCTCTGTGGGCCAGAGGTCAACCTCAAGTGCTGTTCCTCAGGAAAATTCCACCTTAAAAACAGCACAAACAAACAAACCAGGGCAGGGGAGATGGCTCAGCAGTTAAAAACACTCACTGCTCTTCTGGAGGACCTCGGTTCGGTTCCCAGCACCCACACGGTGACTTACAACTGCCTATGAGTCACTCCCAGGGGATCTGATACCCTCATATGACCTGGAAGGGCACCAGGTACACACATATTACATGTATATACATTTAGGCAAAGTAGTCACACACATAAAATATATTTAAAAAAAAGAAATGCTTTTCATAGAACTGATTTTTATTACATTATTTTCTGTGTGAGGTGTGTGACGTGCATGCGTTGTGCACAAGCACACATTCTTGCAGGCCATGGCACATGTGTAGGTCACAGGACAATTTGAGGGGACTCAGTCTTCTTGCCCTCCATGGGTCTCAAGGATTAAACTCAGATTTTGAAGTTTGGCTGTAAGCACCTCTCCCTGCTGGGACATCCATCTCACTGGCTCTGCCTTATTTCTGGATACAGGATCTCATATTAGCCTGAGACTCACAGACTAAGCTAGGCTGGCTTGCCAGAGCCCTTGGGGTCTGTCTGTCTCCACCTCCCCAGAACCATATGGCAAGAAGAGACCAGCACTCAAGGCTCTTTAGTGTGGGTTCTGGGAACCAAACTCAGATTCTCATGCTGGCACTACAGACACGAACTGAGCTATCCAGGTACCTATACTCATCATTAAACCAAAGCCCGTCCCCATTCTCAGCTCCACCCCACCCCCTCCCCCCCCCCCCCCCCCCCCCCCCCCCCGTGCTTCTGTGGCTTACTAGCTACTCATGGAATCTATAAGACAAAGTTAATGTAAGAGACCAAATCCCGCCAAATTCTGAAACTCCCCGGCCAAATGCTTCACTGACTTGAAAAGGGGCATCTATGGCAAATTTAGAAGTAATTATTATAGATAGAAGCTGATTAGCACCCACTCTCACCACTAACCCACTATCCCATTCCTCCACTCCACCCTTAACCCTCCACCCCACCCTTAACCCTCCACTCCCAACAACAAGTCCTGACTAAACCCAGTGTGGGGTGTCTGGGGGAGGAACAGCTAAACTAGGCTGAACCCACAGGGGCCTCTCACGGGCAAAGCACAGAATGAATGACTACATACTATAGGTTTTCCTTACATCCTGTGTGAATAGATCCTGCTTCTGCCTCCTGGGTGCTGAGATTAAAGGTGTGTGCTCTCACACTTGGCTTCAATACATTTTATACATTAAGCTCCCAGAGGTACCTCCCAAATGACCCTCCATTTCTGCACTGGTGCCTTGTCTAATTACCCTGGCTCTGAGGGTGAGCCAACTGAAGGCAGGGCCCACCCAGCTCACAAATCTCAGAAACGCATTCAGTGTTTACATTCCTTCCTTCCCAGGAACTTCAAACTACTTTTTTCTAGTTCCCTGTCTTCTCTCAGACTCCCCCAAACCAATGGTTAGTACTCTATTTATAAAAGCATTGAACGTGCATATGATTGCTCTGGGGGAGGTTAGTACTTCATGTTGCCTTCCTGTTGTGGGATTCACTCCCCATCGTCTAGGTCTTGTTGCGTATACTTTTTAACACTGTACATGGTGTGTGTGTGTGTGTGTGTGTGTGTGTGTGTATGTTGCACTAGCACCATGGTATCTGTGGAAGTTAAAAGACGACTTGTGGGCTGGCAAGGTGGCTCAGCAGGTAACGATGCTTACCACCAAGCCTGATGCCTGAGTTCAATTCCTGCGACCTCAATGGAAGGAGAATGGACGTCTCACAAGCTGACCTCTGACCTCCACATATGTGCTAAGGTATAGATACTGCTCACACACAATAATTAAGAAAGACAGCCCATGGGAGTGGGTTTTCTCCTCTACCATGTGGGTCCCAGGGACGGAACTCAGGCCGTCTGACTGCACAGCCAGAATGTTACCCACTGAGCCATACCACCAGTCCTCATCACATCATCTCCCGTACAGCCTCACACCATCCATCTCATCAGACACACACCTCCCTGGTTAAATTCATTCCTAATTATGTTTCGATTCTGACATTTCTCACATCTTTAAGATCATCCCAACTATGCACGATAACTGACTTTCATATATTTCCTTTAGGTACTCTTCCAAATTATTATGCTTCCAAAACGATGGGAAAGACTTATTTATTTTTTTTTAGGTATGTTTATACCTTTGAAAATACAAGTAATCTGGTCTTTCCATTTCTTATTAAGCAAGTCAAAACCTTGGCGTTGATAGTGACTACCAGCTATCCGAGAATGGTCGTGCAGCTGGCTGGCTTTCATCAGAAGGCTTTCCTGGTTTTCCATCCATTTGAGCATGTGCTGCTGCTGGACTGTGGCGATCAGTCCTCATCCTGTTTAAGTCATTTCCATCTGCTCTTGTTTGCTCAGACATTAGAAGACACGGCCAAAAACCATAAGCTATTTAAAAATAACTAATGTTCCCTCCTCCTTAATTTACTTTATTATTCTGAAAGTTCCCCTATCTTCCATAACACAGCCGCATTCATGAAGCAGCCCTCGTCTTAATGTGTTTTTAAAATATGCTCACTACTTGTAGTTTGGGGGGAAGGAGTATTTCTTTTGGTTTTGTTTTTCCAGACAGGGTCTTGCTATTTAGTCCAGGCTGGTTTTGAACTGACAACATTCCCATATCTGGCTTACAAACATGTACTCAAGCTTCCTGGCTTTAATTTACTGGTGTTTTACTAACATTATGGCTCCTAAATTTGTCAGGATATATATTTTCCATGCCCGTGGCACTGATTAAGTTTTGTGGTTATATTATGCTCATAATAATATAGAAAATATCTGTTCTCTAAAGATTGCCTATAAAACTATATAGGCTCTTAAGCAGATGAATATGGGTGAACTCATCTTAGAGAAATGAAAGGATTAGCTGATAAGAATTTATATACATGGCTATTTTGTGCTGGCATGAAAACCTGGAAATATCTCAAATGTCTATCAACAGAAAATAAATTGAATAAATTATGGCTTATCTAAACTATGAGTTACTATGTAGCTATTAACAAGAATCAGATTGCTATCTAGGGATCTGGAAAGGTGTCTATAATATGTTGGTAATGAAAGGAATCCACAGAGACATGCACACATTTACACGAACGGGCTGCCCCGTCTGAGACAGAGCATGTTCGTACTACTGTGGGAAGGGAGATTATTGTATTCGAAGGAAGAAATTTTTTCCAAAAGAATGACACGAACATACATAAAACTCTTACAATAATTCCCTCAGAATGATGGAACAACGAATGGCTTCTACTTTCCATAAATAAGAGTCTTACATGAGGGGGCTGAAGAGACAGAAAGCTCTGAGGTAAAGAGCACTGGCTATTCTTCCAGAGGACCCAGGTTTGATTCCCAGCACCTATGAGGCAGCTGACAACTGTCTGTAACTCCTGCTCCAGGGGATCCAACACCCTCACACAGACATACATGCAGTTAAAATACCAATGCACATTAAACAAAGAAACAATTTTTAAAGAAGGGTGCTATATGAATCATATTTAAAATTCAATGCATTGGAAGGTCCATGTCTCCAAAAAAAAAAAAAAAAAAAACCGAAAAACAACAACAAAAAACCTTCTGATTTTAAGAGCCTGAGGGTGGTAAGCAGCAAGCAATCATGTCTTCACAGCTGACTTTCCCTCCTCCAGAGTGAACTCCCTTCTTCTTACACTAGTTTGTCCTCTAAGGATCTGTTCAAGAGTGCCCAGAGACTTTCATCTATCCCGGTGTTTTTCTCTATATATAGTCACGTCTCTTCCCTCTGGTTTAATACAGTCTCTTTACAAAGTACCAAGGCTCCACTTCACTTCCTGATCCCACCCATGACAACAGTCTGTAAAAACCAGTTCTGGGGATCTGAGGTCCACAACCTCCAGGGCAATCTGTATTCATATGCACCTACCCCATCCACACATCCCTCCCACACACACACCTTTTGATAATATTTTTTTTAAAAAATCACAGTGTCTTCACTAACTTGAGCTGCAACTCCCTGGGCTTCTATGTTCCCCCAAGAATTCAAACATCACAGAACCCTCTCCCTGAAGTGGCTTCAGCTTGGGGAGGGTCCTTGCCTCCCTCATATTCTGGGACTCTCTTCTGCTCAGTTACTGCTTGCAGAAGCACATATTCTTGATCGTTCCTGTTGGATAGAGAAGGTATATAGTTACCCTACTGTCTGCCAGTGAGGCCATAGTAAGTCTGACTCATTCAGGGTCACTTACCGTCCCCACTGGCCAGCATGACAATCTAGCATGCATCAGTAACCAAGTGGTCACCATGACCGGCATGCACACTGCACCTTATTCTCATTTGGTTCTGATCTCAAAAATGTTTCATATTCCAGTTCCTCTGATTTTTTTTATTTTAATAAAGAAAGAGGATTTAATGGAGAACATATGACAGGCAGAAGGGGTGTTTTGCTAAATGCTGTCATCCATTATGACTTGGAAAAACCTAACTGGGTTGGACAGTTCAGCCGAAGGCAAATTAGTGTCACTGAGCATGCAGGCTCTAGGCCCAGCAGAGCACTGGAGTCTGCTGCAGCAGAGGACCTCCTGGATGTCAGCCAACACTGCAAAAGTCCTCACAGCACTCCCAAGGCAAAGGCAGGCTGATATCTTGTAGTTCTAGGTCAGCCTGGTCTATATAGTGAACCCCAGGCCATCCAAGGTTAACACAGTAAGATCCTGTCTGTCTAGTTAGAGTCACTACTGCTGTGATAAATACCATAACCAGAGCAACCTGGGGGGAAAGGGGTTTATTTCCAGCCTCTTCAGTGAGCTACAGCCAGCCCTTCCCAGAGTGCAGCCCTCTTCACCTTTCCAGTTGCTCTCACAGGGTGCAGAAGAACTCCAGCCTCTGAAGAATAAGTCCCCAGGATGTTGCCCCTGCTATAAGTTATTGGTACCTTACAGAGTCGCTGAAAGGACTCCCAAAATGAATAACACAAATAGAAAAAAAAAAAATTTAATGGAGACATTTACTCAGACGCTACATTTTTAGATACAACTTTTATAGTTCTTGCAAAATTAAGGAAAAACAATCCTAGCTATGTGTTCCAGAGATCTAACATGGTGGCATAAATAGCCTCTTGGTCTGTACCATGAGACTATCAGAAGAAACTATACGCAAAGGAGAAGACTGTGGACAGGGATAGAAAATAGACAAAGTATCACTTGCGAAGTGTCTTGCAGCCACTCAGAATGTCGTGCCATAACTCAAAAGCAATATGTAATGATGAAATCTATGTGCCAACTCTAGCAGATGCCACCCAGCCTGCATGTGCAAGGCAAGTTCAGTATAAGTATTTAAAGTTTATGTTTTTAAAAGCTGGATCCTCAAAGACATATCTGTTTTATCTTTGGAGACAGGATCTTGCTACATAGTTCAGGCTAGCCAAACAATCCAAATGTAGACCAGGCTAGCCTTGTACTTGCAGCCTGTGCCTCCCAAGTATCTGGTATCACAGGCATTTGCACCACTCCCAGCGGCTGAACATGTATGACTTGACTGGTCTGCTCACACAGTAATCATGGGAATATGGAGGCTTTGTTCAATAGTATCTGTGGTAACTTCAGCACTATTTGATGTCTACACAAGGCTTTCTCAGGCATTAGCTTAAAGTCAATAAATAACACAGGAGGAGAGCTGAGGCTTAGCCCCAACAGCTCACCAATGATTCTACAGGTGTCTTAATGAATACAAAAGGTCGCTGCATGAAGTCCTTACTCCTGGTATGCACGGGACACTGCTGGCTAGCACAGGGAAGGTCACACAGAACCTAGTTCCAGACTTAAAGGAATTTAGCATCTCTCCAGGAGGTAAGACTCATAAACAGTAACTATCAAAATATAAACAGGAGATTAACACAGAGAATGACTAGTGTATGGAATGCAAATGCTGAGTGAAACAAATGCTAAGTGGGTTGGGACTGGGTCAGATATCTTCCAAATGACACCGCCCTGTGGCATCGTTTTCTGTGATTGTAATAGAACATCACGAGATCTTCCGTGTTTACCATGTTTAAAGAATGGTGGTGCTATGTATATCCAAACTGTTGTGAAGCAGCCTACAGCACTTCATCCTCTCCATCTGAAACATGAAGCTTGTTACCCAGTAAGTCTTCATTTTACACACAGTCTTCCTCCACCCCAGAGACCACCGCCATCCTTGTTTTCTCTTACAAATCTTGCTACTTTAGGTGTTTCTCACAGAGAGAATCCTACTGTATTTGTCATTCTTTTGTGACTGCTTTATTCCAATCCTCACAATGTATTTACAGTTCATTTTTTACAGCTATATAATACTCCATTTGTCATATACATATTATAAAAATAACATCCTCCTTATCTGTCAGGGGCAGCCTCGCTTACATAGTGAAGGCCTAAAATCAGCAATAGGCCTGACATACATGCCTGCTAACAGAAAGTCTTGGTCTCTGTGGAAAACACTGAACAGATGGCTACAGGATCTTGCAAACAAGCAGTGTTGGTGGACATTTACCAGCCTGGATAGTAGTCATAGGTCTTGTGGATAGGTGGCCTTGGTGGAGGGTACCAGCTTAGATAGACCAAGTGATTCATAGAAAGCGTCATAGTGACCTGTTTCCTGAGCCTTCATCCAGTCGATACCCTGTTCTGGAAGATATCTGTACTCCCCCCTGAGAACACCTACACTCCTGTGTCATCCCCTTCCCCACATCCTGCCTTTATGTGTTTATAACCCCTGTGTGAAAAAGTAAAAATCAGCGGTTTGATCAGACTACAGACAAGCCGTTCGTTCTTTGTGTCCCCTGTCCTCCAGTTGTCTCTTCCGGGTCTTTTGATCCCAGCTCAATGCCCCGTGGGACTTGAGCACTTACGCATTTACCTGTGGGTGGATGTTTGCTTCTGTGTTGTGCCCACTGCCAGTAGAGCTGTTATGAACATATGTGTGCAAACGTCTCTTCAGGACCAGCTTTTGGTTCTTTTGGAGCATAGCCCACCCATCCCAAAGGGAGATTATAGGGGCTTAACTGCCACCCCACTTTCCCCAAGAGCTGTACCAGTCCCTGCAACAGCAGCAAAGGTCCCCATCTCTGCACATCCTCCTCACAGACCCAGTTCCGCTCTGGTTCTGCTCTGCTGGGACTGTTCACAGTGGCCATCCTAATGGGTGTGAGGTAATACCTCTTCATGACCTCAGCTTGTGTATCTCAGGTAACCAATGATGCTCTGGGGCCCATCAAACCCTGCTGAATATAGGGACAGCAGCAAGGACTTATTTCCCAGCATGCTCTGGGGCCCACCAAACCCTGGTGAATACAGGCACAGCGGCAAGGACTTATTTCCCAGCATGACAGATACATTCCAGGAACGGGAATTTGCCAGGGCCACAGTGAATGTCACGAACACAGCAGGCATGGGTTGGGCACCCACAAGGTGGCTGTCCACTCCAGACTCACAATGGCAGTGGTGAGAGAGGGTAACTCAGACCTCATTCACTTCTGTCAGAAAAATACAGTGGACATTTTCTCACGCCCCAGTGCCACCTACACTTCGATTCTCAGGTGTCACCCATACATGGAACTGAAAGGTTTTGTCTTGAGTGACCTAGTAGCATAGCTGGCAATCCCACCCTCAGGAGTTTGAGACACGAACATTGTAGGTTCAATGCCAGCCTGGCTTACATAGCAAGACTTACTAGGAAAACAACCTGTCTCTTCATGTTCCAAAGTGACAGTGACAGAAAAAGTGTCTTGGAGCCCTACAGTGAGAAAGCAGCAAAAATTGGACTGCCCGTTTTTTCAAATACTTTGAGAAATCAATTTTAACTTGAACTTAAATTGTTTTTAAAGAAGAAGTTACATATGTGGGGTGAATTATATCCCTGCAAATAAAAACCTTAATAGGCTCTAATTAGGAAAAAAAAAGTCTATGCAGATGGTCATATTCTCAGTTAAAAGGAGAGACAGAAACTCACAGCAAGAGAGTCTTGTGAAGGGACAGATGGGGTGATGTCCCATGGACACTCAGAATATTAGTTAAGTCAAAATATGTAAGGAAACATCATGAGAAGGGAGACCAGCAAGACAGCACAGCAGCTCAGGGCACACCTGAGAGTCTGAGCTCAATCCCAGAAGCCAAGTAAAGACAAAGGGCTGCACAGTTGTCCTTTCACCTCCACACACGTGTGCATACACTCACACACGCGCACAGAAACATACACACACACACATACACACACACACACACACGCAGGCACGCTAATGCAGCCAGAGACACATACACACACAGAGATGCACAGAGAGAGATACACAGAAACATGTACACACGCAGAGAGAAACACACACACACGCAGAGAGACACACACAGAGAGAGAAACATATACACATACTACACAAAGGGAGACATAGAGAGAGATACACAGACACACATGCACAAAGACACATACATACACACATGCACACAGATATATATATATATATATATATATATATATATATATATACACACACACACACACACACACACACACACACACACAGACACACACACACACAGGCTTATCCTCTCAAGAGGAACCCACACTGTGGAATCGCAAACAGTCCGTCCAGAAAGGCCAAATTAAGCCACTACTGGATTGATGTACCAAAAGAAAAGAGACCATAGCTCAGCCTCACCTCAGTGTCACAGTGAAAAGAAGGTGCTGGAAGGGTCCCATGTTTGGAGGACACAGAGAAAAGGTCCTTGTTTTCTTCTAGTACCCTGAGTCCTGCCAAACTATGCCCAGAACAAAGCCAAAGGACAGCATTAGTGAGCCAGACTAAAGGGCAAAAAGCAATGTAGAAGCCACGTGATACGGCACACAGCTCTAAGCAGCCCTGGGTCTGCAGGTTGCTAAGGGATGCTGTCGGCATCTTGGTTTCTACTGGCCCAGTTTTCTGAAGAAAATCAGAACTACATTTTGGAGCCTGGTCCCCCTTTCCAGGGCTTTCAGAGAGAAGCCCAACAAAAGGTAGTAACAAGAAAGGTCCACCTGACAGAAACTGTCCTGAAAAACAGGAATGAAAAAAGTTCATGAAAACAACTACTGCATCAGTGACCAATGTTGTATAAATTTCTTGAGAGATTGAAACTTTGTATCCTTAAGCAGAAGGCTGAACAACTCCAAATAGCTCCAGGAAGTCCCTGAAACTGACAAGACTCTCTAGGCCCTGCCCTGCCATAGTAAGAAGCTGAAGAGTCTCAGACAAAAAAAAAGCTGAGACCAGACCATGTGCCTGGAAGAAAAAGAAACTAGCCAAGCTGCCTGGAAAAGGTTTAGACCAACGGAAGCACTTAGAAGGAATTCTCTTCAACCCGTTGATCTGCCTGTAAACTGTGTGGTGTTCTCCAGATTCCCAGCTTTTAAGGTGGGGCAGGCTTTGGTAATGCAGCTGTCCTTGAGTCATTTCGTCTCCAGTAAGTAACCCCAATGAAACTCATGGTTCACCAAGTTGGACTTTGGTGGTATCTGTGCTTTGTCATGGGCTCCCAATCTGGAGTGAGCAGACATGTATGTTTCATCTCCCCAGGATGTTTTTATCACACAAAAGTCAGCAAACTCTCCTCAGTGAGAATTGGGAAACCACGAGAAGGTCAACAGAGCCCTGGTGTGAACCCCAGCAGCTTGATCATGTGGTCAACACACAGAGACCATCCTCTTTGTTCTAAAACCTACCTGGACTCAACGAGCTGTTGTGTTTACAGAATCTGAGTTAATAAAAGACAAGGAGCTGTTCTCAGCCTGTGTCATGAACGCAGAGGTAGATCCCACCTACCAACTCTAATAAAGCATGTCTTCTAGGTGCTCACAAGAATAGTTAAACCAAGTAACAACATTCAGAGCAGTATCCTAGTTCTGTTTCAACACCTCTATTCAACACATGCTATAGTTATTAAAGTAGTGTCCTGTTTTTTTTTTTTATTATTGTCACTTGAATCTTACCATTAACACAGGCCACAACCACAGGCCACAACCAAAGCATGTGCCCAAGAGTCACAGGATTTACATGGACAAAAGGTGTGTTCTGTTGGTGCCTACCAGTGAGACATGGCCCATAGGTGACATGGCTGACGATTAAAAGCAGAGAGGGCCTCAATGCTCTGTGTGATCTTTCCTGCTATGAAAAACAATATGATCGAAAACAACTTAGAGAGAAAAGGGTTTATCTGACATACGGGTTATTCTCCAATGTCAAGGGAAGCCAGAGCAGAAACTCAACACAGGAACTGGGAGGTGAACTGAAGGAGAGGCCACGGGGGAGCACTGTTTACTGGATCTCTGTGGCTTGCTTTGTTTCTTTTGTAACCCAGGACTACTTGCCCAGGGGTGCACTAGACTAGGCCCTCGCACCCCCATCATTAAACAAGAAAATGCCCTGTACATCTGCCCACAGCACAGCCCGATGGAGGCATTCTCTGCAGAACCTGGTTTGTGTCAAGCTGACAAAAACTGACCGTCGAATTCTGTGAGGCACTCTTGACCTCGTCCTGAGCAAGCATGTGCTGTTAGCAACTGTTCCACAGCAAGACTGCACATCCTTCTGCTCTAAGGTTTCCAGCTGGAGGTAAAGTGGACAGGAGACATTGTGGCTTGAACGAGAGGGGCTTGCTCACCCATTCTCCCATGTCCAGTGTGAGTCAACTTCACACTGTTGGAGCTACCCACCATGCAGTGCCCGGTCATGGCATCATTGACAACCATTCCGGCTCTCAAGCATGTTCTCCCTTTTCGGGGCTTGTGACTGGCAACTCTGAGTACACTCTCCTAGTGTGTCCAGATCAAAGGTAATTGAAATTTCACCCTCATACAACTGTTGACAGATGAGCCACCGTAACCTATGTCATAGCTCATATTTCAAGTGAATTCCACTGAAATTACACACACAAGCTGTGTAATACAAACCATGAGCAGAATCCTTGGAAAGCACTGGATTGAAGCACTTCCATCTTATGCAAATGTGACAAGCGAGAGGCAGTGTTTTCTGGGGTGATGGGGATGTTTAAACGTGAAGGATTAAACAAAAGGCATGCAAGAGCTTTAGAAGCAACCTCTGTCTGCTATGTCTACTGTCATTTCTGTCATCGGGAGGCTGAGGCAGGAGACATGAGCCAAGGTCAGCGCGGACCAGAGAGACACCTTGTCTCAACAGTAGAGGTGCTAGAGGTGGCTCGGCTGCTGAAGGGCTGGCCACCAAAGCATGAGTTTGATCTACATACAAGTCACGGCCACGCATGCCTATAATCCTGAGACAAGAGGATCCCAGGGCCTCAGTGGCTGGTCTCGATGAATATCCAGGTTTAGGGTGAGACACTGCCTCAAAAATTAATGTGATTAAGAGTGACTAAGGAAAGCAAATGGTATCAAACACACACACACATCATACACACACCACACACATACACACACACACACACACACACACACACACACACACACACACCAAATGCCTCTTATCAGAGACCTCAGCAATGTTCCCAACAGGTACTTACTAAAAAAACACAATTTCTTTTTTTTTCCTTTCTTTCTTTCTTTCTTTCTTGTTTTGTTTGTTTTATTTTGTTTTGTTTTGTTTTTCGAGACAGGGTTTCTCTGAGTAGCCCTGGCTGTCCTGGAACTTAACTCTGTAGACCAGGCTGACCTCGAACTCAGAAATCCGCTTGCCTCTGCCTCCCAAGTGGTGGGATTAAAGGCGTGTGCCACCACCGCCGGCTTAAGACAATTTCTTATATGATATTGATCTGTCAATTGGTTCTTGGTGACAACATGAAGCCACTGGACTATAAAACTTAAAAGCTATACTCCTAGGGTCTCCACACACAGGAGCTCCCTGCATCCACTGTAGTCTTCTGACCCCACAAGAGGGGCTGGCCCACCCCCACGACTTCTCCCCTACCTGTCAACTCCCTGACACTCCACCTAAGACTCTCAAGCTCAAGCTTAGACTTCATAGACATCACTACCCTGTGCCAAGGTCACCTTTCCACAGACACGGGCCTTTTCACAAGACAGTGGGTAGGCTGGATCATCCCTATGGCCCCTACGGGCCCCAACAACAGTAAGTGTGGACTGGAGTCTGAAGGCCCTCGGGTGGGACTCTGGCTCTTTCACACTACCCTCTCACCCCACCCAAACTCTTATGCTCCCCCACACAGTCTTCATAGGTTAGCTAAAGAGAAAACAACCGTCCCTTTTATACCACCTAAAGGAAGGCATTTGCCAGAGCTCCGTGCCAGCTCACCGCCTACTACTCATAAATAATGCCTGTCCTTTTCTGCAAAGACTAGTTGTTATTTTTCTTCATGTTCTTATCGCTGGCAGCACCTTGCCGTCATGTTGATAAACACCGTATGGAACCCGGATCATGTTTCCAAGGTCACAGTCCACAAATAAGGCCAGAGCCACAGAATCCCACTGTGGATATCTGGTCCAACTTCCTCTCACGTGAAGGAGGAAGTAATCCTAATAAAGCTCTTACACAATTTCAGGCTAGTGGAGGCCTTTAGAACTGTTCTTCTCCACAGTCAATCTATCCACAGAAACTCCCAGCCTGGACATTCCCGGTCTGCTTTAGGACTTAAAACTGCCACGCCCAACTCAGATGTTCAGAACCTGCCTTCACATCTGCAATCAAAGATAAGAACATCCCTTCAAAGAACACGAAAAGCCCACACCGCCACAGAGACCTCAAAATCCCAGGACCATCTCCATTTGTCCAATCTACAGGACACAGACACAGGGATCTTGTCGGACACGCCAACTCTAGGAAAATGTACATGTATGTCTCTGGGCTCTGGAAATAACAGGGACTAAGAAATCAACAGCAAAACTGCATGTAAAGTTCTAAGAAAAATAATCTACACACACCCCCTCCCATTTCCCCCCTTTTTCAGGTTTTTGTTTTTTGTTTTCCAGATAGGGTTTCTCTGTGTAGCCCTGGCTGTCCTGGAACTCACTCTGTAGACCAGGCTGGCCTCGAACTCAGAAATCCGCCTGCCTCTGCCCCCAAGCACTGGGACTAAAGGCGTGCACCACCACCGCCCGGCTTTATTTTGGGTTTTCTGAGGCAGAGTTTGTTGTGCGGCTCCAGAAGAACTGGGCTGGCTTCGGAGTCATGGCAACCTTCTTCCTACCTCATGTGGGTTGGGACTACCCCTGATTGCAATGGGTCGGTCCACCTGCCTCAGCCACAACTTGGGTCTCACCAGTGGGCCTCCTGACTGGTGAGTCAGGAGTGCCACCATCCGTGTAAAGAAAGCTCCAGGCTGGTAGAAGTGAGTACACAGGAAGAAGAACAACCCACCTGGCGCAGCATGCCAGTGTTCGCCTTCCAGCACCGTCCTGGGCTTTCTTTCTGCCATCTGACCCGTGCGACCGCCATGAAGTAAAAGCAAGATCTCAACAAGGCTCAAGAACAAAGATGAAATTCCAGTTACAGCAAAGAGGAGCAGGCTCCCCTCACTGAGAGCAGCATGTGTGCACTGCAATGCTATCTCTCCACGAGACACTCCATTTTAGCATTTAAATTCAGTGGTAAAGTCAGCTGCACAGCTGGCCGGCTGTCAATGAAGACCCAGGGCCTCCACAGTGCTCTCTCCCCCAGTGTTACTCGTAACTGAGAAAAATTATTATTTTCATTCAAAGAAGGCGAAGAAAAAAAAATCAACTTCTAAACCTCCTACTGTGGTCCATTTCCATGTCAGAGGCAGACACTCTTAACTAAAGTCTCCCCTTTTTATTTATTAGCTTCTACTGAGAAAGTGTCTTTAGGGAGAAAATAGCAAACAGCTGTGACCTGGCTGCATTCCTGAGATGTGTGGTTGACGGCTTTGATCACGAGTCACTAAGGCTGAACTACGAACACACAAGCATCTCAGGCCCACATTTAAACCGGCTCTTTGCTCCTAAGGATCCAGAAGGGAAAGTTAACAGTATTTATCAGAATTGATTTATGAAAAAAAGAAAAACATTTTTTTTCCCCTCCATTAAAATAGCCTTTCAGTTTAACCTCGGGAGGCTAGACCCAGACAGGCCCCATTTATCATCCTAAGTTAAATAACACACAGAAACAAGCAGGCGAGGCAGAATGGACTTCAGGACTATTTCAGAAAGTTGGCTAAAGAGCCAAGAGCAACACGGATTCGGAGAAAGAAACGTCTGGCTTGTTTTTAAGAGACCAATGGACACGTGAAGCTCCCTACACTTGTTCTCACTGAGGGCTAACGTGTAAGAGGCAGCGTGTGCTCTGGGCCTTGGCTTTAAAGGGCCAATTAAATTTTATGTATGTCTATCTCGCTTCTTCAGGAAAGCCACAGAACGATCCAAAGCAGGGCAAAGAGCTTCCCCACACAGGTGTACTTCATATCCCTGTGGAAACCTAGAGACTAACAGGCTAGCAACCTTGTCTAACAGGGCTCACTCCCCAAGACTGTTGAAAGAAAATGGAAATAGGAACTCCACAGACACTAAAAAAAAAAAAAAAAAAGACCTGATTTAATGTCCAGCCTTGGCTTTCCCAGAAAAACACCACCACAAGGCCACAAGAACAAGGCAATGGGGCGTTCCAAGAGGGCAAACATCTGCTCTTCCCTTTGACAGAGCCCAAGGATCAGGAATCCTGCCCTTTCCCAAGTCAGACAGCACGGAAGCACAGCCTCCATTGATGACTTGGCCAGGTTTCTGTGGGGGTCAGGTTTCTGTGGGGGTCAGAGCAATGAATGAAAAGCCCATTTCATCTCGAAGGTAAGGAAATGAAAGCCCCGTTTAATCACCGAAGGCCTGACTTTAGAATGTTACTAATTAGAGTTCCAAAATAGTCTAGGCAATTTTGCTACCAACAGAAAAGCAAAAAAGGTTTGATGTGGTCTTTTCTGTGACGTCAAAGCCAAGTGTGAAGGCGGCGTCTCCAGCTTCAACAAACACATTGAGTTTATCAGCGAGGTGTTACCGGGAAATATGTGATTTAGTTCAGACTCCTATTTCCCAGGGCCAAGGGGTTCAGTGAGCTGCAGGGTAACCACCCTACACCTCAAGCTGCACCTCCAAAACCCCTGAGGCCCTGAAACATGTCTGCCTCCTATCCTCAGCTCACAGGAATTCTCTACAGCACTTACTAGGTACACAGCTCACAGGAGTTCTCTATAGCACGTACTAGGTACACAGTAATGGCCATATCTGATCAGACCATGGGTGTTTTGTCTTGCTTTAATAACCCCCAGGGAGTGGTGCATAGATCTCTAATCTTAGAAGCAAGGGAGGGAGGTTCTGAATTTGAGGCTAGCTTGGGCTACAGAGCTAGACTGTCTCAAAAACAGAAACAAACAAAAAAAAAAAGAACCAATATCAATAATAATAGTAATAGTCTCACAGTGGTACCATCTTGCTGGAGAATTCCAGAAAAGGTTGCTTCATCCTCAAGGTTGTCCATGAGGCATCTCAACTTTCAAGGACAGAAAGGGAGAATAAAGTATTACACCTGGATCAACGACCCAACGCCTCATTCTGCAGACAAGAAAACTAAGTCTGGTTACCAGGGATGTGTAGAGACTCTTAGTCAGAGCCAGATGGGAGACAGAGATTTCTAGGCTAATTAGATCAGGGAACAAACACTAAAGGAAAACACTGCCCTCTAAAAGAGCCTGGCCAGGTAGGGCCGCAGGGAAGCCGGAGGGGCAATAACTAAACAGCCCAGATCTGGAATGTCTGACCTGACAGATTCAGTTAGAGCAAGATGAGGCAGACTATGTCTCTGAGTTCAAGACTACCCTGAACTGGCTTAGGTACACAGGACCCTCCCTTCCTGAGATTTCCAAGTGAGGCTCCAGGCTACTCAGATGTGCACAGTGAAATACTGTCTTTAAAAAGACTAGGCAGGGCCACACCAGCAGGTTTATACTAGCAGTTACGCGTGCAGAGTCACACTTGCAGTGTCACACTAGCAGGGCCACACTAGCAGTGTCCATGAATCTCACAAAGGGAGAGAAGACAGCTAAGCCGAGGGTCCTTTGTACCTCAGCACAAGCCACCCTGGCTTTGATGTGACTCTGAGACTGGCAGTGAGTTCCCTTGTGTTTAGGCTGAGAGGCTGCAGTGCAGGGAGCTGAGGAAGGAGTCAGCCTCATGTATATGTGAGATCTACACAGCCGGTGAGCAATGAATGCCAAGTCAGGACCAGAGGGTTGGGGGCCACCTGTACTGCCACACATAACCAGGCAAGCAAATTTGACTTTCCCTTATGGGCTAATGCAGAAGCTAAAGAATAAAGCCAATGGCTGAGAGGCTACAGAGGGTGGATTCATGCCTCCAGTAGACCCTGTGGGCCAAACTCCTGCTCTCCTGCTCTCTCCTGGACAAGATAATGACACCTAGACTTCCGGAAAAGGAAACAAGCCACACAGACGCTGCAAGCTACGATAGCTTCTAAGGAAAGAAAGGAGAAAATGATGCAGATTAAAGGTAAAAGCCCAGGGTGATTTCCTGCCCTGACCACTGGAGAGGCTGAATTCTCTCCATGCCTACTACCACTCCTGCCCCCAACAGGCATGTAGCATCTTCTTGTCACCTGCTATATTCTCCTCAGCACTACCAGACCTGCTCAAGAGGCAAAGCCTGACGTTGCTTCCTTCTCTGCCCTCCTCAGCTCTTCCTGGAGTCAGTCGACCAAATGCTAAGAAGCTGAACACAGGTAGCAGCTGCCACCTGCTTCTCCAGCACCCCTCCCTGGGGGAACAGTTTGTTTACCAGAGGGTCAGGAGAATCAGAAACACAAACCTTCTCAGGGACCGTCACAGAAGGCCGTCAGCCGGGCGGACAGGATTCCGCCATGCCTCATATGTGACTAAGGCTTCCCAAGACCTAGGACCCACTGTGCATTTTATAAACTTCCTAAGAAGAGAAAGCCGTGTTATCAATCTTGAGGTGTGGTTTATTTGCAGTGTTTTCAACATCAAGATGATAAAACACCAGGCAGCAAGAAGCGCTTCCTATAAATGTTGGTTTTGAACTTTCTACTGTGCAGAGGAAGTACAAAAAAAAAAAAAACTGTCCAAGTTCAACATTAAAGAGGCTCACCCAGCTAGCCCAGGGGTGGGGGGAAAAAACTACTACTGTCCTTGCTTTCCAAAATGTTCAAGGTCTTCATTAAAAGGTTTCTAAAGGTTGCAGAAAAAGAAGAAAAAAGAAAGAGAGAGGGAAAGACAGGAAGGAAGGAAGGAAGGAAGGAAGGAAGGAAGGAAGGAAGGAAGGAAGGAAGGAGAAAAGGAGAAAGGTGAATCACCACCAAGAATATGGTTTGGTTTATTGTACAGGAGCTGGTCAGGGAACTAGTACTTAAAATGACTGCTTGCAGGCATTTTGTGACACAAAAGTAGTAAGAAAAGGCCCAGGAGACTCAATCCCCAGGGAAAGACAGAGTTCACTGAAGAATGATCCCCCTCCCCCCAAGGATATTACAGAGAGTCCTGGCTTCATGCCTTACTCATCTGCAGGACAAATGCTTGTGCGAAATGGAAACATGCTCACACAGGATGCCCCATCCTGCCCTTGTGGGAGAGAGGGACACTTCCAAGGGCAGATGGCCTTGGTGAATTCTTAGCAAAGAGCTTTGAAGCGCAGATAGTCCAGTCATTATGGGAAGCTGCTCTGGTCTCGGGGATCAGTCCTAGAGCCACAGTCCTTCCCATCCCTGGGATGGATGACTCACCATGAAGTCCTGATGGCTTCCAGCTGTGGGGTGGCCAGGGGCTCTAGCTGCTCTTAAAGAGCACAAGGCTGAGATTTAGAATCTGTTCCATCCAGAGACATGCTGATATCCATCTGCCTTTCTACAACCAGTTTAAGGAAAACATCTATCGCCCGTGGGCTGAGAAGGCATATTCTAACCCAAAAAGAGATGTATTAAAAGTACTAAACTCTTAATTGTAAAATAAATTCACGGTAGCATTTGATTGGCAAACACCTAATGATTACCTATCATCTGCCCAGTCACTCGGGAGAGGGAGACAGCAAGATCAGAAGCGGCCAGGTGGTAAAGACCCATAAATCCCACAAATCCTATGAAACTCCCAATGTGCACCCAGGACAGCTGTAGACATCTTATGCACATCATCTGATTTAATTTCATGAAACATCAAGTAGTATTTACTATTACCTCACTTCCAGGAGGAGGAAGCAGCTACTAAGAAAGTTGCACAAGAGAAACAGTAGGAGAAAGTGGAATTTTTTACCCCAGGCAATGGTCCACCTTGACTAGGGTACAAACCAAGAAGTCTGCAAAAAGGCAAGGGAAAAAAAAGTCACTGCCTGAGGCAGAAGGCTAAATAGGGCCATTAAGGACACACAGGAATTTCAGGAAGGATGGGGAAGGGTTCCTTCCACAGAAAAGTTAAAATGGATAGAATAGCTCTCAAAAATCAACAAATACTTTTGTGTGTACATGTGTGTGCACATGTGTGTGTGCACGTGCGTGTGCACGTGCATGTGCAGGAATGAGCACAAAGGCTAAAGAACAACCTCACCGGTGCTCGAGTCATCTACGTTTATTATGAGACAAGGTCTCTCACTGGCCAGGAACTGAGCAAGCAGGCTAGGGTGGACGGCCAGTAAGCCCAAAGGATTAACTTATTTTCAGGTCCCCAACCCTGCGATTGCAAGTACTCATTGCCATGACAGTGTTTGTTTTTTGTTTTTTTAAAAAACACATGGGTTCTGGAAATCCAGGGCAGGTCTTGTGCTTGTATTTTAATAACTCAGCTGTGGCTCCAGCCCCCAAAATAATCTTAAAAGATGAAAACACAATTCTATCACTTCATAGTGCTGACACAATGTCTCTTACTCAGATGGTAGCGGGGTGTAGCGCTGTGACCTTTGCTTTTCAGGAAGAGCCACAGTCGGATGCTGTACAGTGGTCCCACAACCTGCGACACAGCACTGGATAGCTCCTCTACCCTAGCGTGCACAGGGACCCCGTTTAACAGAGAGCATTGCTAGAGCCTGGGCTTCTAACAGGAGCAAACAGGAAAGAGAAACTGAATACTTCACCAAACCAGTCTGGCAAGGCAGAGAGAATACTGGGAAGGAGAGGGAGGGCCTCAGGTTCCAGATGGCAGAATTCTCAGCGGGTGGCAGGTGCTTTCCCCCAAAGTACTTTATAATGCCAGAAATTAGCAGTGGCTTTGTTCACTGGAATATGAAGACCTAGGCCAAGTCCTTGAAAGATGAATTCCTCAGCAAGGAAATTAAAAAGGTTCAAAGGCCGTTCTCAATGTGCGATAAAATTGGTAGTTTTAAACACAGCCATTCTGAGGTTTATCTTTCCCTGAGACACTTAATTCACACTCCCTGAACAATGTTCTGTGAAATAAATATAATTTACTGAATCATATCCCATAAATGATTAAATGATGGGTTACACCGTTAACGCCGACTATTAAGTTTCAGGCACCCTCGCCAACAGAAATAATGAGTGGATCCACTCGGCTCTAAAAGCAGGTGTGTTCCAAAAGGCAGTCTGAGTCGGTCGTCCCAAGTTCAAAGCGGATTGTCTTCCTCTACCATCGACAACTGACTGACGCAAGGGTGGGCAGCCAAGGTGGAACACAAAAGATTAGACATGAGGTGTGCAGAGGCCTCTCTGGCTGAAGTCAAGAAGTGCAGTCTCTGGTCTGGGGGCCCCATAGGCTACAGCCCCATGATTGTTCATGACACCTTAATCTCCAGCAACAGGTGCTTGAGCTGTGAGGAAACTGAAGCAGAGCTGTCAGCAAACAACATGAGGGACCAGAGGTCTCAGGCTCCACCCACTCCATGCTTCCCTTCCTGGTCCCTTTGACGTGGGGGTGGGGCTCTTGTTTCACAGCTATCATGTGGAAAGTCTGGGTCACAGTTTTTGAAAATCTCCACACAGGAAGGTATGAGCTCACTTGCTCCCATTTCCTCATGTGGAAATATAGGCAGTGAGCTCTGGTGGTTTTCTCAGGATGAAGTTACCTGCGTCCAACACACACAGCAGGGAGACAAGAACTGCCTGTGCTATCAACAAATTAACCCACAGCCCACTGAGAGCACTCTTCCTTTCAATGCAAGTGTTAACACACACACACACACACACACACACACACACACACACACACTGGTTTTTTTTGAGACAGTGTTTCTCTGTGTAGCTCTGGCTGTCCTGGAACTCACTCTGTAGACCAGGCTGGCCTCGAACTCAGAAATCCGCCTGTCTCTGCCTCCCAAGTGCTGGTATTAAAGGAGTGTGCCACCACTGCCTGGCTCATATTATGTATCTTTAGGTGACATTACATTGACATAACATATACTAATCAGTTATGCTTGATACATATATAGGCATGATATATATAATATCTAAAATACACATACGGTGACATCTATTTGTATATGGGAAGCCACAGTAAAGCCCCAGCAAAGCCATCCCTTACTCTGCGTAGGGGTAGCCGTGTGCAGATCTGAAAACCAAGTCACTCAGAACCAGCAATGCCTGGGAGTAAGGCATGAGATGTGCCTCACTTCATTGTATCATGGATGGCCATTTCAAGTTGCCCAACCCCGCCTGGACACCTCCACAACCCCTGGCTTACTGGAACTTCAAAGGCCTCCTGGGTGTCGTCCAGCATCTGGATTTTGACAGTCATAAGTTTTCCTGAAGGTGTGGGCGGTGGTTTCTGTCCTCGTTCCAAGGTGCTGATCCCCGAGTTCTCTGGGGCCCCCAGCCGTGATGCTGGGGTGGGCTTCTGCTCTATTTCTCCCATGATGAATGTAGCTTATATAATATCTGCAGGAAACGATAAGAGTAAAAGGTATCAGAAGAAGGAATTTCTCTGACAGTGTTTCCAAACTACAGCAGCTAGGTACCCACCACACAGCCGCCTCCGGTGTATCCGCTGGAAATGTCACATTTACACATTCAAGCCTTTCAGCGTGTTGTCCATTTGCATTTTTGCACACTGTACATTTTATTCTAGTTCCATGGTCGGCTCTTAATTATTCGCACTATAGACTCAGCTGTGTTCCTATCTATTATTCCGCGTCTCCACCAACCAGGCTCTACTTTCCACACTCTTAAAGTCGGGTAGGAAGACGAAAACGGGACCTAGGCTCTATCATTAAAACCCACTAATTACCCTGTAGGGACCTGGTCACATAGTAAAGAATGTGGTCATTCTAGAGATGAGGGGACAGCGCACACTGAGGCTCTCCAGTGATACTCGGGGGAAATAAACACAGAGATGCACCAGACAGGAAGCCTGCTGGGGCTTTGCTCTCTGTTCCTGAAGGTTGCTTTCATGATGAGAACTTAGTCCTTAACTTCTTTCTTGCCACCCAAACCTCCAAATAACCCCCTTCCCTAAGAAGCCGCTGCACATACTGTAACTTTCAACAAAGGTATTTTCCTAAAAACAAACTATCCTTTTGCTCCCATAAAAGCCCACCCTTCCCTCAGGAGACCCTGCCTCTGTCCCCTCCTCCCATATGGTCTCAGATAGGCTTGAACACTCTTCCTTCACCTGAAAAATTCTTGAATTGCCTTAAACATCAGTTCAAATGTCATTTCCTGGACACTGGGTACAGAGCTTCGGTGCTGCTGTCTTATTCTGAGTTCATGGTTTGCGCCAAAGTCACTCCATATGGTTGAGCCAGCCAGCCTGTTTGCCCAACCCCACCCTCACCCCGCCCTCGATGGCACAAGGAACCCCCTAAAGAAGGCCTATCTCAAGTGTTCTCTGTACTTCAGGACCTAACTGAGGCTCAATTTAGCACAAAGCAGAGTTCAAGATGGCTGCTGAATGACAGACAGTCAGCAGGGCAACTACACAAGGGCTGCAGATCCTGTGTCACCAGAGCACACAGGAATGAAATGTCAATTCAAGATACAACAGATGCAGGGTAGGGGTCCTCCATCCCAGAAGAGGGGGAACTGAATCTCTGTTTGGCTGCAAACTTTGGGAAGATGTAAGATGGTTTGAGCCTGGAAGGATGGTTGTTGGTAAAGCACTCATCCCTAGCCTTTAAGAAGCACAAGACAATCCTTGGAGCCCACAGGCTAAGCACAAGCAGATCAAGGAGCTGCAGGTATATAGACTAGGAGGAACTGCCGGAGACAGGAAGGGATAAAGGGAGAGAGGGAGGGAGGAAAGGAGAGAGAAAGAGAAGGAGGGATAGAGAGAGGGAGGGATGAAGGGAGGAAGGAATGGAGGGATGGAGAAAGGGATAGTTGGAGAGAAAGACAGTGAGAGGGAGAGAGGAAAGAAGAGAGGGAATGAAAGAGGGAGGAGAAAGGAAAGAGATGGCTTAGTTGGAAGGTGAGAGTAAAGTGAGGCTGAAGAGTTACAGATGCGTTTTAACAGCGGACTATAATCTGTCTATGGAGACCCTGGCTGAAAAACAGTGTTTCTCTGTATGCAGCACTGAGCCACAGGACAATAATAATGATACCATAGAAACACAACTTTAGAAAAAAAAATGAGCCAGAAGATGACAAATGTCATGGAAATAAGAGAGGGGAGAAGGGCGGGAGTCCAGATTCAAAGCAATTGTAGCAACTTGTGACTTGGACTCTGAGATGGAAATAGAAGTCTGTGTGACACAAAGTAACCCAGTCTTGCACGTGGCTAGCTACTGGGAGAACAGGTGAGGTGGAATGATGGGAAACGGGAAGTCAGGGCAAGAGGCAGGCAAAGGAACTAGGTGGGCTTGTCCAAGTTACTGTCATGGGTGTGAACAGAGAGGGTGATAGTGGAACACCTAAAGTAAAAGACTAACTTATCCCATCACAAAGGTCAGTGGAGGACAAGAAATCATGAAAATGGAGGGTACAGAGTCAGTTAGTGACAGAGTCAGCTGAGGAGGGGACATCGCAGGATCACTAGGTATCAGCTGTGGAGCTGGGCTTCATCTGATGCCTCTCAAAGAAGCTGCATACTCCAGCTCTGGTCCTTGGGAACAGCCAGGTGGCTTATTCTAGAAGGTTCATTCTAGAAGGTTCCCTCCCCAGCTCATTTTGCTTCTTCTGAGAGGTAAGAAGTTTCCCAAGAACTTCGTCTCTTCACAGTAAAAACCCTTCATGCTCTCACACCAGGCATGAAGTAATCCAAAGACACCAGACCAGAACATAGTGCCCCATCCACAATGAGCACCACTGACTCTGATCACTAGGCTCTCAGCTCCACGTCCAGAAAGCTTTTTCAGTAGGAGCTGCCCCCCCCCCAGACACACACACACACACACACACACACACACACACACACACCCCAACTGAAGATTAGGCTTCAACCGGACATCTTTCTTATCTCTGCCACAATAAACATTCACCAAACTCCTACTTGAACCCTCTTGGTTGTGCGGTCTAGACTCTAGTGGTACAACTCACCATAGTGAGAGTCAAGACTAGACTGTTCACCTACAATTCTAAGCGTGGCCTTCTGGGGAGGAGAAGACAGAACACCCATGTGTGCTCCATGAGTCAGGTGTAGGTGTAAGTACTCATGTCTTCGTTAATGAAGTCAACTGGTCTCAAAATCGTCTCCACAAGTTGGGCAAAACCACTTCCACAGATGTGTTATTTGACATCTTCTTGTTAAAAATAATGTAATGTTCAAAGCAGACCACACTTGAAGTCTTGTGAGTCTTCTCCATTCCCAGCCTCCTCTTCGTGTGTGCATGTGTGTGTGTGTGTGTGTGTGTGTGTGTGTGTGTGTGTGTGTGTGCTGATGCCAAGCAGGTAGAAAGGGAAACAGATTCTCCCATATCACTCCACACCCAACCAAGGTGCTGGAGTTGGAACCATGACCTCCCATCCTCCCCAGGGCCTCAGCTTCCCACAGCTCCAGCCTTCTCAGTCCTACCAGCCCCCAACCCCACCTACAAACACAGCTTTTGTCTAAGCTGACCATCTTCCTTCCCAAGAGCCTCAGCTGTAGGTGCATTCTCCTAGCACCATGGTCTCGAAATCTCCATGAGTCAGTGACTAATAGAACTGGTATCTTACCTTCCTTTCTCCACAGTCGTCAGTGGCCCCACTGCTGTGCTACTTCTGAGTACTGTCATTTCCCAAAGGATATGATACTTGCTTTCTTACGTGCTAGTGTAGACGGTGGTTGAACATAAAAAGGCTCTGTTGAATTCACATGTAAAACGAGCCACAAGCTTTGAGTGACACAGCCTAAGCTAGCTTGGGGAACATCACAGGAGCGCTGGCAAGTCATAAACCAAGAACTGTAACTGATACTTCACATCCAGACGCAGAAGCACACAATCTGGCAGTGCTACCTCCTGGGTAAACACGCCGAACCCACCCGAAGACTGACTGTGCATCAGCATTAACCTGAGCTCTGTTCACCTCTGCCAACCTTCAGCCCCCTGGATGCCCTAGGAGCAGTCAACAGGAAGAACAAGTTACCAATACCGTAGGCATTTCACACCTACGTAAGGAGCTTACAAAGCAACTTTACTCTTCCCATTCCTCAAAACGTTACTTCAACCGAGTAAAGGAACACAATTTTTATTTGGCAAAGAAATGATGACAGATTAGAACTGTCAGCTCACAGTATCCCTGTTTAAAGAGCTGCCCTTGGACTTTACCCAAAAGCAGTAAGGAGCTCAACACAAAAATGCACACTCCTTCCCGGAGCTGAGAAGACATCTGGGCTCCCAAGGGGTGGCCAGACTCAAGTAAAGGTCAGACAGAGGAGATGTGAGCGCAGACCAATCCAAAGCCTGGTTCTCCAAGATACACAGAACACCCCTGGCTACAAACCAGCAGTGGTGTTCTCAGAATGACAGGGCAGATGTGCAGAGCAGCTTCTCTGGGCACAGGTAGGATGGAGTGAGTTACCCCACAAGCCAGCCATATGGAGGGGAACACTTGATGCAGAGTAGAGGGGAAGGCAGAATCTGCAGGATAAACACGGCCAGGCTTCACCTAAGTCTCTGTAAGACATTCCCAGAAGTCATAAAAACCCAAACTAGCATAGCAGAGCCCTGTTAGTCACCTGGGTGAGGCTCCTATAAATAGCTCACTGATAACAAACAAACAAACAAATAACCTCCTCTAACAACCAAGATGGATGCTGATAAGATGCTGTGAGGACTAAGCAAACAATGGGCAGTGCCGTGCATACCTACAATTCCACTCCTGGGAGCCCGAGGCCAGCCTAGGCTACACAGCAAGACAGTATCTCAAAATGACAAAAACAAAAAGATAGCATATCAAATGTCGGGATATCACCAATAACAAACATCCGAGCTACAGATTAAAATTTTGCCCAACGGGTAGGGTGGGGGCAGGGGCAGGGGCAGGGGCAGGGGCAGGAGGGTCTGCAGCTCAATGCAGCTCCACCCGCTAAACTGCACAAACATAGGGTCATAAATTCACAAAACTTGATAAAATGAGTGAACCCATAAATGAAAGCATATTCGGGCCCAGAAGAGACCAAGGGCATCAGCAGAAAATAGTACGGAGGCACTGGGGTAATAAAAAGAGGGAAAAATTCCCAATCCAAATCCACAATGTTCCCACATCCAAAGGTCTTTAAAAACAGTGTCTAACTTGGTAACTCTGGCTGCCCTGGATCTTGCTATGTAAACCAGCCGGCTACACAGGGTTCTGCCAGCCTCTGCCTCCCAGTGTTGGGATTAAACATGCTTCAGTCCAAATCCAAAACTTTCTTGAGCACCAATATAATGTCCCAAATGGAAAATTCTACACCTAACGCTGTGTGACAGACTGAAAACATCTGGGCTATCCGCATAAGAGAGAAAGACAAGCAACCTTATGTTCGGACCATAAGATCTCATTCCCAAATATTCCAGCGTCTGAAAGAATCCCAAATCTAATCCACTTGGGTCTTCGAGAAAATGTCTCCAGCCAACATCATGAAAATATGAGCCAAATGGAAAGTGGCTAAAAGGAGCTGCTTACTGGTGCAAGTGTGAGCACTTACAGGACAGCGGCTAAGAAAAGTATAAGGGCTAAAGGGGGTGGCAGGTTAGTTACAGAAGACAGAGAAATGTCTCTATGTGTCCCTGAAGACTTGGAAAAGGGAAAACGGTTAAAACAGAAGACAAATAAAGAAAAGGAAAGTGAGAAAGAATGAAAACAAGCTGCTTGGTGCAGTTTTTAGGAAAACATCCCAGAAACTAAAGATAAGTTTTCATAATTTAAAAAGCACATTGGGGAAGTAGAGACTACCACCAAGCCTAGTGACCGGAGTTCAGTCCCCGGGACCCACTTCACAAGGCATGCCACAGCATGTCTGTGCCGACACTCAAACACACAAGCATGAATGCAGCAGACACAACAGATAATTTAAAATCCTTTGAAAATGCGTATCACATCCTACTAATAAATAAGCCACCACCAAGACACTTCATGGGTCTTCCACAATGAAAAAAGACAACATTTGAAGAGTCAAAACATTAAGCCAGGACGAAGATTCACCCCGTTATGAACAGCCGTGTTCAATGGGTGAGAATGCTGAGAAATATGACTCGGAGTCTTTTAAAAGAAACTAGAAGATAAACTTCAGAAAGCAAGTAGTCAAACAACAACAACAAAAAAATAGTTACTTCAAAAGTTATTTATGCTCTACACAACTGCAATGTCAGTAAGACATCAGAACTCCTGCAAACACAAAAATAATAAAACTAAAAACTTGGCAGAGAAAAGTAGAAACCAAACGCAGCTGAAACTTCCTGTTTTAAATTGCCACAAGCGCTGTCTTCAGAGAGAGAGCACTACTAAGCACACCCACTACAGGACATGGTTCATACACGGGAATGGCTGGAATTTTTTAAAGGCAACAATAAACATCACCAAGAAGGTAAAGAAACGGGAACTTCCCTAGATGGCCAGTGGCCAGTGGGAATCAAAATAGTGCAGTATGAAGAACATTTTGGAAGCTTTCTAAAAGTCTGATCAAAACTTAAGCATCCAAAACCATTAAACCCTTGCCCCAATAACTAAGAAAATTTACTCCTAGGGGCACTGCCCCAAGTCAAATGGAAAATAATGGATGGACAGTTGGACAAGTGGGTGGATGTTTGGATGGATGGATGGATGGATGGATGGATGGATGGATGGATGGACGGACGGACGGACGGACGGACGGATGGACAGACAGATGGACAGATGGATGGACAGGCAGATGAATGTATAGACCTAAATGTCCCTTGGCTATCTCAGTACAGAAACAAAAATGTGGCACATCCACACAAGGGAACATTATTCAGCACCAAGAATATCAGTGTTAAGACATAAGATGATATGAATGATCCCCCGCCCAAAAAAAAACATATTACAGCATGAAAGAAGCCAGAGGCAAATAACCACGCACACACTGCTCTATTTTCCTAATAAAAACAAAGGCTGAGATGTTACACACCCACATGTGCAAACACAACCACCCATCACAGGAACCCCTCTTCCTCCACCCAGGCGTCTGTGCTGGCTACATGAAGTTCCTGCAAACAGCTACCTCACTGTCCAAACTGTTGGGAAAAAGACCCCAGCAGCATACAAACCATCCAAAAGTGACTTGGCAGGGCAATTTCTTTCTGCAAAAAGGATGTACTGGAACCCCAAAGCAGGCTAAGGAACATCCTTGATCAAAATGGCCTCTGTCTTTTTATCTCTGACGTAGGTGGGACCATGACCTCAGTATGTGAAGAGGCTGGCTGACAGACACAGAGGGAGAAGACGAAATTCAGAGAATATGGGCCCTTATCAGGCTCACTGCCTTTGGTAGAAGAAAAACAAATTCTCAGAATACTGACAAAGAGTTTATTCCTAGGATAACCACAAAAAATCAGGTTGCTAGGACGAGAGTGGGCAGCAAGGGCTGACCAAAAAATGGCACAAAGAGACTGGGTCTTCTTGGAGCAACAGATAAGCCCTGTGGGGTAAAGGTCACAGAAGACCTTTGTCTTTTACATGAAGGTCCGAGTTAAGGGATACAGGAAGAGTGCAGTCTGGAGGTGTGTGTGTGTGTGTGTGTGGGGTGGGGGTTCACCAGTTTTCTCATCGTTGTGACCCAATACCAGACTTGAGGCAATTTCAGGGAGCATTTATTTGGGCTCATGGTTTGAGGGAACTTTCTTATCCCAGCAGGAAGGTATGCAGCCAGGAAGAGCTCCAGATATCTGTGGTATCCATCTAGAGCATAAATCTAATGAAATGTAATCAGTGAAAAGGGACACCTAGCCACTAAGACTGGTGACAAAGAATTACTGTGTGCACAACAGTATCCCCCTTCCAGTTTTAAAATGTAAGCTGCTTAAAAGTACCAGCTTACAAAAAAAGCACCCCACATTCCAAGTTGTTATTCACAGGTGAGACCCAGGAGGAAGACAGGCAGGAGTGAAGACACTGCTGCCTGGCATCCCTGGAACATTTCCCAATGCCACACATGTGTGTACATGTGCCATACCGTGGAGACTAAAGTCAAATATGTCAAACACCTGGGAGCGCAAGGAACAAAGGGTGTGTGACTGGTCCCCAACAGCTCCGTTCATCTGCTCTGCCTATAGGTGCAGGAACTGCCAGGACAAAGACACCTTGTGTTCCTGGCCCGTCACCAGGCCCCAGGAGAAGGGAAAGTGAAGACTAACCAGACCTCTGCCTGCCAGAGGCAGCACCAAGGGAGCTGCTGATAAGGGGCTCTGAGAGCTTAGCAGCAGCCTCAGCAGTGGCATAGGTTGACTGGTTGGTTGTAGTTTTGGCAAAAGGAACAGTTTTATGTCACCCAGGTGGCTGAAAAGGGAGGGTGGTTCAAACCTGCTGTCTAGGGACAAGGCCATCTCTCAGCTTGGTGGCCTATCCCTGGGAAGGGATGAAGAGCTAAGAAAACTCAACAGTAATCAGTCTCCAGTCTTCCTTGCCTATCATAGTAACACTAAGTACATATGACGCATTTCAGTGTTTTAAGCCAGGCACCGGGTGTATGCTTGTGTCTCCCACACTCGGGAGAGGCGAGTCCCACTATTCTTCATGGCTCCACATGAACTAAGGGCTGGGCCCACTGGACGAAGCTGAGTGGAGCCCACACTCACCTCCTTCCTGCAGTTTCTCCCCTCTCCTCACCTCCAGTTCTCCACCTCCCCAGGACCCCGAGATGAGCTGGGAATCACTCTAACATCTCAGGTTCCAGGAGGGTCACCTTGGATAAGCTGTATAAACCCACCATCATTAACCAAGTACACAAATGTCCACCTACCCAGGAGCTCACCTCTCTGCCTGGGAAACTCCCACAGACTGACTACAATGTGTTTCCAACAGCTCTTGGCAAGAAAAGGGGCCAACTCCTGCCAATCAATTTTTAATTCACACTGTAACCCTCTCTCAACAAAGATGCTACCTTTGCTCATACTCCCACTGATCTCGGTGAACTTATTTCCTGTAATGACAAAACGCAACTGGGAAACAAAAGCTCCTTTATCCCCCATAGAAAATCAAGAAACCAGGACAGGGGAAAAATAACAATAACTCCATCTTTGATGATGCCCGTCCGTCCGTCCGTCCGTCCGTCCGTCGCAGATTCTGATTGTCAACATTCCGTCAGCTCTGTTATACCTCCAAGTAAGAAGGTATCCTTGTCTGCTTTCTACTGAAAGATCAAACACCATAACCAAAAGCAAACCCAGGGATGAAAGAGTTCATTTCATCTTACAAATTACATTGCATCCATCATGAAAGGAAGTCTGGGCAGAAATCCAAGTACGAACCTGGAGGCAGGGACTGTTGTAGAGACCACAGAGGAATGTTGCCTACAGTGCATGTTGCCTACCACTGCCCAGGGGTAACACCTCCCTTAGCTGGACTCTCCCACAGCAATCATTAATCAAGAAAATGCTAGTCTGATGGAGTTTTCTACAGGCCAGTCTGACGGGGGCTTCTCTTCTCAGATGACTCTATAGCTGTGTCAACTTGACAAAACTAACCAGAACAGCCAAGGTAAAGAAGATGTCAGGTGACAGTGGACTCCTGTGAGGGAGCCACTGCCTGCCAGCTCCTACTCAGTGTCCTAAGAACAGTACCCCAGAACAATAATCTGGGCACATTTCTTAAACTGAGCCAAACTTGCTCTCCTTAATCACAGCCACTGGCCAAAGAAAGGTTCTCTTCCTAACCAGCACAGATCAGCGTCTCCAAACACCAGAGCCTGAAATTCCCTGGCCCACTAAGAAGGCCAAGCCTGCTACCTGAGTTACTCACTCGGCATCTCCAGAGACAACTACCTGATGTCTAGGGCATATTGTCACTCGATGTCACAACGGAGCTCATCACCATTAGCAGGCCTTTGCACCACAGTAACTGCACTTTCCACTTAGAGGAGCAGGAAACAACGACCACACCAGATGGCTCTATCCTTATGACAGTGGAAGAGAGAGGGGCCACAAGGAGAGAAAGGGCAGGCACTCTGCGCTAAGTGCTAGAGCCCACATGTGTGCTCCGGATGGGGTTCAGTCCTTGAATTCTCAAGTCTCAGACAGGAGAAGAACTGCAACCTGAGCGGGACCTTAAAAACAGGGGAACAGGGAGGATACGGGGGTGCACTCCTGTAATATCAGAGCCTGAGAGGTAGTCACAGGAATGTTATGAATTGGAGGCCACCCTGGGCTACACAGGAGATGCTATATTGGAAAGTAGAAAAGAAGAAACACATTTTAAAAAAAATCAGTGGTGGCAGGTAGCCCAAGTGGGTCATACAGATTTCTGTGTTCGACAGTCTTTATTAAGCATGCACGACAGAGCAGGGACAGTCCAGATGGTAGATCCGGGTGAGCAGAGGCAAGGAAAGAAAAGGAAGTAGAAGAGGCAAGTGAGACCCACCTGAAACTGAGGACAAAGATTAGAAACATCCCTGTGCTCTGGGGTGCTATTTGTTCCCACCCAGCAGCTGAGAGATGGAGACAGCAGACAGAGACGGACACCGGCATCTTACTCTATACTAATAATGAGACTTATTTTTCCCAGCAGTTGTTAAGGAAGACAGAACAGTCGGGAGCACTTTCCCATACACTTTCTCTCTTCATATGGCTTCATGTCTGTTCACATCTTTCAACGTGTGGCATTCCTGTGACGGGTGATGGATGGACCAATGTAATTATTATAACCAGGGTGTGTCACTTGCCTTGGGGCCTCCTGTTTATGCCACAGACTCCACGGGTTTGACAAATGTACAATGAAGCCACTACAGCAGTGACACTCAGAATACTATGCCCAAACATCTGTCTTCCACTTATTGATCCCTCTTTCCCAAGTCTTCCCAACTCAGACCACGGCTCTGTATCTATCATCTGACCTTTTCCAGATCAGCAAAAATCCAAATCATATAGTCTATATAGCCCGTGTCAAGTGTTCAACTGCTGCGAAGAGACACTATAACCAAGGCGAGTCTGAGAAACAAAGGCATTTAATTGGGGGACTGCTTACTGTTTCAGAGGTTTTAGCCTCATGGTGGGAGCATAGCTTGAACAGACAGAGAAGCAGCAGAGAGCTTTATATTCTAATCCTCAGGCAGGAGACAGAGAGCCTAGTGGGGGCTTCCTCCAGGGACACACCTTCTCCAACAAGGTTGAATCTCCTAATCTTTTCCAAACTGTTCGCTTGGCATGCAAATAAGTGAGCCTGTGGGGCCTCTGTCATTCAAACCACCACAGGGCCCTTTCACCTAAGTCTCAAGGTTTTAAGGCATATGTGACTGAACAGCTCCTTTCTTTGCATTGCTGAGTAGTACTCCACTGTATGGGTGTACCGCGGCCTGTTTCACCATCCTTCTGCTGGAGGACATCTTGGTTGCATTTGGGTTATTTTGAGAACCTTTCCAGTCAAAGAAGTGGAAGGAAACAAATGTCACCTCCAAGAAATCAGGTTGGAAATGACAGGCCAAGCCTCAGAGTCCAGGGTAGATATTCACTATCAGTTCTAGCTCTGCCCAGCTCATACCTGGCTCCCAGCAGGTTATTTAACTGTCTTGACTTGTCAGGTAATTGAGCTTATCTCAGAGTCCTTAGAAGATAATGTGTCTCCTTCAGTTCGTGGGAAAATGGAAGGCTTAGTAACTAACTACATGTGTCTGGAATAAACAACAACAACAAAAAAGCATTCTAGCTATTTTGTTTAATAAGCCACAAGATGATATGTGCTTCTAAATCAAGCCAACATAGTCCCGACAGCCTTGTTATTTAATAAAGAAGTATTCAATGAAAACTTGACATACTGTTCATGATCTCTAAGATTCTCAGCTGAGGTGTCACACTCTCTAGAAAGAATACTTAAGAAACCAATGTCTGGGTAGCTAGCTGGTGCCTGCCGAGCACAGGAGAACAGAAACAGAGTCCACCCAAGTGCCACATAAAACAGATCTAGTTCGTCACGGCTGTAATCTGAGCACATAAGCAGCGCAGCAGGGGGATCATAAATTCGAGGCCATCCTCAACCACATAGCAGGTTCAAGGCCAACCTCAACTACTAAAAACACTACCTCAAAAATGAATAAATAACAGAATATACAAACAAATAAAAAAGAAACGCCCAAACTGAAATGTTTCTATATCTGTGTCCTATTCACTGACATAAAACAAACAAAAAGGCACTTGCCTAAAGCTTGCTAACTCCACAACGTATAAATGGGAGCCCCCACTCCTCTCAGTTAGTCTATGAAGCCATTAAGGACAGACTACTCTATTCTCCAACAACTCCACTCTTATTTGAATAGCCAACTAGGCTGGATTGCCATAATCCAAATGACACAATAAAACACAAGTGTGAAGGGTATTGTGTCCTTCCTTTAGGATCAATGATTAATTACAATAGTGAAATGTCAAGGAAAATATATATAACGAGAAAGTCAAGCCCCTTGTGAAATAATGAGGAAGTTTAAATGTCAGCCTGGTTGACACATAAGATATTTGATTAAACACTGTTGTCCGTGTTAAAAATTAATGATTAGGAGAGGCGTACTGTCGCTGTAGCCTGCTTCAAGGGAGAAGCAAAGATTGGACTGTTTACCCAACTGAAGTCACTGTAAAACAGAGAGATCAATAGCCCAGCTACCTCCAGCCCTAATCTCTACCATCTGGAATATTCCATAAATTAACCTAATCTGTCCTAGAGTGTGTGCAAGGGTTGTCTTAGTCAGTGATGAGACACCATGACCACGGCAACTCTTATAAAGGAAAGCACTTCACTGGGGCTGGCTTACAGTTTCAGAGCCTTGGTGCATTATCATGGCAGGAAGCATGGTGGCACGCAGGCAGACACGGTGCTGGAAAGGTAGCTGACAATTCTCCACCCAGATCAACCCGCAGCAGAAAGAGAGAGGCACGGGGCCTGGCTTGAGCACCTGTGTTCTCAAAGCCCATCCCCTGTGACACACTTCCTCTAGCAAGGCCACACCTCCCACTAGTGGGGTTTATCATTTTAACTCAGCCAATGAAGTTGTACCATCCTCGAGTACAGTCCTGGGAGCTTTCTAAGTCCCCCAATCCTCACACTCTTCACTGATGTCTCGGTGACACATGAGGAAACCAAGGCAGCAGACATTAGGACAAACCAGCCACAACCCCTGGCTGCCAAGTGGTAGTTAGAGAATGAGAACCAGACAGGTTGATACCCAAGTGCTCAGCCAAAACCCACTGCCTGGGCGGGATGATAGCTTCAGGGACATTAGGATGCCTTTAGGATGCTATCACACAGCCTCTCACATGAGTGTTGATCAGCTGGTGCCACAAAACACACGAAGAAGACTGTTGCAGGAATTTCTCCTGGGGAGATTCGAACAAGTGCCTACTCACCAGTGACAGTGCAAACTACAGTCCCACCAGATTCCAACCAGTGAGTTTAATGGGCTTACAAGACAGTGAGTGACCCCCAAAGCAGCCACGCCCAACAGAAAGTCTCACTGCAGAAGGGATGATAGCTGTGTAGATGGAGAACCCCCTTCAGTGAGATCATACACATACACATACACACACACACACACACACACACACACACACACCCCGGCAAATCCCCAGACCATGAGGCCACGTGCCACTTGGACACAACTGCATACAGCTGGGAGACAGGTACAGGCAGGGGTGGCTGGAATCTCAGGTGAGGGACTGAAGATCCTCTCCACCCCTTCTCCTATGGGGAAATGTCACCTAGAAGGTTTTGAGGGTCTCTTTGCAGTAGACACAGCTACCATGATGAAGATGGTAATTTAGGATGTTATGTGTTGTGCAGATATCAACGGGAGAAACCCACCAATTGTGTGTGTGTGTGTGTGTGTGTGTGTGTGTGTGTGTGTGTATTCTGAGTGACTATTAGACTCACCCAGTGTTTGGTAAGCTATTTATACATCTGAACCAGGAGTTTTCCAGAATGTTTGAAAGTCTTTCTCACTTCCGTTGGCAATATGACAAGCAGTCTATGCTCCCAGGGTCAGGACCTCACAGAACACCTGTTAAAAAAATTGCGTCCCCTTGGTGCCTATTGGCTTTCTATGCTGAGCCATTGAAACGGTGCCCAGCCAGCACTTTGGAAGGCCCTCCTGAGCCTGGGCTAGACATTAGACAATGCACAGGGAAGTCACTGTCCCTCTGGAATTCATCTCTTCATGCTTCAGGAAATGCTCAGAGACAGTAGACACTGTACAGATAATATCCAAAGACACTAAGACAATGCGTCCTTCCCAAAGCCAAACTTGGTGCCCACACAACACAGAGACAAACCGAACCTCACCCCCAGCCCTGTGCCACAAAAGAGTAAGGCAGACAGGGCCCTGGGTGTGGGGACAGGATAAAAGAACAAGTCCACGGCTGCCGACAAAGCCGTTCATTGAACACTTATACATTACTCAACAGTCTAGATCTATACTAAGACTCCAGGTATTTGCAGAAGGGAATATATCTGGGAGCATCCCTGGAAATCTAGAGTCAAGGTGTGTAAAAGGAAGGCCAAAGAAACCAGTCCAGTGCCCAGCTGTTCCATCCCTCAGTAGCAGGCATCCCTGGACAGGACACTGACTGAGGTCTCCAACCAGGGCTCCTGAGGCTTATGAAGCAGCATCAGAGTCCAGAAGGAACCAGGCATCATGTGATCTTTTCCTAGGAGACATGGACAAACATCTACTCCTCAAGACAGACCAGAGACACAATTCCACCAAAATATAACTTAGTGAACCAAGGAGTTTATCAGACTCACTTACAAATCGAGGTGAGGGCTTACTTATAAGAGCTTGGAGGAGCCAAAAGCAGATGCATCACTGAGAAGCCTCACACAGGATGGGTGCCTCACACAGGATGAGTGATGACTTCCCATAGATGCATAGATGGAGTCTTCCTTCTGTTAACCTTCCACATGCTAAACGCCAGCATGTCCCAGAAGCCATGAGATCATATGGTTTGGGCAGAATGACATTCAGCTGGGAGGGCAATGTAGGAGTCACATGACTTTTGGGTGTAGGACTAACGACCCTTCCCATCCACTTCTAAGAGCGAACACTGACAAGCCAGATCCTAGGCTGTAAACACGCACAGCTGTTCTGTCATGACGACGATGGTGCATGTTATACTCAGAGGACAACCCCAGGCATGGTGGCAAACGTGTGACTAATCCAGCACTCAGGAAGCTGAGGCAGGAGGTTTGCTCTAAATTCAAGTAAGTTCCGGCCCAGCCTAGGCTACAAAGAAACACTCTGTAACAAACAAGCAAACAAAGGCACCAGCACCAGACAAGCCACTTTACAAAACTGAAACACAATCAAGACAGTAAGTAAGGCTGGAGGGGACAAATCAGCAGAGGACAATGATGGACAAGGGCAATGCACGCCTTCTTTAAATTATACTCCCGATTTTCAAGTAATAACCTGAAATTTCAACACAAATATTTACGTACACAGCAGTCCTATGCATGTGTTAGACACTCTCGTATCATACAGACAGAAATAGGAACACGAAACCCAAGTAACTATTTGCAATTGAGAAAATACCCTGTTTTAGAAGAAAAAAAATTGTTTGAATGAGAATTATTTTCCAACATAACACTTTAATTGATTCGTTGGGGATTTCTCATTGTATGTCCTCACATTCACTTCCCAGTCTTTCCCTGTCCTCATGCCACCAACAACAAAAAATAAAGTCCAATTTGTGTATCCTCAATGGGGTATGGTCACACCCTCAGTGGCCTGGCCCTAAGATGGAGCTGAGTCCTCCACTCCCCACACATCCCTGCTGGAAGTCATCTACTGTGGAGGGCAACACCGCATCCTATCTCAGTTTTTAATTTTTAACAGTTCTCCCCAATGTCTAGGCTGTTACTATTTGGACTGGGGAGACCAGGGAGGTCTGGGGAAGGAAAGAGTTGTCTCAGAAGTCTTCCATGTCCACACTGAACAAGAATTTTTAAAAAATGAAGTCACTATGAATACTTTAGTTGAACATGGTGACTCATGCCGGTAAATTCAGCACTTGAGAGGCTGAGATTTTTTTTTTAAAGGGTTGCATTAAGTTTGAGGCCAGCATTGGCTACATAATGAGTTCCAGGCCAGCCTGGTCTAAAGAGTGATACTTTATGTCTCAAACAGCAACAAAGAAAAATGCCCCACTGAAATGGTCTCCTACAAACCCTCACTGAAGTAAACAACGTTGTTCTCCACATCAGCCTGAGAACAAAGAACAAGGTCTTTAGAGAGTCCTGAAGACCACAGAAAATACAAAACCAAACCCAACAGTAAGCAGAAATGAAACAACAGAAAGAATTTATAATCTGTTACAGAAAGTACGAGTAGACTAAAAGGAAAGACATAAGAAAACAATTACACAATTTTCCTCTCATCTGAGTCTATGTAAATTAATACTCCTGAGAATTGTTTCAAACTTCCAAAGTTCCAGATAAACAATATTTTAAAAAATGATTTACTCCGAATTCATCATACTTGAGCCCAAGCAGAACAAACGTTCTTTAAAAGAATGTATAAAGTCCTCCTTGACCCTTGACCCATAGAGTAGAGCCCAGAGCATGAAGACTGCTGATCCCTGGCATGGGGTCAGCCTGGGCTACAACAGTTGAGTCTTGTCTCAAAAACTTAAGAGAGAAAAAAAAATCCTACCAAAGCAACAGAAAACACTCAAAAAGGAGTAACTACTGTGAAGAAGCTGGACTTGGGACATGTGTGTGTGTGTGTGTGTGTGTGTGTGTGTGTGTGTACATGGGGGTGAGAGGGGTACATGTGTATATGGGAATTCACACATATGCACGCTGAGGTTTATATGGAGCGTCTTCCTCTACTGTTCTTAATTTATTCCTTTAAGATGCCTACAGTTCTATATTTATGGAGACCATTATCTTAAAAATGAGTCTTATTCTATTAAATGTTTAAACTGTGATTAATAATCATCTTGATCAATGCCAGCAATCAATTGTAGCTAATTAGCAATTTAAGGAAGTCACAGGTGAGTAAAAAGGCAAAGCTCCTACAAGGAAGCAAGACAGTCCCTCTAACCAAGATCTCAGTAAATCCGCAAATGCTGCAACACACACACACACACACACACACACACACGCACGCACGGAGACTGCTCATGGAGCATCAGGAAACAGTAAAAATAATGATGATAATGGTTCAGGAAACACTCAGGCAGTGAGACTGAAGAATGTATTAATTTCATAGCGGTTCAGAAATGAGAACGTGCTAAGGGGCTTATTCAAATAGATCATTTTTTAAGGACTTAGAAATAGAAATGGTGATTACAGAACGTGGACAGCTTCATTAGGAACAAGTCGGCTTCAGTGTGCTTCCATCTCTGGCAGGTTTCTTGGCTGGGAGAACCTGGGTAAGGCTGCATCTCAGCACAGAAAACAGCTGAGGCAGGAGCGAGAGACTGTGGTAGTTAAGTGGGCTGCTACTTGAAGAGTGTGCCCCAAGAGTTTCGAAAGGGCATCTTCCTAAACTCGGGTCCTCAAAAGAGCCTCAAAAATGTTACCCTCTCTTGTAACATCAGATCTCTGACCAGCTGTTTCACTGACGGCTTCCACAGTAGGCAGATCAAAATTTTGAATGGCAAATCATGAACACAGAATGCCAGGAGGAAATGAAACAGGGATACACCAAGCACCACACCATACATCTTTTTGTAGGCTCTGATTCCACCCACTCTGACAGGTCGCTCCAAATAAAGGAGGCAGCTGGCTGCTCCCACTGGCACACACTTCTGTGAAGGGAAATAAACACAGAGTCTGTTTTCTCGTGACTCAGCATCCATAATTATCAGAAGACAAGGTTTAGCTGTTCATTTTACTTGTGAAAAGATTGCTGAGCCCTGATACAGATAGATACACACACACACACACACACACACTCACACACAATACACAAATATATGCTCACTCACATACACATATATACACATGCATGCAAATGCATAAATGTATTCATACACACAGATGCCCACACAGGCACATAAACACACATGCTGATGTGCACATAAATGTATGCACACAAAGCCACAAATACACATGCACATAGATGTATGCACACATGCATGCACACACATGTATCCATGTGCGCACACACACACAGGCCACTTGTAGCTTAGGTAAAGTATGGTATAAACATAGTAATCTCATAAAATCTATCTCACTTGATAAAAATGGAATGGTGGCTCACACCTGCAATCCCAAGGGGAGGGGGGGGGGGGGGGAAAGAACTGGTCCATGTCCAAGGCTAGCCTGAGATACACAAGTGAGGTACAGGCTAGTCTGGGATGCACAGTGAGTTACAGGCCAATCTGGTCTACAATGTGTGACCCTGTCTCAAAAAAAAAAAAAAAAAAAAAAAAAAAAAAAAAAAAAAAAAAAGATAAAATTTAAGACTAGACAGCAACTTTTAGTTACTGGTTAAAGTTGGGTTTTTATTTTGATTTTGGAGTTTGTTTGTTTTCCTGTCAACTTGACACAAGCTGAGCAAATGCCTCTGGCAGACTGGCCTGTGGCAAATTTCTTAATGATTGATTGGGAGGGCCTGCCCACTGTAGGTGATGCTCTGGGCAGGTAGTCCTGGGTGGTGTAAGAAAAAGGTGGAGACCAAACCAATAGCAGTGTTCTCCATGGTCTCTGCTTCAGCTCCTGACACCAGGTTCCTGCTTTGTGCTCCTGCCCTGACTTCCATCCTAGCCTATAAGATGAAATAAACCCTTTCTTCTCCAAGCTATTTGATCACGGGCTTATCAAATGGGAAATTACTTGTACTGGCAAATTAATTTCTGGGCTACCTCTACTTTCTCTTCAGTTTAAAGCATCAACCTGTAATCAATGCTTTTCCTTTAAAAGGTTGGGGGAGGGGCAACTAGCCATGATTAGATGGCAGAAACAGCCAACACTTCCGGTTGAGTTGCTGATGTTGGTGGGTGGGTTACACAACTCTAGAAACAAATATGCAGCAGCAGCAGCAGCAGCAGCAGGACAATCATAAGATTCCTGTAACTTACCGTCATCTCAAGGGACGTTAACTGTGGAAGCACAAATGTGTTCTTTGTGGTGTAGGTGACATTAAGAAAGGGTAACCCAACCACAGAGATCTACCATCTCAAACAGGATGGGCTCAAATTATAAACACAGGGAGGCACAGACAGCTTCACTTGATACAACATGCAACAATATGTCTGTGGAAGAAACAAGCAAAGTCTGTGGAAGATGTAGTTTAAAGAGCCAGATCTCTGATCCTTGCCGCTGGCAGGGATGTCTGACTCCAGTTTCCTACCTATACACAGTCCACTAATTGTGAACATGCTATACACTGTGCTGGATGGTTGTATTGGCCTGGCACAAGCCAGAGTTCATCTGAAAGGTGGGAATTCCAACTAAGAAAAGGCAACATTTTCTTAATTAGTGATTGATGGGGGTAAGTCCAGCCCGTTGTGGGTGGTGCCATCCCTGGGCAGGTGATCATGGGTTCTATAAGAAAGCAGGCTGAGCAAGCCATGAACCAGTAAGCAGCACTCTATGTGGCCTCTGCCATAGATCCTGCCTCCAGGTTCCTGCCCTGTTTGATCTCCTGTCCTGATTTTCTTCGATGATGTTATGATGTGGAAGTGTAAGTCAAATAAAACCTTTCCTTTCCAAGTTGCTTTTTGGTCATAGGGTTGCATTTGTCACAGCAATAGAAACCCAAACTAAGACACACCAAATATTTACTCCTGCACTGATGAATCCTAGAGCCCCCAAAGCATCTTCTGACGTTATGGGGAATGGTTCTCAACCAATGGCAAGCTCGTTTCATTACCACGACGCTTAAAGACAGTGTAAACAAGACCCAATGACTACTGACTGCTCCATGTATAAGGCAAAGTGCAACCTGAGTCCAATTCTGTGTGTGCTTCCAAAGCTTATTTCACCTGCTCAAAAAACCTCAAAAGTTGTACTTTGAGGCTGAGAACATAGGCAGGTTATTAGAGGTCGGGAGTTTCAAGGGTCCTCCGATCAAATCCCTAAAAAAGTGGTCCAAGTCCATTGAGGGAACCCAACAGTATCTGAGGTTACCAAGACACTAGGCCATGGCTGGGTGTTCCTGCCATGCTCTGCATCTAGTGTCTGCTCTCAGGGAGGGTTTGGACAAGTGTGCATGGCTAAGTCTGACAGCTCAGTTGGCTTTAGAAACATCTAACTGGGGAGGCACACCTGAGGACTGCCTTGGAGCACGTTTCCACAGATCATCTGAGAGGAAGACTCATCAGGAATGAGGACCACAGCATCCCAGAGCAGTCCCTAGCTACACAATAAAAGAAAAACAAAGCCAGCACTGGGGGCTCCTTCCCTCTGCTTCCCGTCTGCCGTTGTGTGAGGAGCAGCCTCCGACTCCCATCACTTGGAAGTTCCTCTCAAGTGCAGGTGCTACCCTAAAAGGATGGGTCAAGCGGCCATGGACTGAACACTGACATGGAGCTAAAGCAAACTGTCTCTGTTCCTGTGGTTGATCTGCTCACAAAGATGCAGAATAAGTGGCAAAAGTGTGCAACAGGGCCAGCGGCCAGTCCATGAGAGTGGCAGAGAGGAGTTCATTTAGGATACTCATGATTAGTGAGCTAGAGTCAAAGAATGCATGTGTTGGCCCGATGAGATCGTCAACAAAATGCTCACTATTCAAGTATGAGGACCAAGTTCTATCCTTCAGACCAGGTAGGAAAACTGTGCATGCTGGTGTGAGCCTGTCATCCCAGCACTGGAGAGACAAGATCTCAGGCTTTTCTGGCTAGCCAGTCTAGCCAAACAGGTAAGCTCCAGGCCAATGAGGGACCCTGTCTCAAAAAAACAAAAACAAAAACAAAAACAAAAACAAAACAAACAAAAAACCGAGAAAGATACTGGGGTTATCATTGGCTTTCACAGTCTGTCATGTGATAAACTTTTTCCCAGAGAGAGGCACACACACACACTTCTCCTCAGCCCATATAGAAAGCCCACAATGGATCAAAGTCCAACTTGGTAAAACGTGAGTTTTATTGGGCTCACTTACAGGAATATGGGTGAGGGGTTACTTACAAGAGCAGAAGTGACTCCAACAGCTGCACCACCAAAGGCCATCCCAGCACGGGGACAGCTCACAAAGATGGGAACCTGGAGCACAGTATACAGCCTGCAGGCAGCTCAACCGGTTGGGCCTCTAACAGACAACTGATCTGGTCTCGTAGTCTTCTGTGCAGCTTGGCTTGTCTCAGAGTCTTTACAGCTTAACTCTGTCTGAGAGGGAGTCTCAGCTTTTATGGCTTACTTTGGCAGGGAGCCATCTAGTGAATCTGGTCAGTTTCAGGGTCTTCCTGGAGCTACTTTGAGTTGTTTACCTTCCTCCATAAAGAGCTTTTCTGAAGAATGGAATGTTTCAATCTCACAGGAACTGTTTACACACATCCCCCACCTCCAAACACAAAGAATACCCATGTCTTCATGTTTAAAAAGGGAAATAGCAAGAACCATAGCTCATAGATCTACTCCCTACCCGTCACTTGACTCCTGTCAGATTCTTATGGAATAAGATTGGGAGACAAAAAGAAAGGAAAAGATGTCGAGACAGGAGCCTCTCTGTCAAGCACCGATCTCTCTATCTCTAGAGAAGGTGGAGCAAGAAAAGAAATATTTTCAGACTTTACTGGTTTAAAGACACTGAAACCTAGATTCCATCTTCAAAAACCAGCACAATAACTTCCTATATTTCAACTTCTTACATCAATGCAAAGAGCCTTGCAGGAAAGAAGAACAATGTGAAATCCGTGTCACCAAAATGACAAAGGAGCGGACAGCGTTAATCCCGCCCCCATTATGATTTGATTGGCTCAAAGGGAGAAGAATTAATAGGAAGCCATCACAGACAGAGACTTGAAACCAAGGTCTAGGAAAAGAGTCGAGGACAATAATGACAGGCCAATTCTCACTAAATAGATGACACTTGAGTAAAATAAACACGTATAACGAAAGCACGAACTCCCGCTCAAGCAACAAGGCAGGAAGAGGCTCTGCAGTGGGAAACACCCTTCATTTCTCTTAGAGAAACTTCAGAGCTCAAATGTTTCAGAGCCCAAAACTATGTTTTATCCACATATGAAATCTTACCTGAGAACCTGAAAATAAAACACACAAAAAAATATTTATTACACAAGGCTGCTAACTTGCTTCAGAATGGAAAATACACCTCTGCTGGATTTGGGAAGTCATTTTTAGTATGCAAGGAAGTATCAAATATGCTTTGTTTAATATGAATTTAATTTAAATATACATTGGGTTTGTTAGGGAACTTTTATTCCTATAATTTGCATAATCTGGCTAACTAATTTACCATTAACTCAAATCCCTTTCCTACTGCTCTTTATAATACCAGATCTCCTAACAAAATCCTTAAGTAGTCTCTCATCATCAAAAGCAGTTACCGTCTGCCTGTGACAGTGACCAGCACACAGTACAAAAAATGAGCAGGCATCCTTATGAACTAGACTTGACTAGTTTGAAAATATAAACGTGAACAACAGGAAAGGACCCCAATGTCACCTCTGGCCTCTTACATGCACAAAACACAATGCAAGTGCATTACATGGGTGCACACACACGCACACATATACACATACACACATACATATAAAAACACAACACACACATACATACATACACATATACACATACATACACACACACACATTCACACATACACACACACACACAGACTCATTATCTCTTGGGAATGGAGAGACAGCTCAGTCAACAGAGAGCTTGTCCTATGAAGCTAGGACACAAGTTCAATCCCCAGAACACATAACACAAAAGCAAAAGGTCTTGGCTTATTTTGCAATTCCAGTATTGAGAAGGCACAGACAGACAGATCCCTGCAGCTTGCAAGCCAGCCAGCCAAGCCCACTCAAGAGTTCCAGAGCAGGTGGAGACCCTGCCTCAAAAGCCAAAATGGATGGCTGCTAAGGAGTTACCTGAGGCTAGCCTCTGACCTCTCACAAGGCTTGACATAATGGCACACACCTTTAATTCCAGCACTTGGGAGTAGTACAGGGGCAGGCTGGTCTCTGAGTTCAAGGACTGTCTCCCTTATCTCACTACATTTTAAGATGTGCACTGGATGAAAAATCTACCTCAATCTCCCTCTTTGACAAGCAGCAGACCTGTGAGTCAGCAGCCACCATGAAACTCAAGTCACTCGATGGGACTCTCATGTCTCTTTCCTACCCTGTGGCCAAAGATGCTCAGAAGACCCTACACAAGCAGAGCGGCCATACGCCAATTATCTGTTTGCCATCGGCCTGGAGGTCCAGCCTCAGAGACATTCTGGTTTAAGAGGCCAAGCATTTTCTCTGCCACATACAGGACAATGTCAATCAAAGCACGCCTCCAGGTCTACCTGGTGATTGTCTTGGATAACTGGGACAGACATTCCCATTACAAGTTACAAAGAGTTCTTGTAAAATATCTACCCAAGAGTCCTCTTTAGGAAGAAAGGAGCTACAAAGAACAAAAACCCAACAAGTTTGTCCTTCACTGTCCTCACAGGCACCGTGAGGCTTCATGAGGCTCTCGGGTCAACCTGGGTAGGTCATGAGGTAGCCAGGGTTCTAGAACATTCTCCAAATTTAATCCATTTAATACATATTTATTAAGTCTTTTTTTTTTCTCACAGTAACTAATCTAGGCATTAAAAATGAAACCCTGTAGTGGGACACTCCCAATGTGACAGGGATTTAGTCCAAAAAGACACTACACACCAAGGGGTCACCCAGAGTCACTTCATGGTGGCAATGCTGTGAACCAGTGATTAATAGAGTAGACGGTACACCACATGCAAGGACCTTGAGAGCTCAGGCCAGCAGACTCGAACACTCCTACTCACTTTCTGTTTCTCCAGTCATCAACAGTCTTCATGATTTGACTGAGTCCCTAAAAACATTCAATCTGCATAGGATACACGCAGATCATGTGTCAATCAGAACAGCATGGCTTAAGTAAGTCTTACACATTCCAAAATGGAACAATATCACAAATGGTTCCAGAAATGACACCAACAGGAGAGAAATGAGGATAAGGTGACCTCTTCCCATTGCCTCCCAGACACCTCCTCCAGCTCTCCACCCATCTAACCCCTCCTCCACATTACTATGTCCCTCTCATCTCCAGCCCACTCACTGCTCAGCTCAACAGCTAAGATTCTGCCTGCGACTAAAGTGTTTCTTACTCCATGACCTACAAACTAAATGGGTCACTTAGTCTACCACCGAAAGCCCCTTAAGCTGACACTGAATGAACCTTTCCAGACATTACCCCATTTCTCCTCAGGGCATACTGCTTCTTCCTTCCTTCACTTATGCCTAGATTATTGTTCCTGAACCCTGAAAACTTGTTCTCCCATTATCAAAGCTTTTCTTTAAATGGCACATCATTCATGAAACTTTTCCTGCTCCCTTGTGCTCCAACAGCCCAGAGCATCCTGTATTTCCCTTTAGCCTTTTACATAGCCCTACCTCATATCTCTATAGATCTAATAGGGCTGAATACGTACATCACAGTTTAGACAATCAAATCTGTTGAAAGAGTATGACCACAAAAGACAAGATTTACAGAAAGATGCTCTCTGCCTGGAAAGGGACACATCAAATCAACTCAATCATTTTGAATACATTGCATTGGTTTCTGGTGGGGGCAGGGAATGGAGGGGCATGGGGGGAGCCCACAGAAAACAGCCCAGCAATACTTTTGAAAGTTGAACACATACTTACCATAAGAGCATCAATTCAACCTCTGGTTCCACAGCTAGTTATCACACTCATCCAAGTACACATCTACATACTCATGATTACAGTGGCATTATTCACAGTAGCCAAGGGGTGGGGGTCACTCAAAAGTCATCTGGTAAACAAATGGAACAACACAGTGTGGTACAGAAGGTATCTCTCGTGTCTGAAAGCTTCACCTGTCAAACAGAACCAATTGGCCTGAAGCTGAGACAGGAAATAGAAGGTGGGCGTTCCTGTAGGAGGAAGGATCCTGGGACATAGCCAGGTGTGGGAGGATTCACCCAGGAACACAGAGGACAGAACCTGAACAGAGGTAACCAGCCACGTGGCAGAACTTAGAATAATGGGGTGATTAATATATAAGCTGGTTGCAGAACAGACCAAGCTTATGGCCAGGGTATTTGTAAATATAATTTGAGTTTCCAAGTTGTTATTCTGGGAGCTTAGGGACAGGAGGAAAAAAAAAAAAAAAAAAACACTTTTACAGATGGCACCCAATGTGGGACGTGTAAGCCAAGATTAGAGCACTAGACTCAAGCTTTAGCCAAAAGTTTCTGACACCAAGAAGCCAGACAGTCTGCAGTTTGGGTGAGAAAGAGATGGTTCCCTAGCAACCACACACTGTCCAGAGGCCTGCCTCCAAGATTTTTCTTTTTTCTCTCCTCCTTTCTTATATAGAAAGAGAAGGGTTGGAAAAAAGGGGGGGATATAATGTAGGAGTAACGTAGGAATAATAGGAATAAGGGTAGATTATTGAGTCTACTCTTAAACAAAAAGCATTCTACAAGCAAATAATCTTAAATTGTTATGTATTTGTATTTCTTCTCACATTGGTATAAATTTTTGTATACTGATACAAAATTAAGGTTATTTTTATTACAATATACTTATGTTTCAACTCTTATGAGATACTGAACCTATGAAACTCACTTAAAAATTCAAGGTTTAGCATCTAGTCAGATGGTACTGAAGAAATGGGTGCTGTTTTTCTAGAATGGAATCCAGAAAGAGGTACCAGCGTGCAGTAGGGAGTAAAGCCTCTGTTGGAAACTCGGGTGTTCTACTGGTGTTCTGAACACAGAACCTTAAACAGAAAAGCTAGCCTCAGTGAGAGGGAGCTTGGGAGTGAAATGGCACCTGGACTGCACTGCCTGCCTGGCCTGCATGCACTGCCTACCCTGCACTGGCTGGTCTGCCTACACTGTACTGTCTGCACTGACTACACTACACTGCCTGGTCTGCCTACACTGTACTGCCTGCACTGCCTGTATTGCTGCACTGCCTGCACTGCCTACACTACACTGCCTGCCTGCACTGCACTGCCCAGTCAGCCTGCACTATATGTCTACACTGCACTGCCTACACTGCCTACACTGCACTGCCTGCACTTCCTGGTCTGCCTACACTGTACTGCCTACACTGCACTGCCTGCACTGCCTACACTGCACTGCCTGGTCTACCTACACTGCACTGCATTGCACTGCCTGGCCCTTCCTTGTCCTTGTGACATTCTCTAAAAGCATGAGGCTTCTGCTCAGTGACAAACTCATCTGTATCAGCTTACAAGAACCAACATCAGATTTTCAGGAATGGTTCCTGCCATTACTTAATAAAGCTGTACTTTAAGTGTGTGTGTGTGTGTGTGTGTGTGTGTGTGTGTGTGTGTGTGTGTATGAAAAAGACTACCACTCCACAATTATTTTACTACATTTTACTTTTAACTATGACCTTGAAGGTTTTTCCCCCTTTCTTGGCTCTTGTTCTTATAAGGTGAAATTCTGAAGAACGTGATATTGCAAATATTCTTGGTTCTGTGTCAAGTGTTACCTAATAGGTGGCTACCTACAATGAATGATTCACAGGGAGAACAGTCACACCATGGTGTAAATTGGTAAGCAATTGGAACCAAGATTTTGTTGTTTTTCAAGAGAACCAGATGTTAAATCCAGTCTTCCCCATTCAATGCAGCTTATCAATACAACTATGTACCTTCAAAGAGTTAATACAATCAATCATGTATACTTTCAACAGGTTGAAAGTTTATGGTAGACTGTAGCAAGGTGGCTGACCATGTATGTAGCATGTGAGTTCAATCTACAGAATGAAAAAAACAAACTTTCCATAATGCCTAGCTGTTACAAACAGCCAAAACAAATGCAAACAAAATTACAAAAATGAGCTGATTTCAATCTTCAGAGACAGAGCAGAGCAGTTGGATCCATCCTAGAAAAGTGTCTCACAGATTCTTAGTGTCCCTCACCACCAAGGTGTCATGGGAGCCAGGGCTCTGCTGCCACTATGCAGTCAACGTGCAGTTCAGAAATCTAAGAGGGCTATGTTGCTACTTTACGTCCTCCAATATGTCAGTGCCCAGTCACACTCCTTTGAAAGCGGCAGCAGGACCAGAATGTACTGCATGTTTTACAAGCTGCATTCACAGGTCAGGAGCAATCTGACAGTTAGCTTATGTACCTTTATGAAGCTTGCAACTCAAAAATCACTGGGCATGGAATGGGGTAGAGGGAGACAGAGCTGGGTCTGATGGGAACGGGGTCTTCATGGACAACTGGTCTACCACAGATAGGATTTTCAAGTTAATTGGGAGGCTGATGTCTCAAAAATATAAGGTTGGGAGCCATAAAGATTCCTTAAGTTGACCCTGACCTCTATATGTGCACAGACAGCGACATGTCTCTCTCTTTCTCTCTTTCTCTCTCTGTCTCACACACACACTCATGCACATATACTCTCACACACACTCATACACATTCTCTCAACACACACACACCCTCATACTCACACCCCCCCCAACACACACACACACACACACACACACATACACACACACACACACACACACACACACGGTCTTTGCATCTGCTATGGTCCACCCTTCTCAAGTATTTTTTCTTTTCGATTTTCTTTTTTTGCTGTTGTCTGGTTTTGAGTGTTTTTTGGTTTTGTTTTGTTTTTGTTTCAAGTCAGGGTTTCTCTGTGTAGCCCTGACTGTCCTAGAACTTTCTCTGTAGACCAGGCTGGCCTCAAACTCAAAAAGATCTGCCTGCCTCTGTCTCTTGCATACTGGGATTAAAGGTATACAACACCATTACTCATTCTTCTCAAGTATTTTAAAAGTTAAAAAAAAATTAACTAAATGGCCAAGACAGCAAGGATGGGTTGGCCAGTTTTATGTCAACTTGACATAAACTGGAGTGACTGAGGACTCCATCAAGTTTCAACTAAGAAAATGCATCCATAAGATCAGGCTATAGACAAGCCTGTAGAGCATTTTTTTCTATCAGTGATTGATGGAGAAGGACCCAGCCCATTATGGGTGATGCCATCCCTTGGCTGGTGGATCCGGGTTCTTTAAGAAACCAGGCTGAGCAAGCCAGAGGAAGCAAGCCAGTAAGTAAGCAGCATCCCTCCATGGCCTCTGCATCAGCTTCTGCCTGAAGGTTCCTGCTCTGTGTGAGTATCCACTGGTGGACTATGGTATGGGCGATGTAAGCCAAACAAACCTTTTCCTCTTCAAGTTGCTTTTGGCCATATTGTTTCATCACAGCAAGAGCAAACCCTAAGACAGAGCTAAAGGACAGATACTGTGGATGCCACTTTCATCACTTAGTGCCTGATGGGGACCAGTCCTGAGAAGGGACGGTAGACGGACAGAGCCACCACAGCGCCCACGTCTATCAGGCTCAGCTAGTCTGGGTCTTAATGAGATTGTCTACGAGACACAAAAGACTTCTAACAGCTGAAACCCAAAGGAGAATTACCGCTGTTCAGCTGAACTGCTCAAAGAAAGCTAAGACTATAAGGAAAGATTTCACAATCTTCCTGCTATAGTCTTCCAACCACTCACCGTAGCTCTTGCTGGTTTCTGTGACAGACCCTAACCGCTAACCCTAACCCTCAGCTGCATTCAAAGGTGCATTATCACTGGTGGGAATGCAGGCAAAAGAAGATGATAAGACAAGGTGGTAATGAGGTGTGGAGGGGAGGAAAATGAAGCATCCATGGGGTGGGGATTAGTCAGACTTTAAACTGATAACCACGCATTCATTAGTGGAGCAAGAGCAGGTCCTTTATAAAACAAGCCCCCAAGAGAGTGGCAGGGCCTCCTAGACCAGATACAAAGAATGGGTAAGCAGTAATTTAAGTAAGCACTTAAAATGACTGTCAAAGCTGAAGAAATGGGCCAGAAAAAAAAGAAAGAAAACCACAAACTGTACCAGGAGAGAACAGAATAAGCACCTGTAAACATAGACACAAGAGGAGGCAGGAAATCACTCAGTTAAAGAAAAGGAAATGGATCCACAATCACAGATCTGGACTGAAAGAGAAGGGAATAGAACATAGCAACTCCACTAGCTGAAAAGTAAACAGCATCTAAACACATGCAAAATATTCAAAACACATGCAAAAAATATTCAAAGCATATGCAAAAAGCTTCCAAAAAGAGATGCAAAAATATTCAAAGATCTTAAAGACTCTCCATACAAAGCCAGGCTTATATCTACAGATATCACAGTGCAAGGAGTTTAAAGAAAGTGGCATTCCCGTCTCCAGAGCAGCTATAAGGCTTTTAACTTTCAGAAGAAAGAAAGAATTGAATGGGCACATCCAATGGAAAAAGCTACTCATGTGCCAGACAGAGAAACGCTAGCCGGGTCTCTGTTTCCTCTTCTAGAACTACCCAATGGCAAAAAGGAATTCAAAACAACAGCTATGAAATTATGAAGGCATGAGAGTACAGGCCAAGAACTCCCGCCAAATGGGCCTGGAAAGACAAGAAATGGCCAAGATCACAGTTAGGAACCCCAAGAAGACAATATCAATATCTACCAGGACCTCAATAGAAGAGTTGACAGTGAAATCTAGGCCAACCAAGAATGGACCAAATAAAACCCCAGAAATGGAGGAATCCCAGTAAAAAGACTGGGAAATGAATACAGACTATGCCCCCAAAAGGATGCAGAAATGGGGCACAGGGATAGAACACAGTATTTCCCATTGTATAACTCGCAATTAACTAACAAAGTTTTGGGACAAGCGAAGAAAAGAGAACATAGACTCAATGCTTTTTTCATTTTATTTTAATATCTCAAAGGAGAAAGCTGGTATCTTAATTTGAAACATGAAACTTACGAGAAAGAATTATAATTTCCTAAGATGTTACCTTTTCTTAGATTTCTAAGATTCCCCACCCTTGAATCTGCCTTAAAATCAGAAATTCTTTTCTCTTAGTTTCATTAAAGCCAATTTGATTTTTGCATCTTTACATAAGATTACATGTGTGGTCAAAATCCATCACCTTTCAGAATCTATCTGTGGCAAGTTCCAGAAAGAGTTCAAAAATATTAAAGATGGCTCAGTGAGTAGAGGTGCTTGCTTTGAACTCAGGTGTGTATACATAAACACAAACACACACAAACAAATTAGTGTTTTTAAAAATATTAACAAAATTGCCTCTAAATGTTAGGATTTAGGATGTTTTTGTTTTAATTTTTTTTTCTAGCACCTCTCTCTCTTTTTTTTCTTTTTTTGAAACCAGATCTCCTGTAGCCTAGCCTGGTCTTAAATCCCCTACATAGCCAAGGCTAGCTTTGAGCTTCTGATCCTCCAACCTGCACCTCCTAGTTTTAATCCTGAGGATTACAGATATGCACCGCCAATCTGGATTCCTTATACTTACCACAATGGTTTTGGTTTGTTGTTTGTTTGTTTGTGGTTGCTTTTTTGTTTTCCTTTGGTAATGAATACATAACATTTTCATTTCTCCCCAGGTAAGTTACTTTTTAACAAGGTCACTTCTCGTTACTATTGAGGAAACCAATAAAATTCACTGATTTTATTCTCCTCCAATCCAGCCAGCAAAATCTAACCGTCAGACTCTTCACTTACTGTTCCTATCATCCTACACCTTGTAAGGAATGAAACGTGAGTCCAGAGTGGGTAAGTCATCTGCTCCAGGTCCGTCAGTGAGGACGTGACTCAGGCAGCCAGACTTCACAACAGGGGCTTGATGTAGTGTCTCAAGTCGACCTGGTTCACCCCATTACCCCTGCGCACCCCTCATCCCCATCTTGTTGCAGATTCTTCATGGACTGACAGACAGCCGGGTCTTCTGCATTGAATACTTCCTTGTCCATTGGACAGAGAAACTGGTAAAGCACTGTAAAGGGGAAATCACACCAATGTCATCCTTATCATACTTTATCACGGACGATGGTGAAGACAGAAATAAACAGAGGTTGTGTAAACTAACCAAACAGTAGAAATCACCCCATGACTGGCTGAGTCAGTAAGAATCAGAACAAGCATTACCATGGCAACATTTAAACATCCACTATGGAGAAGCAGGCATCATGGGAAGATGCTGAGGGGCCCTACCATTCATTCCTCCCAATGTGGCAGCTTACACTTAGGGATCCATCTCTAGTCCCTCCTGAAACTCTTTAAATGACAGCTATTAAATTAAAAGGGAGTATCCACAAAGCAACAAGGTGCCACACAAAGCAAGGACATCAACAATCTTCAGGAAGAAAGTGAACTGAAGAAAGCTTACCAACTGGGGAAAAAGGCTGAAGCCTACATCAGGCAAGGTGAGGCGGTGAACACAGCACCGAAGACCAGGACTTGGAAGACTGGCCAAGGAGGTGCAGAGCGGTGACATCACTGAGCTGCAAGCTCGAAATGCTTACAAGCAGGAGGCAAGAGGTATGGCTCTGTTGGCAGAGTGCTTGCCGAGCCTTCAGGATGCCCTAGCAGATTCAACCCCAGCACTGCAGACACCAGGAGTGCTAGCACAGCTGTAATCCTAGCACGCAGGAGGTACTCGGGAGATTCAGAAGTTCAAGATCATCTCTGGCGACATAAGTAGTTATTTAAGGTTACCCGGGAGTATGACATACCCTGTCTTAGAATTTAAAAGTGTAGTCTAGTTTAAAAGGGTAGTTTTTACATTACTTTTTTTTTTTTTAAATCACAATCAAATTTTGTTTTTCAGAAAAACCAAAACAGGGGTTGGGGGGGGAGGCGGGGTTGGGACTCACGATCTATAGATGAACCAGTAGGCGGCGGGAGACAGGAGGGCATGTCACGTGATAGCATGTTCCCATTCTGTCTGGCCGATATTAACATTCATCATTAATACACTAACACCAACATAAACAAGAACCGCTTCATCTCCTAAGACAAGCCCCATTTAAAAAAAAAAAAAAAAAAGCAGTGAGCTACTAAAAGCCAATCAAATGAAGCCACCAGCACTCCGTGCTCCCAGCACCTGCTCTGCAGGGTGAACTGCCCCACCTGACCAACTCTGAACAAATGTATCACCCTGTAGTACAGGTCTCAATGAAAAGTAGGGTAGAGGCGAAGGCCCCCAGGTGCTACAGGACTTTGTTCACGGTGCCTCGGTTTCCCCATGTGCAGTACTATCTATGACTCATCTAGTTTAGGGAGAAATCAATTAACAAATTTAAAACAATATATGCAAAGTGCACCTGCCCTTGTGGCTTGCTGTCATCCAAGAATAAAATGGCAGCCAGAGTGGAGGGAGCTCAAGTGTCTCATACAAGGGAGCCGTTCATGGCGTCACACACCGAGTCCCCTTTGCTAAGGCTACCTTAACAAAGCTGAGTACGACGGCTTGCTGGACCCTACACCAACCTCACGTTCTGTTGGTTCTGTCAAAGGGCTATTCTACTCTCTACCGCCATCCAAAAGCATTTGGAACACAAAAGAAGAAACATGAAACATGCAGACACTCAAAAATACAAATTCTAATCCTCTGCTCTATAGGGTTCTTGCAACTCTCCGTGGAGTGCCCTCTCGACCTTTCGGGTACATTTCAAACACCTGACGTGCCCCACACAGACAGATACCATGAACTTTGTTATCAAGACCTCAGAGACGAAACCACTCTGACCAAATGCTATCATATGGCTATACACGAAGGTTTCTCAGTCTGTCTGTCTATCTGTCTGTCTGTCTGTCTGTCTGTTTCTGTGTGTGTGTGTGTGTGTGTGTGTGTGTGCAAGTGCATATAGAGAAAGTTTGTTCAAGTGTGTTCCTCAAGCACTGCTCTAATGTCCATCTTGGAATTTTGAGACAGGGTCTCTCACTGGCCTGGAATCTGCCATATGGGCGAGACTGGGGGCCAGTGAGCCCCACGGATTCCCCCCAGACCCCCACTCACTTCTCCCTTTCCAGCATTAGGAATATGTGCCTGGCTTTATTTTGTTCCTTGCGTTTGTTGTTGTTAATGCTGCTGCTGTTGTTGTTTTGGGGTTTTGTTTTATAACACAGGTCCTGGAAATGTAGCGAGCACGACAAACACTTAACTGGTAGCTATCTGAATGTTCAAAATCTAAAATAAACATCCTGAGCTGGGAAAGAAAAGAAGGAGTCCAAGCAGGATGCTGGGCACCTGCAATCCCAGCACTTGAGAGAGAAGCAATATTTGCAGCCAGCGTGGACTACGTGAGAACTCATCTTGAGATGACGAGGAGACGTGTGTGTCAGAGGTCTCCGTGTTAGAGGAGGAGGAGAAGAAAAACAGCACTCCAGCAGCTCCCCTCACCCCACTCTGAATTCACGAAGCTTCTGTGAGTCCCTTACAGCCCTTGCTTAAATAGACATGAGCAAGAGGGATTCACAGACCACCTTACCTGTGCCCTGGAGAAAATAAACCCAGAGTGTAGAACACACTGGTGCTCTATCCTGTCTAGATCCAGGTCCCTGTCACCAGCCTCCACCTTGCCCACTCTATGCTCATCATCTGTGCAAAAGAAACAGTGTGCTGGGCTCCCTTCTGTTCATCAGAGCACAAGGATCACAAACTGTGTGTGGGGTTGGGGGGGGGTAGTGTGCTCTGCAGGCACTCACTACCTTATCTCTTGTCAAGATAGGTGGGTGTCTTTCTACATCTGGACCTCACTATTGATAAGACTGGCTGGCCAAACCATTCCAGGGCTCTGTATCCCAGCACCAGGGGCTGCACATGGCCACACTCAACTTTATGTGTATGTCTGGAAATCTGAGGTCTGCGTGCTTGCACCGCGCTCGCTCTACCCACGGCCATCTCCCCAGCCTCCCAAACGCTGCTTTGATACTTTCCTTAGGCCCTTAACTGACATCCTAAAAAACACCTCAGAGCTTTCATTCCAGGATCACAAACTACGCAGGATTCAAAAGCTCCAGGAGGAAAGGCAAAAAAAACTGCACACGAAAACTAAAACCGAGAGACTTCGTTCCCCTGACTGATTGACAGCCTAAGGATATTCCAAATGCCTTGGCCTCGTGAGCAATTTTGCCAAGTATCACCTGAAATGTTCGGCAAATAGAGGAACAATGTGCTGACTTTTATATGGCTCCAACTAACTGCCCATAAAAATCCTTCCTTTGCTTTGCAGTGCAGGGACAGACCTCTCAAGAACAAATGACCTAATTAAGCCTGCGCTGTCCAAGCTGAGAGACACATTAACGTGCTGCTGAGTGTGAAGAGGGGAGGCACTGCGCAAGGGGACAGCGCGTGGGGCTGCGTGAGGTCTGCACAAGGGGTTACGCGAGGGGCTGTGCGTGGGGCTGCGTGTAGGGCTGCATGAGGGCTGCACGCGGGGCTGCACGAGGTCTGTGCGAGGGGCTGCACGAGGGGCTGCGAGTGGGGGCTGCACAAGGTCTGCACGAGGGGTTGCATGAGGGGCTGCACGAGGTCTGCACGTGGGGCTGCGTGTAGGGCTGCACAAGGTTTGCGTGAGGGGCTGCACGAGGAGCTGCACGAGGTCTGAGCGTGGGGCTGCACGAGGGGCTGCACAAGGTTTGCGCGAGGGGCTGCGTATGGGCCTGCGGTGGGTTCGCTGCGCTTTCTCTGACGTGCAGATCAACACTGGGGCTGACTCGGGGAGACTGGCAGACATCCCTAACCACTTTTATTAAGGACAACCAGAATGCAGGCCCCCACACATACTCTTATCTCCTGCACATTTTTCAAAATGTGCTTGTGCAGCAGGATGAAGGCATCTTTTTGGCGCACCGTCCAGGTCTGCCTTAGCTGTTGGGTTGCTGCCAGCCTGATACAATAGTGAGGATCTGTCGGCTCTCATCCCAGCTTTTGGAATGTGCTAAATTATCCCACACTCTCTTTGGGCTCCAGACCCCCACCCTAATGGGTCTACACAGATGTTCAAGGAGAAAGCTTCTCTCCCCACCCCCTTGAAATGCATGTCAAGGGCCTAGCAGCAAACTCCCGTACACAGAAATGCACAAGTCAGCACTGTCTTGCAAAGTCCGTGATGAGCTCACTTCCTCCTTGTTCAAAATACAAGCTTGCCCCGTGTCTATGCACAGTAAAGGAGGGCAGACAGGTGATAGGCTCACCGGTAATTGTTCTCTGTTCCTTGTGTGATGCCACTGGACATACTGGTGTCTTCACAGCTGCTGTGAGCTGTTCTGGGGTAGCTTTGTGATTCTTTTATAAGGGAAATTCCAAGGCCTGGAGACCAGAAAACCAAAACTACTCTGTTGCCTGTCCAAGCCCAACCAGCCCAGGCTCTGTTGCCTACTCCCACAGCACCCTACTTTCAGATCTTGACGAAGCTGTCTACTCCCTCTCAGCATTTCTAGTTGAACTGTCCGCACCAAGCTCCAGTGAGCAGCAGACACACCCCACTTCATTCAAGGTTAGTCAGAACTGGAACTCTCCAGCTTGTCCCCTCCAGCACAGCCAACAGCAAGGAGAGACTGGCAGGATTTCCAAGGCCTGAACTCCACAGGGAAGGTCTTCTCTTTGTCCCACCCAGAAGAAACCTCACACACTGACTGAGGCTGGCCAACACCCACAGAAGGAGGGGAAACAGCTGCAAAGAAAAGAGGCAGAAAGACGGGAACCATTGAAACCCAGACACGGGCAGGATATGGGTAAGTATCAATGGTGGTCTCAAACATGTCGCCCACACGAAACACTGTTGCAAAGACACAGGGTAGGCCGTGAAGCAGAGCAAATCAATTCTTCTGAGTGACTCTACCAATACTTGTTATATCTGCATAGACTTTTATTAATCGGCTTGATGATATGCTACGATTCTTATAGTAAACTTTCAAGTTGTCCTACCTTACACCTTCATAAAATAAGATGAGCTTCCAACTAAACCTGACAGATTAACCTCATGGCTATATCACTTCTACCACCAAAACTATTAAAAGACTATTAAAAGATTTTTGTTGTTGTTTGTTTTTGAAAGGACAAGGAGGGAGAAGTAGAGACAAGGGCACACCAGAGAGTCCAAGGACTCTTGATGGGGATGTCAAAGGTGGATTTGTATCCTGAGAGGTGCTCGGATGGCCCCTCCCAGAGCCCTGAGCTCGCCGTGGTGTAGACACATGAGCACTCTGGCTCACAAAAAGGCTGAGTACATCCCAGAGCTTCCCCAGAGCTGCTTACCCTCAAAAAGAGGTTTATTATAAAAAAAAAAAAAAATTGTACCAGAGAGATCAAAAGCTCACAGACATCAGACACAAGGAGAAAGAATGTGGGATTTCACGCTGGGGGGGGGGGCGCACGGAATGACAGGAATTAGGAAGAACATATTCACAACAGCACAGCCGCTCCTCTACCCTGCTCTAGAACACATGAAGCTTAGCCAGGCTTACCCCAGACAGGGGTGCCACAATTACTCTCTGTGAACGCACAACCTCACATCTAAGTTTCTTGTGACAAAACAACCAATGGATGGTTACCCCATCGTTTGGGGGGGGGGATGGGAGCAGGGGGACCCCAGCTTCTATGCACAAGTCTTGATATGATTTTGACGGCTCTAAACACCTACCTATGATGCAGGATAGTTTCCTGCTACATTGTATTTGCAGTAAAGCTCGGTGATTGGGCAGTAGAAGACATGAGTGGAGATAAGAGTGGGAAGGAGGAAGAGGAGGAGCAGAGAGAGGAGGGGAGTTAGCCACCATGGAGGAGGACAGATGGATCGAGAGCAGTCCTGGGTAGCAACTTATATCAAAGGTTAGATATTGGGTAATTATCCTAATTATGTGGATATCTTGTTAATAAAGTGTTTCCAAATATATAAATCCATCAGATAATCTTTAAGTTTTAAGACTTTCATTTCTACCTGATACCACGGGCATAGCAGGAATGGTCTGGACTCAGCAAACATTGGGGTGGTGTGGAAGAACCGGAAGCCAGCCATCATGCTAGCAACTCATGGGTCTAGTTGTGGTACACTCGACTTCTGGCCGCTTCTAGCTGTGGCATGCTTGGCTTCTGGCTGTTTCTAGTGAGGAACATGGCAGCGGGAGCTAAGCAGAGCCAGCCCGCTGATTATACATAGCCACCCGTGCCATGGCTTTTCTAAATAATGCCAGTTACATACTTCAGACAGACAGCTAAGAATCACAGTTGCATGTTGTATGTTTTACACAATAGCATGCAAAGTTAGAGTCAGAACCAAAAACGGGGTGGTGGCACCACAAAACAGAGACAATGTAAGGAACAGGAAGAGTTTAATACAGAATACCCTCAAAGAGAACGAGAGTTTGTAATATATCAGAAAGCGATGGGACAGTTAGCTTCTTCTAAGGACAGCTCCTACTATGGCTACAGTTAGTTCAAACATCAAAGAAACCAGAGGGGCCATCAAAGTAGTTTGGTAAATGGAACTTTAAAAAAAGAGAAGAAGAAGAAGAAGGAGAGGGAGAGGGA
>JANHMN010000001.1:258281339-258297122 GCA_030674055.1 Rhabdomys pumilio | reverse complement strand
AGAGGGAGAGGGAGAGGGAGAGGGAGAGGGAGAGGGAGAGGGAGAGGGAGAGGGAGAGGGAGAGGGAGAGGGAGAGGGAGAGGGAGAGGGAGAGGGAGAGGGAGAGGGAGAGGGAGAGGGAGAGGGAGAGGGAGAGGAATAGGACAACCTGATAATCGAATCATAAGGACTATGATAGGGGAAAATTAAACAAGTCAGTTAAAATTTGACTGGTTTGTTGAAGTTATTTAGGAAAAAAATACACAGAAAAAGCAAACACATATTCATTCACTTATAAAAATTACAACAAAATACTTGAAAAAAACGCACTGATAAAGAAAAAAGGTTTATTAAGCTCGTATCTCTGGAGATTCTCATCCCAAGATTAGGCAATCCCTGACGAAACAGAAGAACAACCACTTATATCCCAGAGAATGGAGAAGAACTGAGCCGGGGTCTCACAGTCCTCTTCAAGGGGCTGCTGCAAAAGCTTCAGGAGTTCCCATTAGGCTCCGCCTCCTGAGGGCTCCACTATCTGCAGTGTCACCCTGACTAAGTACTTTAATGGGTAGTGGGATTTTGGGGGATACTTCTCTTACCACAGCATCAAAAAATTCTATCATATTCAGTGTGTGTGTGTGTGTGTGTGTGTGTGTGTGTCCGTGCATGCACATGCATCCCACGTGGAGGCCAGAGGATAATTTGCAGAAGTTGGTTCTAGTGGACCATGGACACTGAACTCAGGCCAGACAACAAATGCCCTTTGCCCACTAAATCATCTTGCCAGCACCACTCCCCAAAATGTTTTTAATTAATTATTGCTAGGAAAAATTCAAGTTTTTAAGAGCAGTACCTGCATAGACCCAAAGACATGCACTCAATGTTGGCTCAACAAAAGACCTCACAAGAAACCACTTTGTAAAGGTGGCATGTTGACAGAATCCTCCCTGCCCGATGTGTCCTACACAGGGAACCTGGACATTTTAACTTCTTCAGTGGACTTCTACTTGTCGTCTATTCCCAGATATCCATAACTCAAAGAAAGCATTTGCCACTCCATACACCAAGAAGGGGTTTCCTCCATTAGACGGAAATGCAGACACCTGAGGCTGGAATGCAGACAGATAGCAGAGGCTACAAGCAAAGGAATCCCCACTGTACATCAGGGAGATCCCTATCCCTGGCCAGGACAACAAGGCCACTCAGCCCCATCTGGAAAAATTCAGATGACCTCAGAGCCAGGGCAAAGCTGAGCACTGGAGGATATGAAGCGTACTGAGCAGGGACACAGGCATGAAGCCAGAGCTTTCTAACGAGTTAGCCCTGTGCTCCCAAACTGAGGAAAGACAAGCAAGGCAGATACCGACTCTGGGCAAACCAAACTGGGCATCGTGGAGAATTAGTCACGGTGCATACACAGGCCACATGGTCAGTAGTGCAGCAGTCAGTAGCCACGGCAGAGTCTGTATCGGCAGCGTGGCAATCGACTAGCACTCTTTTATTGTGGAGGGATACACAGCGTTATCAGACATCATTATTGAAAGAAAAGCCAGATCCTAGTTCCACGTTTGAACTGACATAAACTTTAAATGACAAGCCATAAAGCTACAGAAGAACTCGTGAGTTCATTTTAAATCATCCTCAGACTGCAGAAGGTTTCTCTAACCCACCAAACCTGGCTTAAATCCCGGACTCTAAGCAGAAAAGCCTGAGGAGGCGGAGCCAAAGGCTCACGTGATGCAGCAGCAAAGGCCCGGATGCACGAGGCACATGGCAGGCGTTCTTCGCATGTAAAGAACTCCTAAATTTATACAAGAAAAATATAATCGACTAGGAAAATGAGCCAACGATGGGCAGATTTTTAAAAACCCCAACAACTGACAATACAAGTCCAACTAATGAGGAGAAAGTTCAAATTGTGCAGCTGGGGAGGAGAAGCAGAAGAATGAGAAGGCACCTCATCCTCACAGTACACAAGGACTGATGGTTTGAATGTTGGGTCCAGGGAGTGGCACTATTTGGAGCTGTGACTTTGTTGGCGTAGGTGTGGCATGTCACTGTGGGTGTGGGCTATAAGACCCTCATCCTAGCTTCCTGCTGTCTGCCTTCAGAACAAAATGCAGAACTCTCGGCTCCTCCTGTGCTATTCCTGGACACTCCTGCCATGTTCCTGCCTCGGTGATACTGGACTGAACCTCTGAACCTGCAAGCCAGTTAAATGCTGACTTTATAAGAGTTGCCTTGATCATAGTATCTCTTCACAGCCGTAAAACCCTAACTAAAACAAGGACAGAGGCAAACCTGGGATAAAGGAGATCTTATCAATTACTCACTCACTCAATCAATCAATCAATTAAGAAATTAAGAAAGTAACAAAAAAAGGCATCTTCCAGGTGCAATGGCTCATACCTGTCATCTCAGCACTGGAAAAGCTACAACTGGAGAACTGCTGTGAGTTCATGGCTAGCCTGGACCTAGAGAGAGTTCCAGGACCTTCTGGGCTACACTGTGAGACTTTTACTCCAAAGAGAAGAGGTGGGGGGAGGTGGAAGGAGAGGAGACTGGCATCTGATTAGTCAGATTCAAAAAGGCAAAGACAACTCCAGAATTGTGGGATCTGAGATGTGGAGAGGTAGCACTTGTTGGTGAGGACAGCAATACAGTCACTTCAAGCTTACAATGGATCCAGTTCCAATCTGTGTTTCCCTGCAGCGATGGACCAGCTACTTCCTCCTCTTCTGCTGTGCCAGCTTCAAAGCCGTGGAGAGCCCAGATGGGTGTTGAGCTTTAGTAACAACTGACTCTTTGTAAAGTCTTACAAAACCATCCCCAGCACAAAAGGGAACATCTGCCTTCAAGTCGGTACAAACAAACACACGTGAGCATCAACTCCAGAGACTGAGGCAGCAATATCTGGATCCAAGTAGACCCTTAGGGAGGACAAAGTCGTGCATGCTTTTAATTACAGCACTCTGAAGGCAGAGGAGGGTGGATCTGAGTTCAAAAGCTAGCATACTTTATTATATAGAGAGACCAGACCCTATATCAAAAAAAAAAAAAAAAAAAAAAAGCAGACCTCAATGCAGGAGGGGGCTGCTTTCTGTAGCTGTCATTAACAGACTCTCTCTCGAGGTCTGTATCCTCTTGGCTTCCAAGATAAGAGTTTCTCTAATGTAAACACAAGAATGTTTGTCTTTTCCCTCTCCACCATAAACACAGATTTAATTACCTCTACTACAACCAGAGACTTGGGCTGGGAAGATGGCTCAGCTGGTGAAATGCTCACCAAGTAGGCATGAGGCCCTGAGTTCAAATCCACAGCACTCATGTAAAAAGCCAATGCCACACACTAATTAATAATCCTAGTGCTGGTGAGGTGGAGGCAGGAGGATCTCTGGAGCTCACTGGCCAGCCAGGCTGAATGAATCGCTGAGCTCCAGTTCCTGTGAGAGAAGCTATCAAAAAAAAAAAAAAAAAAAAAAAAAAGATGAAGAACAATAGACGGCACTTTGACCTCTACATGCATGTGCACATACAAGCATGCACAGAGACACACATGTATACACATGCATGTGCACATGGGGGGTGCATGCACATATATACACATACACACACATACATACATACATACACGCACACATACATATACACACATACACACACATCACACATACACACATCACACATACACACATCACACACACACACACACACACACACACACAGACACACACACACACACAAAGCCCTGCTGGAACCCAACCTCCCAGCACCACATCTGGGCTTTGCAGTCACATCTCCAGGACATGGTTCCCTCTCTCTCTCCACTGTATCTTCAGACTGAGAATTCTGTCACCTTCCTTTCCCTCTCTGAATGTTGAGGTAGGCTTGTGAGAAGCTGCTCACAGCATCCTGGAGGTAAAGTGCCAGCCCTTGCCTGCCCTTGCACGAAGCAGCCAACAGGCTGGAGCGTACAGTGGCTTTCTGATCAGGTATCCTGTACAAGAGAGAAGTCAGAAGCACTTGTCAATATGGCCAATGACTGACAGATCCTGCCTGAAATGTGACGGTCTATGAAAAGTATTTTTACTAAGTTGAATACAGTTTCGCTGAATCAGTTTGGCTTGGGGGAAGAAAGAAAAACCTCTGGCCACTGACCTCACTTCGGGGGCTTCCTACCATAGACATTTTCAGAGTATCAAGTATATCGAAACAGTTTTGTTCATATCAGCTGACGATTCCACACAACAGACCTGTTAACAGGCATCTACGGATCATTTCACGGTGTCCTTCTTACACACGCTCATACAGGGAATGAGAGAGAGGTTCAGAAGGCCGCTTTGTGGTAGAGAGATCCTAAGCGTCCATCCCCAGCACAGAAAACAAAACAAAACAGAGGAATGGCGGGAAGGGATATGAAAATGTAAGTCTGAAGACCTGAGCTTCAATGCCAGCATCCTGCAGCTGTAACCCTAGCACTGAGAAAGCAGAGACTAGAGGTTCTCTGGGGCTTTCTCGACAGCCAGTCTAGCCAAACCATAATCTCTGTGATCAGTGAGAAACCAGCTTCAAAGGAAACCTAGAAAGTGACAGAGGGAGACACCCGATGGTGACCTCTGGTCTCCATGTGCACAGACACACATACTATGTGTGCCACATACAAACAAAAATATCACAAAAAAAAAAAACCTTAAAATTTGTATTCCAGAATGTGAAACAATTTCCTGAGGACAATTTCAAGAGGACAGCAAGGCCCAATGTAAAGATTGTGTTAACATCTATACACGATCCACTTCTGGGTAGATATTTCTAATTTTTTGCAATTACTCTGTGTGTGCATGTGCACGTGCGTGTGTGTACATGCGTGAGTGTGTGCATGTGTGCGTGTGTGGGTGTGTCTGTGTGCAACTGTGGCAGTCAGAGGATAACCCGTGGGAATCAATTTTCTCCTTCCATCATGTGGGCCCCAGGAACTGTACTCGGGTCATCAGGCTTGGCAGCAAATGCCTTTCCCTCTGAGCTACACGCCAGTCCTAGGATAGTTTAGAAAGATGAGTGAGTTCACATTAAGTTCTACTGGGCTTGTGTTCGTGGGTAAGAATGGCAAAGGCTATGTGCTTGGGAAGACCCTCCCTTTCTCAAGTCAACTAACCATGTGTAACTTTACTTTCATCAAATCTTTTCTCCATGGCACTATAAACATGTTTTTTCTTCGCAAAAATGTTTTGTTTCCTTGGGACTGTGGTGATAATTCTATGGGTAAAAGTGCTTTGCCACACAAGTGTGAAGAGCAGAGATCAAACCCCAGGATGCTCACAAAAGCAGACACGCGGCATCTATAATCCCTGAGTTGCTACAGCAGACAGGAGGTGGGGATAGGAAAACCCCTGGAAGCTTGTGGGCTGGCTACCATTACACACAGTGTCAAAATCAGGAGACCCTGTCTCAAACAAGAAGGTGAAGACCAACACACAGATTGTCACCTGATCTTACACACACACACACACACACACACACACACACACACCATATGCCAAATTATACAACTGTAAAATTTTAAAGAGAAACTCAAACTCCAACACTAACACCTTCAAGAATACCAAGTTTCTAGTACTTTCAAGATCCAAGACAGCAAGGAAACACTAACAGTGTCCTGCACTGGGGACAATTCTGACAAGCCCCTGACCCAGACTGTAGCTCTAGACAATTTCCTCTCAAACAAATGGTCAGATCACAGAGAAGGGACATAAAACTGGTAGGGGGAAGATTGCTTCCTATTAAACAAAAATCTAAGTTCTCTAAAAGACCAATAAAGCTGTCAGAGAGTTCACAGCAGGAGGTCAGACAGGGAGGCAGCCACAGATGTGATACTTTGTTGTTTAATCAAATACAAAGCACAAGTCTTAAACCTCCAGATTTATTCAAGGATAACCACATCTTCACTTGTACACATCTGCAGAAGGCATCCAGACTCCCTAATCTTTCCATCTAGAATAAAAATGCTTCTAACTCCTCTCTCCCAAATGAGTCCCAGAAATGGTGCCCAACGCCTGCCATGCAGACACAGTCCAGGTGCTCAACTACCCTCCATGAGCCTCCAACAAACTCTCCTATCTGGCCAGCTAGCACACATGTACACACTCATGCACGCACACACACTCATGCATGCACATGCACACACGCACATGCACATGCACTCACTGATTCCCCGAGCTCCTGGCCCTACTGCCTACCTATTAATTTCAATGAAGGTGCCATTCCCTACTGGGTACCTATGGGGGGGGGGGGTCCTGCAGCAGAATGACTCATGAAGGTAGCCCACAATCTGGTAATTTACTCTGAATTAAGCCAAAGACCATAATCATTGGTGTTTAGAGAGGTCACGCTAAGTTTAGTTTCTAAGTCACTAATGTATGATATCATAGTACCAAACAAGCATTTTCTTCTTCTCGGTCTGAAAGGGTATTTGTTTGTAGGCTCTCCCGGCTTGCAAGAGCATTGCTAAAGCACTCCTGACTTTGCCAGAGACCAACCTGGTCTCTGCCATTGAGAGCAACATGTCAGAAGTGTTCACACACACACACACACACACACACACACACACACAAACACACACACACACACATCCTGGGAAGGCTGAGAACATGAAAATGCAGATCTGCCACTAGGGTGACTCCACATCCCAGGCTTTCAGAAGCTGAGGCCTGAGCTGAGGAGATCAGCTCAGGTCTGAGAGGCTTGAGGTTCTTTTTTTTTCTAATGAACAAAAGGCAGTATACCATCTCCTAGATCACAGGAAAGACACCCTTGCTGACACCTCTGAGAGCGCAGTCCCCATACTTGATGCTGCTCACCCACCCCCACCCACCAGCGAGCAGGCAGGGCACACAGGAGCACTGTTAACTACAGAAGCATGCAAGCCTCTGACCTAGGCAAGCTTTCACATTCAAGACAGTGCTGGAAAAACATCCCTGCTCAGGCTCTAACTGCAGACTGAGAAGGCAGAATGCTTGACAGAACGTCAATCCCAACCCCCACCCAACTACCAAAAGCCACAGAGGGAAAGGATAAAAGAGATGGGAGGGGCCAGGCCCTCCAGGGCCCTAAGCACTTCTAAACTCACCCTGGGAATCTCCACAGGATAAATATCACAAAGCAAGTCACCCTCCCCATCACATGAACACAGCCAAATTCCACTGAGTAAAGGTCAACAGGAAATGACCTGAAGAGACCTTTGACCTTAATCCTGTTGGTTTAAGGATTACTGAAGCAAGATTATTGGGGGAAAGAAAGCCACGAAACTTATATAGACTAGATTATAACTGAAAAAGGAAACACTGTAAAAAAAAAAAAATTTAATTAAGGAGAGTGCAGGATGTTTATAATAAGGGGGAGGAGGCCAGACATGGGAACTTCTGCTGCATTTCACTGTGAACCTAAAGCTCTCAAACAAAACAAAACAAAATAAAACACCCAAACAAACAAACAAACAAAACCCACTCTCTATTTTTAAAAGTTTAAGGTAAGATAGTTAAATAAGGTGGGAAAGAAGGAGAAAGCAATCTGGGCTCAGAGCTTGGTGAGAGTGTGCATCTTGCCTGATTCCTTCATCTTTTTAAACATTTTCACAGTGGCTTTATTGGTTTTGCATTTAAAAAGAAATAACTGAGTCTGTTGTGGTAACACACACCTGCAATCCCAGCACTTAGGAAACCGAGGCAGGAGAACAGCACAGTTGAGGCTAGCCCAAGCAACATAGGGAGATCCTATCTCAGAACAGATCCAGTTATGGTGACACAGGAAGTCATCTTAGCACTTAGGAGCTGGAGGCAGGAGAATCAGGACTTGGAGGCCAGCCTAGGCTCCACACACCTTCTCAAAATGTCAAATGAAGTAAGAGCCACACACTTGGACAGTTTTCCTCTCCAAAGCCCTGCTGTAAGTTTCCGGACTTGGAAACTTCAACGAAGCCCCATTCTGACCTCCTACACAGATCAGGACCTTGCCCCTCAGCTACGGATCTCGCTCTTATTTAAGGAGACACTGTGTGACTTGGAAATTGCCATTCTAAATGTACCTGAGCCTCAGGTTCAGGCTTAGGAATCACTCATTCACTCTCCACCTCAGAAGCCAGTGCATTCCACTTCATGGAAGGAAATTTTACACCCTGCAACTTCTAAGCCACACAGAGAATTCCTTGACCTAAGCACCTGACGAAGAACCTGCCCTGCCTCCAAGCATGCCTGGACAAAGGGATGGATATTGGTTCCAATGGTACAGCAAGGATACGTTTGTAATAGCATATCCTGTAAACAGAAAGTATGTCACACCGGATGGCTCAGCCCAGCCCTCTAAGGTGGGGTGAGGTACTCTCCAAGGGTCCCAAGTCTTCAGAATTGGTCAGTGAGTTCCAGACCAATAAAGGTTACATAGGGAGACCTTGTCTCAAAAATGCAAAACAGACAAAATAAATGCTAAAAAATAAAAGTACTGGTCACAAAGACTCCACAAGTTATTTAGAACTCATGGGTTGTAAATAGACTACATTTTAAAATACGGGTGAAAACTGCCACTCAGAAATGAAAAAAAAAAAATTATCTTCACAGGGCCACAGGGACATTCACAGGGCTGAGCCAGTGGTTGCATCTGTGATCCCTCAGGTGGCTGGAAACCAGTTTCCATGGTCGCACCCAGTGTGTCTTACCTCCTAGCCCCACACCTCCCATTGCACCGTGGCTGGCCCTATGGACAAGCACACTGTGGAAACGGCAGCTTAGGTCTTCCAAGACTAGCTCATAAATGTCACAGCAGTCAGTTCCTATCAGGGTTTCTTCAAGGATGCTCACTCCACCACGAGCTCCCATCTAGCACCTTGTGGTGAAGGACCACCCTACCCATGGAGCCCCTTGAGTTTCCTTAGAAAAGGATCTTACAGTCCTAGCTGACATCTTTATTGCAAACGTTTGAGCCAGAACTCGAGGCTGTCCAAAAGCCACTCCCAGAGTCCTAACCCACAAATACTACAGAGGGATATTTACTACTGCTTTCAGCCCCTGAAGTTGTCAGGGGGCCATAAACAGCCCCCACAGCTCCGCCCCCTCAGCACTGCCACCACAGCTCAGCTCCACCACAGTTCAGCTCCGCCCCCACGGCTCCGCCCCCACGGCTCCGCCCCCATGCCCTTTCTCCCCAGCTACCCCATCTTCCAGATCCTTTATAATTTGATTAGCCCTGAAAATTTATGTAGGAACTTAACAAGTCAGTCAAGAAAATTAACCTATACTCCCCCCTAAGCACCCTCATGACTGACTTGCTCACACATACTTCCTGCTGACAGGGATACAGACGGGGCTCTGTTTCTACATACCTTTTAACCCTCCCTGCAACCCCAAGCAGCTACTCCAAGAGCCTTCTCTGCTACACACACCAGGAAACTAAGGCATCGCTCCAGAGAAGCCCCTTTAAAACATATTTTCTCTGTATTTTTAGTTTTAAAAATAACTGGGAGGTGGTGGTGCATGCCTTTAATCCCATGACTCAGGAGGCAGGGTGTGGGGTCCAGAGAATGGCACTATTAGGAGGTGTGGCCTTGTTGGAGGAAGTGTATCACTATAAGGGTAGACTTTAAGACCCTCATCCTTGCTTCCTGGAAGCCAGTCTTCTCCTGTTTGCCTTCTGAACAAGATACAGAATTCTCAGCTCCTCCTGCACCATGCCTACCTGGATGCTGCCACGCTCCCGCCTTGATGAGATGATAATGAACTGAATCTCTGAACCTATAAGCCAGCCCCACCTAGATGCTGGCCTTATAAAAGTTGCCTTGGTCATGGTGTCTGTTCACAGCAGTGAAACCCTAACTAAGACACAGAGCTAATCAGACCTCTCTGTGAGTTTGAGGCAAGCCTGGTCTACAGAGCTTCACAAAGAAACCCTGTCTCAAAAAAAAAAAAAAAAAAAAAAACAAAACCCTAAATAAACAAACAAACATCATAAGATACTACTACACACCCCTGAAAATGGCTCAAAAACAGTGCTGACAATACCAAATGCTGTCAAGGACTGGTAAATATTTGCGAGACATCAACACTAATGTTTGCATTCACAGTTTCTCGGTGTTTACAGGAAACACACTCACAACTCTGCCCCACTGGAAACAACCCAATGTCCTCCGGCAGATGATGGTCAGACACACGGTGCTGCTCCATGAAATGACCAGCAGAAATGACCACAAGAGAAACCAATCCAGTTTAAATCCTTAACAGACTTAGAAGTGTCTCTCAGACTCCGACAGTTACATCGCAAAACACTGTGCTGTGACTTAGCACGAGACTTTCTGGAGATGACCAGGATACAGAGAATGGAAGATTAACTAACAGTCTGGGGCCAAACAGGGGCAGCACAGTGGAGATTTCAGACAAGATGGGAAAGGCAAATATCCTGCTGTGGAGATGAGGAAAGTTCTAGACATGTGTCAAGACACAGTGCTGTACACTTAATGGGACAAAAGTCACTTCGATAATATTAATCCAGACATTAATTTTAAATATATATACTTTAAGTATGTGTACATACTTCAAATTTTTAAAAAAATAATCCCCTGTAAGAGCAGTATATACTCTTAGCCACTGGGCCATCCATGTAGCCCTTACATATACTTTTTTGAGGGTCTTTTCTTAAGTGGGATGGTTGGTTGGGAGGTGCTTGTTTGTTTGCTTGTTTGTTGTTTGTTTTTGAAACTATATCACCCTGGCTAGCCTGGAAAACTCTATATAGACCAAACTGGTCTCAAACTCAGAGAGATCTGTCTGCCTGTGCTTCCTAAGTACTAAGATTAAAGGCATGTACCCCACAATATAACCACTTCTTAAATCGCCTGGAGGCTTTCTTGACTTTTCAAATCTTTTCTTTTTATAGTGCTGGTTTTACAAACCTTCATAAGCAAGTTATTCAAACACATTTGTATCTCAGGACTCCATCATCTCGCTAACCATCACCACCTGTCATCTTATCCTAGAGATAGGAACTCTTATTGTTATCACAGCCCATGCATATTCCTCCTAACTGAGGTTGGTAAAGAGCCTGGATGCAAGAGCTGGGATGTCAACCACCATAGAGTGTGTGCCTGGCATACATGAAACTCTGCATTCCATCGGTTATCCCATATACATACACACTATACATACACATACCATACATACATATACACACACCATACATAACACATATATATACACACACCATACATATGCATACCATACATACATACACACACCATACATATACATACCATACATGCACACATCATACATATACATATCATACATACACACAACCCATACATACACATACCATACATACATATACACACATTCCCCATACATGCATACACACCCCATACATATAAATATATACACACATACTATACATACACATACATACACATATACCATACACACACAAGCACCCTACATACACACACACTCCATACATACACATACCATATATACATACACATACTATACATACACATACCATATATACATACATACATACATACATACATACACACACATCATACATACATATACCATACATATACACACACACACAACTCACATACCCTCTTGCACAGGGTATAGGTACTCAATCAATAAAAAATTGTCAGAAAAAATGGCTTCACCCCTTAAGTGACAGGTTTTCTATATCTGTATCCAAAGCACCTAAGAGCATTTGTCTGAGGGATTCTGGGGAAGAAAGAAACTGCTCACCTTTCACAGCCCTTGCTTGAGCTTTTCTCTGGAGCGCCGTAAACACTAAACACCTTTAACCAGGTACCCCACAGTTAGCATGCCTTTCAATATCAGATATTGGATGTGTGTGTGTGTGTGTGTGTGTGTGTGTGTGTGTGTGTGTGTGTGCGTGTGTGTGTGTATGTGTGTGTGTGTATCCACTAAGGCTTTTCTGTCCTGCAGTGTCCCAACAACTACAATAATATCCCTTATACCACTTGCAATGTGTGAAGACTCCTGAAATCTAGGATGGTATTGGGATTAGCAGATTACTCATGAATCCACCATAAGACTTTCACTAATCAATCAAAGTACAGGAAAACCATGACTGAAGTTTGAGACATCATGGCTCCTGACATCCAGAAATTCACTGACAGCAAAGCCAGACATAAGAGAGCAGCGATGCACTATGACACTGGTGTCCCTGGATCCTGAACTCTGCACAGAGCTCTCCAAATGAGCTGCATCCCCAGCCCATGTCTGTGTTCTTCAACAGTGTCCTCCCAAGGTGTGCCAAAGGAAGTCAGAAACAGACATCACCTCGGCCAGGACTGTGATGGATGGCCAAGGCTTCCGTGTGCCAAACGGTATCTTTCCTGTCAACACGCTGGAATTATCACACAACTGCCCTGCTCGCTGGAGATGGATTAGGGCTGAGAGAACTAACAACTTCAGTCACTGGCACTTGTAACAAATGGAGACGGCGGGGTAGGGGATGGGCCTTTCCATGTGGGATTCCCTCAGGCTGCTGGCAGCTACACTGACCGCACTCCATCTTCTCCTAGATGCACAGGGATGCTCTGAGCCGCTCTGAGCTGCTCAGGGAAGGTGATAACTCTCTCCTTGTTCTCGATGGGTGTGTTTGAACATGAGTTGAGAGAACACTGCCATGAGGATAACATATTGCAAATGGTGAATGACTTACAGCCTCACATGGGGTGTCAGGTGCCGCATCTGAGCGACCAGGTGTGGTGGTACGAAACTGTGATTCCAGCATTATCGGGCAGAGACAGGAGACCAGGGAGTTTCCTAAGGCCAGCCTCAGCTACTTCACAGGTTTGAAGCCCGAAAGTGCTCCAGGAGACGTAGGTAGGTAGGTAGGTAGGTAGGTAGGTAGGTAGGTAGGTGGGTAGGTAGGTAGGTAAATAAGTAAATAAACAGTCAAACAGTGATGTGATCATGAACTCCAAAGCTTCAGCAAGCTCCTGGCAGGTGGGGCGAGATCCCTGTTGATGCCCCTGGTTTTCCTTATCTGTGCCTAGGCATTCTGTGCACCTTGAAAAGCAACTGAGGTCAGGACAGGCCAGTAATCTGGCTGTCCCCACAGCTCCCTTCATGGACCATTTGACAGTCACTCCCAAAGTACACAGACACTCCCTACCCCAAGAGTGCTCATTTCCAATCCTGGAGAGAGCAGCAAATGATGGGGGTTCAAATGCCACTGATCTCAGCAGGACCCACTTTTTTTCTTCCCAGGGCTCTGAAAACACAAGATGGGGGCTGAACAGGTGGCCCAGGAGTAAGGAGCCTTTGCTGCTCCTGAAGAGGGCCTAAGTACAGTTCCCAGCACCACAGCCCGTAACTCCAGCTTCAGGGAGATTCTCTCTCTTGTCATCTGCGGGCAATTGTATGCATGGACAAGTGACAGGTGCGCGTGCACACAGAGAGAGAAATAAACCTTACACAAAAGATACTGATGTACAGGAAAGAGCAACGGCCAGATACAAGGCACCATGCCACAGGGCTAGAGACTCTGCAGCCAGCTCTCAGATCCTGAGTTGCCTCTGCTCTTGCTTGGTCTGCTGCTGAAAGCTAAGAACTGAAACCTCCCCCATCCTGCTTCACAGGGCTCGAGCTAGGCTTTTGTCCTTTGGGATAAAAATAAAAGGCACAGAGGTGCTTATTCAACGGTTATGTACAACACTGCAACAGGAACACAGCACGCTGACAAGTGGTGCGAGCACGAACAGGGTGAGTGGGCTAACACAGGGCTAAATGGGCTAACAGAAGGACCTACTTGCCTCCACCTCGCCAGTGCTGGGATTACAAACATGTGACACCATGCCATCTTTACGTATGTCCTAAAGATCAAACCCAGACCCTGATTCTTACACGGCAAGCACTCTGTCACATGCGCTATCCCCTCAGCCCCTCGGAGGGTAGTTGTGATGGTGGTGGATTTTCCTGGTGATGTTGAAGATCTAACAGAAGACTTCACACATGCTAGGGAAACGCTCTACCCCTAAGCCTCCTCGGCTTTTCTGAATGATTGTATCCATTAAATGAAAAGATAAGAATATTGGTCTACATTTTGCAATTGTCTGCACACATGGCTTTTATCTGCAGCTGCTGCTAAAATCCCTTCCCAGGAGAAGACACAGTGTCTACCCCTCCTCCTAAGGTCCTAATGACAAACTAAGGCACGATTTCACTAAAGTTCACTCTGGGGACCTATGTGTTTATTGGGCTTCCTTATAGGGCATAGGTGAGCTGTTACCTACAGGAGTGTGGGTACCCCTCCCCGACAAGGATACACCAGAGTTTTTACCCAGCAGAAATAAGGGATAACTCATAGACACATAGATGGAACCCCTCTATCCCAGTCTTTCTTGGCCTACATACTCTAGCCCCTCCCCAGGATACTATGCAATTAGGGTAACACTGCCTACAACATGTGTTAGGAGCACTGGCTGCAGAGTCAAGTGAGAGTTCTGGAACCCTCCCCCACCTCTGTGAGTGCACATGAAGAGTCAACAAGCCCAGCCAGGATGAGATTTTGCAAGTGAGCACAAGCCAAGCACCCCAAAATAGAGGGTGTTTGACTTAGAGCAAGGGTTCTCAACCAGTGGGTCGAGACCCCTTGAGAGCTGCAGATCAGATATCTACATTATGATTTGTGACAGCAGCAATGTTACAGTTATGAATGTAGTAACAAAATAATTTTATGGTTGGGGGTCACCACAACATCAGATGTATTAACGGCTCCCAGCACTATGAAGGTGGAGAACCACTGGTCCACTCTCCTCTAAGCCTTAAAAGATAGTCTTGCAACGGACACAGCAACTCATGTTCATGGATAAATACCCAAGCAAACTCAGTAAGATCATCACTCATTTGAGAAACCTCTTCTGTGGGTCCCTTTCCTTTTTGTGTGATCAAATGCCCAACAGGAAGCAACTTGAAGGAGGAGGGGTTCATCTGAGCCCACAGTTTGAGGGGACACAGTTCATCGTGGCAACAGGTGGCCCTGTGGTGGCAGAAGCTTATAGGTGGAACCCTTCACCCTGGCAGAAACAGGTAACAGACATCAGGCAGGAAGCAGGACCAAGCACAGGAGCCTACTTCCTCCAGCAAGGTTCCACCTCCTGAGAGTTCTACCAACTTCCAAGCAGCAAGAGCAACAAACACAAGAGCCCATGGGACTTTCCACACTCACATCACACCACCTCTGGTTTTCCTGGCCCTCCTATAGTCAAGCACTTGGCCCCTCTCGAACCTGACACTACAGACCTAAGGCACTGGAGGCATGTGAAGGAAAATGTATTGGCCCCAGATGAACATCCTCACGACTCCGACACAGCACAAGCATTCATGTGAATGCTATCCCAGGTGAAAGAAGTGGCAAGGACCACCGTTTTCTTCTAAAGAACTCCTCGGGGTTCCAAGTGTGATCTAACTGGTAATGGTCCTTCTAAGATGGTGTGTGCCAAGGCTACCACCAGAAGAGGTCAAATCCAAGGATGTTTAAGCTGCATGGTATGCATACGCATCAAACAGTCCTTAAAAACAGTTTGCTCCTCAGAGCGACTTCACATTTCCACTGTCTTAAGTTTCTTTTCCTGTTGCTATGACAAAATATCCCAACAAAAACTTAAGGGAAGGGAGCTTATTTCAGTTCACAATTCACCCATAAGAAGAGTCAAAGGAAGAGTGTCCACCATAGGAGGAGCATCCACCAAAGGAGGAGTATCCACCATAGGAGAAGCATCCACAATAGGAGGAGCATCCACCATAG
>JANHMN010000001.1:258249562-258281134 GCA_030674055.1 Rhabdomys pumilio | reverse complement strand
AGAAGCATCCACAATAGGAAGAGTATCCACCATAGGAGAAACATCCACCATAGGAGGAGCATCCACCATAGGAGGAGCATCCACCATAGGAGGAGCATCCACCATAGGAGGAGCATCCACCATAGGAGAAGCATCCACAATAGGAGGACCATTCACCATAGGAGGAGTGTCCACCATAGGAGGAGTGTCCACCATAGGAGGAGCCAAAGCAGCAGAAGCTTGAAACAGCAGGTTACATCACACCTCAGTGAGAAAGCATAGAGAAATGAATGGCAGCCACTACTGGGCTTCCTCTCTTCATTCAACCCAAGAACTACAGCCTAGGGAATGGCACCACCTACAGTGGGCAGGTCTACCCACCTCAATTAACCTAATAAACATTAATCCCCCAGAGCCATCTCCTACCCAGGTGGTTGGAGATCTCACCACACTGACACCTGAGATTAACTGTCACATCAACCCAATCACTTGCACAGAAAAATACATAGAAAACCATTTTCTTGAAAATAGTGTTATATGGTAAATGAAAGATAAATTCTTTCCATAATGCTTTGAATCTTTCTGGGATAGCCCAACCCAAGGAGGGACAGGAAGTAAATAAACGCACTATTTCGTACAGGCTATTATTACCTAATAAGGCAGGCATGGGCGCTTGGAGTCCATAGGAATCTACATCACACTTAAAGGTTCTGGCTTCATCTTCTATCTCTAGTCTCCTTCTGTCCAAACCACAATACAGCTGCTGTGGCACAGGCATCCCATCTAGTCTTCGAGGCTCTTTCCCTGGAACCCCCATCAGCAAACTTCCCAGATGCTGGGGGATTCTGGGAAGGCATTCTCTCAGCAACAAAGGAGCTTCAAGGAGCCTACCCAACTCACTGCTGATCTAACAACACCAAAGTGACAGCATTGGGTGGGGGGTTGCAGGAGCCACCAGCTACAACAGCTAATTAGGCGGCAGCATCTAGTTAACCGGAGGTAACAAGCCCAGGGGCACAAAGCAACAGGCTAGGAATCACAGGGCAGAAGGACAGAAAGAAACTTTTCCTTAAAGACACTGGACCCTCTGAGGTGGGAGCCCTCCTCCATTACTCAAGGCCTCTATTGATAGGTTGAAGATCTCATCAATGTCTGTCATTTATATTAAGTGGACAGGACAATCAAAAATTAGGAGAACATTCTTCCTTGCCTATGTTACTTAACTGATACAGAGACTGTCATGCCAGGAAGGTGAGACTGCTGGGAACCTGGGAACCCATAGTCAGCTGTGGACACCCAAAAGCACCTCACTGCTGATGGTTGGGTGGTTAAGGGATGCACTGCTCTAGCCGAAAGCCCATGTTCAGTTCAGTTCCCAGAAGCCACACTGGGAAGTTCACAACTGCCTGGAACTCCAGTTCTGGGAGTTGTGACACCTCTGCTTCTAACACCTCTGCCCTCTGTGGGCGCCTTCACTCCTGTGCACATACACAGACTTGCATTTTTTTTTTTTTTTTTGAGACATGGCCTCTCTATGTAGCTTTGGCTGTCCTGGAACTCACTTTGTAGCCTTGAACTCGCAGAGATCCACCTGCCTCTGCCTCCTGATCACAGGGATTAAAAGCATGTGGCATCGTGCCTGGCTACAAATGAGTTTTTAAAAACAGGATGTTAAAACTAGCTTTTACACAGGGTTCCAGTTTGTTCTTGTTCTTAAGTGATTTTAAAACTAATTTTTTTCTCATATTCCTTCCATCTGTAAAACAACACAACCCAATTTGATTTAAAAAAAAAAAAACAAAAAAAAAAAAAACAAAAAAAAAAACCTGTTTACTTGATTGTAATAATAACCACTCATTTATTTCTATTTTCAAAATAAGCAGGTTGTTGTTGTTGTTGTTGCTGTTTTTTTTCATCTTCTGTCTTTCCCAGTGAATTTATTTAGAAAAAAACAAAACTGTCCCATGAAGAATGGTGGCCAGAGCACGGCCACAGTCATCCCCTTCCTTGCGTACAAGAATTGTTATTTCCCAAAGCTGAAAACATCTCCTGACCATCAATACACTCAACAATCAGACTGTATGAAACATTTTGCTAAGAATGTCTGCTCTTCAAAAGACAGCAACACAAAACGAAGATGGGTCCACAAGACGGCCCAGCAGGCAAAGGCTCTTGCTGCTCAGCTTACCAGCTCTTAAGATAGACAGGGAGAACTGACTTCTGCAAGTTGTCCTCTGATGGACACATCTGTGTGCATGCATACAAACCCATGTGCATACATGCACAATAAAAATACAATAAGGAATTTAAAATGATGAAGATAAAATACATGGATGGGTAAAAATATTGGAAGGGCAAAGATGTAACCAAAGATGTGTGTCCAGAGGTATAGAGAGTCATAACTGTAAGCAAAGTGGTCCTGGGTACATGCAGTTCACTCATGACAAGTGTACTCAATACAGCCAAAGAACACACACACACATACACCAAAACAACAACTATAATGTATAAGGCATACAAAAAGCAGACACACAGTTGACTGGGAATTACCCCATGTGTCTCTAAAGGACTAAAATTTAAGAAATGACAATTCTAAGTGCAAGTGAAGAAAGTCACAGAGCCTGGCCGGTGGGAATGTAAAACAGGGCAAACCCCTAAAAAACAGATGGCACGCCAACAAACACCTCCTGAGCCCAGCAGAAACAGTGAAAACATACTTCCACACCAAGACCTGTCTACAGATGTTCTTAGGAACTTTGTTTATGAACACCAAATTCACGAACAACCTGGTGGCCCAAGATAGATCTTGATGCCACATCTTGGTATCACAACCCAAGTCCTGTAAGAATCACTGAGAAGCCGAAAGGAACCACCTGGGATGGCAAAGAAAGTAGAGAAGAAGAGGAAAAAAAAACAGGAATAAATACAAAGCAGAAAAGACAGGACACTTGGACCCATTACAGCAAAACCACACCATACCCTCAAAGAAAAGCTAGAAAATTCAAAAATAAGTTAGCTGGCTGAATACCACAGGAACTGCCGCTGAGAATTCCAAATCTCCACAATCCATCCTTCTGAAACAAAGATACTTATGGAGCTCAAAAAGGGAGGACTATGGACAGATGTGCTAATGGAATTCCAGGAGGCAGTGCTGTCAGGAAGGAAAACAATCCCAGAAGCCTCTATGTTCAAGACAGAGTGCAGAACACAGCTGCCTTATCCAGGCAAGAACTGGAGGAAACATCTATTCCAGTTGGAGAAGCAACTGGCTGAAAAGGGTGAGTTTAAAAAGCGCCAAAATATTAACACAGTATTTGGGAAGAGGTGGTGGGCCACAGGTAAGTTTTATTTTCCCCATGTTTTCATTCCATCATTTATTTTTATGAGCATGTAAAAAACATGAGTGTGTCTTTTACATGTCAACCATGTTTAAGGACATGTAAACTGCTCAATTACAACAAAGTGAATATAAAGTCAAATACCAAATTCTCCTATCTCCAGAACTGCAACCTAGCCGTACTAAGGTAAAGTGTCCCCAGTTTAAAAAAAAAAAAAAAAAATCCAGGGACTAATTTAAAAGAACATTAAAAGCTAAGCATGTTTATTCACTCCACAAATATTTACCAAGGGCTTGCTATGTTCCAGGCACTATCCTAGATCCAGAAATAATAATTAGAAGGAAAAGCTGAAAGTACCACAATACTGACTTCTAAGTCTTCCTCTGAGGTTGGTAATAAATCACCTTTATGAAAAGCATTTCTCCAAAAGTCTTCAGGCAAAACAAAGTGACTGCTGCCATACTGGGTTTATTCATACATTGCAGAGAAACAAAGTGACTACTGCCATACTGGGTTTATTGATACATTGCAGAGTTCATTAAAGGCAACCTAGTTGGGCCTGTGGCATTTTTGTTTTAATGTATACACAAGTGACAGGTTATCACATAAAATTCTGTGTAAATGATGAATCCCACATTAATTCCGAATCTTGCAGACTATAATTTCTATACCACAGCAGAATCCAAACACCACTGAAAGTATATGCGCATGCGCCCAATGTCAGTCAAGTGGTAAGACTGGTCCTTTATTTCACAAGTAGCAAGCTCAGAGTACCACGTCTAAACAATGTATCAGTGGTCCACTTTGTTCAAAGCATCCCTTTCAAAACATTTTCTACTGACTCAATCCAAGGGAAGGATATCTCCACTAAAAGTCTGCTCCTCTCCACTGAAACACCATTTTTTCCTCCCCTAGGGGGCTTTTTGATTTAAAAACAAAAGCAGTAATTGCCATAAGTGGATGGAGAAGTTGGCATTTCCAGTAATCTTAATGACGACCATCTGGCTCTTACCTTGGCCACATGGAAGTGGTTAACAAGGGTTACAGCCAAACCTGTGTCACGATCTAGTAATGCCACAGCATAAATGTCAGCCATTAAAGGGCAAGAAAAAGCAGTTCAACCACTTATGTTCAAGAGTCCACCGGGAGAACGCTCTCCTTTCCGTGTGTGCATGTGTGTGACCCCGGCTGGCCTCAAACTCATTCTGCAAGTATAACTAAATGTGACCTTGAACCCCTGATAACTCCACCTCCAGAGGGCCAGTACTAAAGGCATGAGCCCCCATACCTGATTTATTCAAGGCAGAACCCAGGATGAACTCTCCACCAAGTAAGCTTACAGTCCTTTCCATCACAAGTACCAAACCACAGGAGAAACACAGCCGGAAGACCTACAGCCTCCTGAGGCCCTCCTCCTCTCCCAGACAAGGCAGGGCATCCCTGCCAGTCCTGGAAGGACTCCCAGAACCGTGCGTGTCACAGGGCTGTGGAGGCCTCTCTGTATTATAGCATCTTCTTTTAGAGAGGAGTTCTCAAAAATGCTAAACCATTCCCTTCAGCAAGTAATGTCAGTCGCAAAAGATTGGTTTAAGATGACCAGTACATCATGCCAGGGAAACATTAAGTCTACAAAGTCACAATCTCCTTGAGTCTCCCAGAGTATTACCACACTGTTTTTCCAAAGTAAAGCCAGCATGCAAAAATTCGGTTTTTCTTTTTCCTATCTAGAGTTCTTCAACATCCACTCATTTTCCCAAGTGAATTTAACCATTAGGCATTCTTTCCCTACCACCCCCCTCTTTCTGTTATTGAGATTGGAATTAAGGCTAGCCTTGAATTTATGAGCTCCCTGCTTCTGCCTCCAGGACACTGGGATTTCCTATGTGGCCCCCCACACCTCCTCTCCCATACCTGCTCTCCCTTTTCAACATTACTTTTAATCATCATCTTTAAATATTTTCCCTTGGATGATTCCTTTAATGAAAAACAAGAGCCAAAAAAGGTCACAAAATCAATGATCCCAATATCAATGCCCAATAAGAGAATATCAATGTAGAAAAGTCCACTAAAAATGGACATCATATACACACCTCTCTATAATCCTGGCACTCAGGATGACTGAGACAGGAAGATCTCCAGTTAGGCCAGTCAGGGATACACTCTAAGATCCTACCACAAAAGGAAGTGGTGTCAGGAGGGGGATGTTTGCATCGTATATCAAACTTCGGGAGGACCCCAACTTCAGAGAACTCCTAAATCTTAACAGCATAACCCAAGTCAGAGGAGCATACCACAGTTCTGCAAGCACTACTTCCCCCACCATGAGGAGGTAGTTACCTCATCGATGACCAAGTATTTCTAGCTTCCTGAGGGTTTGGCAGACATCTGCTCACTCTCTAGACCACCGACTCCCACAGTAGACCAGTCACCGCCCAATAATGCTTCTATTTATTTTACCCAGAAGCAGAGCTATTAGCCAGACATACTAAAAACACAAACGTTTCGTTGTGCTTGGAGAAAGTCCAATATTAGTGTCTTGCTGCAGACCGATGCTGCAGGAATATAAAGTGGGTTGTGTGAATGCCATACCCACGGAAGATGTGCACTGTCAGGGACCCACCCACCTGAAAAGCCAAGGCTAAGACGCCAGCAAGAACTGTGGGGCCAAGGGAAAACGACAGGGATATGAGAAGGGTCCCACCGTAGACTTAAAAATACCAAGCCAATTTTTAAAGGCAACTCCTCACTAAAGCGTTCATAATCCAAAATGCTTTTCCTCCCTTTCTCCATTCCTTGTTCAGATACAAAAAGAAAAGCAAGACAACGCTAGGAGAATGTGGGCTTGGCCAAGTCCCCACGTGCAAAGAACATTAAATATGGCCCATCCTTGGGTGGAGGTTATGGTCCGAAAACGCTGCCTACTGAAGGGAGGGTATGGAAGTCGGGGTCGGGGTGGGGGGGGGGGGGTGGTAACCATGGGCAGGAGCCAGGGCTAAGGGAGTCAAACGCAGGGAAACTAGCACGGAGGAAGGCTGAAACAAAAATAAATGAAACAGCCGGAGGCCACTGAACTCCGGAGGGGGGGAGGGGTGCGAGAGTCTGAGCCTGGTAAACTGTTCCAGATGAGAGGCAGTTATTCGCTCCCACATCTTTACCAGCACGTCTCAAACCTCGTTCCTTTGTGAGCCCTACCTCTCCCTGTTCTAGGGGACTCTAGAAAACCCTGGTCAGCCGCTGGATTCCGGGTCCCATCAAGGAATCTGGTACCCCTCCACGATCCCTAGGTCTAAGGCGCTCACTCACAGGGGTCCGGATGGATCACAAGGCTAAAGTTTCCCGAACTTAAATCGTAAAAATCACAATCAGAAATTCTGAAATGCACCCCTTACACAGAAATAATAACTAAATATCCTGTGCTTTAAAAAAAAGGAAAGGAAAAAAAAAAAACTTTCCCCTCCATAAGGCACAGAGCAAAGAGAAACAAGATCTAACTTAAGAGGGCGTGTTCCTCTTTGTCACCCACCGGGAGGCTCTCGCCCCGCGTGGGCGAGCTACAGTGACCTGGCGGCAGAGTGGCACCCGCACGGCCCGGGGACCGACCTCCAGAGCCGAGATTGCAGCCAGAGGTCCGGAAGAGGCGTCGGGGGCGCTGTCACCAGGCAGGGTGGGATGGGAGGAAGCGGGGGAGGGGCGCCCGAGGAGGGGAAGCCAACGGGGGAACCCACGACCTCAGAGCCCCGCAGCCCAGGTCCGCGGAGGTGAGCTCCACCGGTGCCCAAGGAGCCGCGGCTCTTGCTATTGTTGCGGGGCCTGCGGCCGCCGGCTGCCGGCAGAACCGTTCTCGCGGACTCCGCAGCCAGCTCGGCCCGCACCCAGGGCCGCGGGAGCGGGGACTCGCACAAGTTGCCGCCGCGGCCCGGTCCACCCTGGCGGGCGCCCTCCCGCCACGGTCATTGTTCGCTGCACGCCTCCTACCTCGGTGGTTCCGGCTCCGGGCTGCGCGCTGCGGGCTGCAGGGCTGGCGAGGGCGCGGCGGTGGCGAGCGAGGGGTCCCCGCGGGCGGCGGGCGGCAGGCGCGCGAGCTAGGCAGGCGGCGGCCGGCCGAGGTCCGAGCCATCAAAGGTGGCGCGGGGCGGAGGGGAGGGCGGAGCAGGCGGGGTGGGTGGGGAGCGCGCTCCGGGTCGCCGCGGCCGCCTCGACGCCCGGCCGGAGCGCCTCTCGCGTGGGGAGGAGCGGCGCAGAGCGGGCGGTGGCCGCGTCCCCGTCCCGCACCTTCGCCGGGCTCCCCGCTCCCCGCAGCCGCTGCGCCCGCGCCGGGACCAGCCGCCTCTGAAGCTGGTGAGCGGGAAGTGCCGGCCACCGCCGCCCCTCCCAGGGCCTGGGCCGAGCCCTCGGCAGGGGGAGCCTGGGCACTGCCTGGGGACGGCAGAGAGCCACAGCCCCCTCCAGCGTCCGAGCTGTGACCTGCGCCCGCACACCGGCCCCGCCCCGCTCCGCCCCGCCCCGGAGGCAGGTGCGCAGAAAGGTGGACCGCGGGCAGGGCGGCGCCACCCTGCAGCTGTGCCTTACTTGGTCGTGTGGCAAGAGCCGGTGTCTGAGCTGCACCACCAAGCCGAGCGCGGGAAGAAGCGCCACCGCGGAGACCCGAGCGCTAGTCCCTGGTGTCAAGCAGGATGCTAAGGCCCGGAGTAGCCAGCAGCAGCTGGCGGGAGATTCGTGGCACTGACTCTCCAGGTCGCCTTTAGAAGCCTGACATAGGGCTACGACATCACGTGGAAAGCATTTTACAGAGATCCACGACCCCCCGCCCCCCAGGCCTCTAGCGCAGGCTTCCGGCACCACCCTAAGCGGCTCCGTATTCAATGCCAGAGGCACAGGTGCCACCTCTGATGCGCAGCGTCCACCACCTGAGCAAATCCCAAGACAATGCCCACCCCCCCCACCCTCCGACCAGGGACAGCAGAATGCCCCGCGAAGTGGCAAGGCTTAGGGTGGCTTGCAGTTGTTTGATTCCCTGTTCCCCCCACCCCCACCCCCCAGAACTTGGTGATATAGTGGGAAGATTCGGGATCGAGAAGGCCCAGGACACTAGGTGACTTTCAATCACTATCCCCACCCACTAGGTGCCATTTTTCCTTCGTCCTTCTTCCCTGCCTCTGTTTGGGAAAGGTCTTGGGCCGCCGACCATATGGAACACAGGAAAGCCTTGTTCTGCTGGATCCAGAGGCTAGTGTGACCCGCCCCTAGAGCCAGTTTGGCTCAGATTCTGGTCATTTTCCACCCTGGAGGAGTTCACTGACCTTAATCCCAAGGGACACATTTACAGGGAGGTTACAACTGAACTTAACCAAATGAAAGTCTCTGTGGAAAGGGAGGCTTAAGACAGGAAAGCTTAATTATCAGACAGACACCTGTAAGTCATGGGCATCGAAAGCAGGCTGCTGAGGGTCTGGGCTGTTTCTTTTATGCTGCACAAGTCCCGCTGGCCTCAGGAGAACTAGACAAGCCTTGTTGGGTCGTTTGCTGGAGAGAATCATGGGTGGGCTGGAAGCTGGCTCTGTGACCAAATTGTGTGTGGCTTTACAAGTATGGGTGAGCTATTTTCAGCCAGTAATTTTCTTAAGTGTAGTGGTCAAACTGCCACCAGGAACAGCAGCACTCAATTTTGAGAAATAGAAATTCCTCCCCACTCCTCCCCAGAAAGTCTCCTCATGTAACCCAGACTGTTCCTCAGGCCTTTACCTCGTAGGCATTGGGATTACAGTCTGAACCACCAGGCCCAGTAAAGGAAAGCAAATTCAGACAAACTACCACACCTTAAAAACTGCTATACTAGGGAACCAACCTCAGATTCAGAGTCTCTTCACAGGATAAGACAGTTTCCAGACTGATTTCTGAGGCATGAGATAGGTGGGTTTAAAGCAGGTAATTTCCAGTGTGCAACCTAGTTTTGCTAGCAGTCTCTGAAGCGGTGGAATTGCCTAGGAATCTTGTTCCAATTCAGATTCTGTATCAGCCTGTTTCAGACACTTCAGGACTGTGTTGGCAATCATGGCAATCATGTCCCAGGACTAAAGGCAAAATGGTAGATACTACCAAAAAGGCAAACCGTAAGTTTCCACAGTCACCCTCACTGAAGGTCAACGTTTTCTACATTCAGTGTTTGGTTCAACTGATCAGTATGTCTGGGATATGGTTTTGCTCTTAGAGTTATTTATTGTGTCTTTTTATGTCAGGGGTGTAGATACCACTATGCACATATGTGGAGGTCAGAGGACAGCTTGTAGGAGTGGTTTCTCCTGCCACCAAGTGGGTTCCAGGAATCAAACTGGCATCATCAGGATTGGTATCCAGCACCCTTACTCCTCTGAGCCATCTCGTAGGCTCCGGTCATGCTGTTTTATTATCTCGACGTTAATAACTAAGAAGGTAACTGGTTTTTGGAGCCAAGCTGAGGGAGCAAGAAGACTGAGGAGGAGCTGATGGGAAGGAAATTAATATGGGGATTAGGAAGCGAGGAGGCTCAGAGCACCTTCGTGGTACAGAATTCACTGTTCAGATTTGTCTCTATCACTGCAGACCCCAAAACTGAGGTGTCTTGTCATAGCAAATCACGTCTGCGCTTTCAGAATTTATGTAGGATGTCCTAAGCTGTGGATGAAGTTATTTAGTCACCTATTATTAACCCTTTTATTATTTTATCTCTTTAAAAAGTGGTTCATGCTGATAATTCTAGTACATAGAAGGATGAGGCATGAGGGTGCTTTTCTGTGACAGACATTTCCTGAGGAGACACAAAACACAGGTCCACTCTCCCCAGAAAGGGAACAGACCAAAGTAACAACTGCACCACAGCACAACCTTTTGAGCCAATGAGAATGTTTTTGGGTAATTCACAAGAGTGTGGGTGAGCAAGGACATGGCCCAGAGACCACCGCAGCACAGGTAACCAACCATAGGACCTACAAGACATTGCCCAGGACTGGTGGGAGAAACTCCTCCCAACAAGCAAGGGGGGCAGCTAGTTTCCTCCCAAGATTAGCTTCTCAGACCTGTGAGGTTTGTTTACTTCCTGAATTTCAAAAGATGCCCCTTCCATTTGTTTCCATTTGAAGAAAGCAGCTTCCAAGGCACAGCAAGTTAAACACCAGTCTGAAGTGATGTTCAGAGGGTCTCCCTCTCCCTCTCCCTCTCCCTCTCCCTCTCCCTCTCCCTCTCCCTCTCCCTCTCCCCCTCTCTCATTTCTTTGTGGAGAGCATACAGACGACCTGAGGTGAGGTCAGCACCCATATTAGTCTAAATTACCTACAACTCCAGTTCTTCTGCACGTACACATAAATAAATCTTTTAAAACACAAACAGGTGGGTATGGTGCCCCTAATCCTAGCACCAGCAAGGCAGAAGCAGGCAGATCTCTGTGTGTTTGAGGGTAGCCTGGTCACTATAGTCAACTTCAAACCAGCTAGACCTAAATAACGAGGCCTTGTCTCACATCCACACACAGTTGCAGATCAATGCTGTGTGTACATAGTAAAAGAAAGGCAGTGCAGAATACTAATACTATGCAACCATTCTCAGTGTCACTGCTCGGAGGTAGTTTCTCCATCTAGTTTTAGTCTTCCTGAAATATCCTAGCCTTATACAAATGGGGAGGCTCTGCAGGTGGTGAACAGTTGGTTCCACAGTTCAGAGCGCTTGTTGCTCTTGCAGAAGACCCTGGTTCGGTTCCCAGCACCCACATGCTGACTCATAGCTACCCATAACTCCAGTTCCAGGGGATGTAAAACCGTCTAGCTTCTGCCAGCAACAGTCATACATGTGGTGCATACACATGCTTGCACACAAAACAATCAGACACAAATATTTTTTAAAGTGTATTACACAAATCTTTACTACAAAGAGCTCATGTGTTACTTTGAAGACAAACTATTTTTCTGTAGTTACCACCCACTTCCCAGCAAATGTTACCACTCTTTGGTCTAGGCAATCTCTAGCTTTGGGCTTAAGCTCTTCCTGGACCTATAGTGTGTTCTGTTAGTACCTGAGGAGCCTGCAGCCAGGCCCTGGGCAAGAAAGAGCGTCTGCCTGAAGCAGCTGTGGAGGAGAGTTCTGATTTACTCCTGATATACACATCCTGCAGACACCCTGGCCTTCTGTGTGACCAGGTCACAGTGACTCACTGCTGTTGCAAAGGGGAAAGTGAAGAGGTCACTTTTGTGGTTAGGTTGCAGCATATGTGACTGTCCTAGTTAGGGCTATGATTGCTGTAATGAAACACCATGACCAAAAGCAAGTTGGAGAGGAAAGAGTTTACGTTGTTTATACTTCTGCATCATAGCATATCACTGAAGGAAGTCAGGACAGGAGTTCAAACAGGGCAGAAGCCTGAAGTCAGGAGCTGATGCAGAGGCCATGGGAGAGTGCTGCTTGCTCCCCATGGCTTGCTCAGCCTGCTTTCTTGTAGAACCCAGGATCACCAGCCCAGGGATGACACCACCCACAATAGGCTGGGCCCTCCCCCATCAATCATTAATTAAGAAAATGCCTTACAGCCTGATCTTATGGAAGCATTTCCTCAGTTGAGGTCCCCTCCTTTCAGAAGACCTCAGCTTGTGTCAAGCTGACGTTAAAGTAGCCAGGACAGTGACTTTCATCCCATTTGTTACTTTATTGCTGTGACGCCCACAGAAGCAACTTAGGGATCATCAAGTTTGTTACTTTATTGCTGTGACACCCACAGAAGTAACTTAGGGATCATCAAGTTTGTTACTTTATTGCTGTGATGCCCACAGGAAGCAACTTAAGGAAGAAAGATGCTGACAGTTTGTGGGGATACAGTCCCTTATAGAGGGAAAGCAGGGTGGCTGGTAACTCTATGGTGGCAGAAAGGTACTAGTGAAACTCCTCCCCTTATCTCTTGCAGAAAAAGAAGAGTTAACTGATAAGGAAGCTGAACCTAGACATCAAACCTCTCCACCCATAGTGACCAACTTTCTTCAGCAAAGCTTCATCATCTCCAAGGGCTCCAAAACTTCCCAAACAGCTCGGCAGCAGGGAATCCTAACTACAAGCACCATCTTGTTTAAACTCTCTCCAGTGGCATGCCCTTACTCACTCACTGGCTTCCCTTTATGCAGCATGGAGCCAAAGTGAGGGCTGTCTATCAGAGGGCCACAGACAAAAAGAAGGGGTGTTTTCTGCCAGGAGCTCATAAGGACTTGAGAATTTGATCCAATGGCTGTTGAATCATTGAGCCCTGTCATAATTCATATGAGTGAGCCAATCTCAGAGCTGTCCCAAGCAAGCCTTGTAATAACTGCAGAACCAGAGGACTCAACTAAGCAGTTCCTATGTTTTTGACCCTTAAAACTGTGAGAGGAATTGTCTGCTCTTTGCTGCTGTGTTGGGAGTGACTTGCTTTGCAGTATCTATCACAGCATAGTGTGCTAGAAGCAAGAGTATTCAACGTTTGAAGTCACACTATATGAGTCTCTTTGTCTACTTGGCAGCACATTTGAGGATTGGAACTAAATATAATATATATTTATATAAGTTATATAAATATAATTTCAGCAGCCCAGCATGCACGTTTTACCCCATTCTGGAGCCCTCCTTTCTGTGGTGTTGCTGTTAGCACCTCTTTCATTGACCCAGGGAAGCTGAGCGGAAAAGAAAGTAACTGACATGCTGTGGGCACCTGGGGTTGGAGAACTTGAGGGATGAGGAGGTGGGACCTTGATTCTCCTGCAGGGAGAGTTACAGACTAGAGAAGAGGAATCAATGGCAGTAACAGACCTGGGTTGGGTAACGGTCAAAAAGAGGGGTGGGAGTATAGAAACCGGTTGTCAAAGGAGTGTCTGTGGGATGTCTCTTTTAGGGGCTGTGAAGCTCCACTCCAGAGGGAGTCATTTGTCCTTCCTCTCTGGAGACCTAAAGCATGGCCACAAATCATTTCACATTCCATCACTGATTTGCTCTTTGAAGATGGGCAAAAGCTGTGACTCTTCCTGTCAACAGGGAACTGTAGAGTTGGTGCCGTGAGACCTTTATGGTCAGCTCAGAAAAACCATGTGGCTTCTAGCCTGTTCTCAGCACAGACTCTATCAGGAGGCATGCTCTGTATCAAAAGTCACAACTTGCCCTAAACTGCCATGCTCAAGCTAATGGGAGGTGCTCTGAGCAACAGTGCTGGGAGCCTATGGTTCACTCACCCTGGCTCACTGCCAGGATGGGAGGGCGGTGGACATCTCAGCAAAGCTTCACTCTACTGCCCCTGTTCTCCAGGTCCCCAGCCAGCCCAGCCTTCTGTATCCTTCCAGCTTATGCAGTACCATAGAATAGAGAAGCATCCCAGCAGCACCTTGTCCAAATTCTTATTCACGTTTTAGTTACTTTTTTGTTTCTGTACTAAACAAGACATCATGGCCAAAGCAACTTATAAAGAAAAGATGTATTTGGGGCTCATGTTTTTAGAGGAATTGAGCCATGGCCATACTGTAAGAGGGGATGATAGTGAAGGAGCCAAGCGAGATTGCCAAAAGGCCAATGCCGGCTTCGGTACTTCCCTAGAAGTCTAGCAGGCTGGCGCTCTCTGCAGCCGGAGCCAAAGGCCACAAATCCTCACTCTAATAGCACCCGCATCCTGGGAACAACGATATCAGTTTGAGAACAGATAGACAAACAAACAAACAAAAACAGTGCAGCAGCCTCTATGCCGCCTGAAGCTGGCACCCTCCCTGATGGATGGTCAAGCGCTCCCCACACATGTGGCTTATGGCCTCAGGAAAAGCAAAAACCATACATCCTTAGAGAGAAATCATGCCAATTAAGAGTTCCCAGGCAGCTGTGACTGGTTTGTAAAAACATTAAAGCTTTTCTTATCTGCCACTTCCCTCCCCCTGTGTAACTGGCTTAAAGATATATTCTCTATACTCCCTGACATGGGGCCAAAACTTCGCTTTGTGCAACTTTCAATCCAAACCTGGGTTTGAAATAAAGCTTCTTGTGTATCTCTACAGAGGATATGGCAATTCTTTGAGATCTCTTGGAGGTCCCAAGACCTAGGCATAACAATAGCAGGCAGGCATAGCACTGGAGGAGTGGCTGAGAGCTCACATCTTGACCTACGTGAGCATGAGGCAGAGAATGCTAACTGGGCATGGGCATGAGCTTTTGAAACCTCAAAAATTATCCAAGGCCACACCTCCTAATCCTTCTCAAACAGTTCCACCAACTCAAGACCAAGAATTCAAATACATGAGCCTATGGAATCCATTCACACGCAAACCAGCACACATAGCATCTGGGTAAAGGGTGTGTTTTGATCATTAAGCCTTACATGCTTGCCATGAGACAACAGATGCCCAGAATGTTCATGAACAGAGATGGCATGGCAAGTGTTTCTTCTAAGTTTATTTTGTGTATGTATGTGTCAGACAGAGGAGGTGTCAGATCTCTCAGATCTGGAGCGACAGGCATCTCGTAGGATATCTAGTTCGTTGTGTGTGTGCTGGGATCCAAACTCTGGTCCTCATGATTGAGAAAACTTTTAGCCACTGAGCTGTCTCTGCAGTCCCCATGGCAAACTGTTAAATCTGGTCATTAAAAAAAAAACTGGACAATTTTATTAGGTATAGAAGGAAACATAGGATGGGCAAGCTACTTCCTGCAGCAGCTTCCCAGAGGAGGTAGATGTCAAAGAGGGGGAGAGAGCTGTGTCCTTCATAACGAGGAAGGCTTCAGAGAAGAGGAAGGAGGACAAAGTCCTGGAGCAAACACACTTAGGCTGTGGGCAGCACATCTGAAAGACAGACACGGAGAAGAAAGGGAAAGCAGATGCTCTTTGAGTCAGGACTCAGAAATGCAAACAGACTTAACAGATCATAGCAGCTCCACAGTGGCTGCCAATGCTTGTCATGGACGTAAGAGAAAACAATTTTATTCTTTTATAATTGTATATTCACCTTTCTTTTTATTTACTTCATATATAAATATGTGTGTGTGTGTGTATACATATACATATATATAATATATGTATGTATGTATATATAGAGAGAGGAGGGGGAGAAGGTCTCCCTCTATAGAGCAGGCTGCCTTATCACTCACAGAGAGATCACCTGTCTCTGCTTCCTGAGTTTGGGGCCTAGAGGCCTATGCCACCACACCAGTTCCTCGTTCACCTGAGTTGTCTCTCACATCCCCCTCCTGCTACTCACTGGGTTGCTGATCTTTCTCTTTCTTTTTCCTTTTTTGTTCCGCTTGTGTCATTGAGGTTCTAAGACATTTCAGCAGTGAATATGTTTCTCTGGTTTTGTTTGGTTTACCATACTCTGTGTAGCAAATTCTCCCCCTTTAGAATGTCATGTTTTTCTGATGTTTGCTCTTATAAGGTTTCATGGTATTACTGGGAAAATCCCTTCACCGTCTACTCACAGCTTCTTAAAAAACCATACTTTCCCGCTTCAACAGAGCTAACCTTGTACTTTATCCTTGATCTGTGAGATATTTATTTTGGCGTCAGAAATAGGATGTGACTCCAGCTTTTCTTTTCCCCCATATGGCTATGTAGATACCATCTGAATAACCCACCTCAAACGTGCTGCTTTAAAATGCCAACTCTGGGCCAGCAAGAAGACTCAACAGGTAAAAGGTATTCACGGCCAAGTCTGTCTACCTAACTTCAGTACCTGGCCGCACATAAGGGAACCAGGGAACCGATTCCCACACGTTGTCCTCTGACCTTAGCATGTGCTATGCCCACATACATGTTCACACGCAATGAATATGTAAATATGATTTTAAACATTAAATTGGCAACTGTACCTTATATTACAATTGATATTCTTTTGCTTTGAGTTGCCTGTTTCTGTCCAATACCAAAGTGTTTGAGTTTCTAACTTTATAATGTATTTTACTATGTGATACAGTTTATACTAAGACTTTGTGCCCAGTCTTTGTCTTTCCAAATGAATTCCAGTATTAATAATCCTATTACAATTTTGGTTAGAATCTTCAAGTCGTAACCTTTAATCTCAACTCTTGGATTGTCTTCCTTTCTACTTGGAACTGCTAAAGCAGGCTTAGCTGTTGTTGCCTTACTGAATATTGACTTCTTTGACTGACACATAACCCTATGAAACTGGAGCTATATTATAATCCTGTTTTACAAAGGAAGGATCTGGGACACAGAGAGGCTAAGTAGCTTACCCAGGGTCACACAGCTAATTAGTTGGCAGAAAAGGGGATTCCAACCCAGGAGTTGAGTTTCAGAGGCCATTCTCTTATCCCCATTCTCCAGAGATCCCAGACAGATGGAAATATAATGGAGTGTCTCTAGGAATGAGGGCAGAATGGGCTAAAGAGACACAGGTAAGCGTAGCTCTCACCCCTCATCAAAGAAACAGCTTTTGCAGCAGATGGAGACTATTGCAGAGATCCACAACTGGTTGTAATGCAGAGAGTAAGCGACCGTGAAGTGCCCAGCTCCAACTGAGAAGTCTGCAAAGCAACCCCCCACCCCTGTTCAAGCTCAGAGAACATCACAGAAGAGGGAGCAGAAAGACTGTAAGAGCCAGGGCACTAGACTGGTAGATAGTGTCCCTTAGCACGACAGGGAAGCTGCACACACGAGCACTCAGCAGTGTGGCCACCTGGACAAGACCAGCATAATGTTGACATGACAGCATGGATGGCGGCACCCCTACATGAAGAGCCACAGGTGGCCCATGCCTGCAGAGAGACAGAAGCGTCAGATGAACTCCCATGCAGGTTCCAACTCAAGGCAGTCATGGACATGTCTACATAAAGTTAAATGGCTCGGTGCGTTATATACACATGTGTGCACATATATACACGTACATGTGTGAATACATGTAATAATAATGACGAGATCATGGGTTTAGCAGTGGACATGGGAGGAGCTTGAGGGGAACAGAAGGATGGGATTGTCACAGACACATTGCTTGTGCGGGAAGTTCTTAAAAAATACAGTTACTAACCTTTAAAAGCAGTAAGAACTTTACTTTTCCCCACTTTGCTTTCCCTACTTGAGTCCAACAAGAAATTTAGGAGGAGTCCATAAGAAAGCTATAGGCTGCAGTCATTCAAAGTGTGGCCCATTATGTCCTCAAGGAGCGCGGGTCTACCATTCTTGATAGATAGTAACTTGGAATGTTTTCATTGTTCAAAAGTGAGTGGCTTTCTGGCTTGGCAGCTGCAGCATGAGCTCACTGCTGTGGAATTGTAACAAGTTGCTTTCAGAGAGGTAGAGAATGAACGGGGTTTCCAGAGCCTGGAGCAGGGGCAGTGAGAGCCAGGAGGTGGAGGAAAGTTGGGTGGCCATGTGATAAGCTATTGAGTAGTTCAGTAGTTGTACCAAATTGTAGTATACTGAATGTTTTAAATAGAAGAGGTTTAAATAATTTTATCATAAAGAAATAATAAACACTCAAGGTAATAGATGTGTCACTCAAATTGGGACAGAATCTCTCTCTCTCTCTCTCTCTCTCTCTCTCTCTCTGTGTGTGTGTGTGTGTGTGTGTTTGTGTGTGTGTATGTATCTGTGTATGTGTGTATATGTGTGGATGTGTATATATGTGTGGATGTGTGTGTGTCTGTGTGTGTGTGTGTGTATCTCTGTGGGGGACCCTGTAAACATACACAGTTTTCTTTGTATCCATTCAACTCTTTCATATCCACTAAGATAGCTAAAATTATTGTAACTATTGACAAATAGGTAAAGAAATTAAGATGTGACAATCTGGAGGGATGCCTTGTTGGTTAAGAGTGCTTACTGCCCTTGCAGGGGACCCAAGTTTTGTTCTAGGATTTACATCAGAGATTTCACAAGTTCCTATGACTCCAGTCCCTGGGGATCTGACACCTCTGGCCACCACTGGTACCTGTATTTGTATGCACACACACACACAAATAGAGAGAGAGAGAGAGAGAGAGAGAGAGAGAGAGAGAATTAAAGTAATAAAGATGAATATTTTAAAAATTAAAAATAGAACTGTCAGGCAGTAGTGGCACACACCTTTAATCACAGCACTCAGGAGGCAGAGGCAGATGGATCTCTGAGTTTGAGGCTGGCCTGGCCTACAGAGTGAATTTCAGGACAGCCAGGGATGTACAGTAAGACCCTGTGTCAAATAAAACAAACAAACAAACAAAAAGGTTAAGATGCTAAACTCTGTGTGTGTGTGTGTGTGTGTGTGTATGCATATTCATCTTACACTGACCCTAAAGGCATGTTTCTACTATATATATTTGAGATAGGGTTTCCTTGGTTAGCCTAGAACTCTTTATGTAGACCAAACTGGCCTCAGACTTGTAGAAATCTCCCTGCCTCTGCCTAAAAAGTGATGGGATTAAAGGCATGCACTACCACGCCAGGCTCTGTTAACTTTTAACTGTGATTGTATACATACACACACACACACACACACACACACATATATATGTACATATATATACATATATATACATACATATACATATATACACATACATATATACATACATATACATATATGTGTGTGTATATTTACGTATATATGTGTGTGTATGTATATATATATATATATTTTTTTTCTCTTACAAGTATGCAAACACACAAACTATGCCAAAAATCAAGATAAATTTATTTGAGTTTGCATCTTTCCAATGATGATCTATGAAAAAGAGCTGATGGTCGGATCATAGGGAGGCAGTGAGATGTTTGAGCCTGCCCCATGGTGTTCTTTATGATACCCAAGATCTGAGACCAGCCAATAAAATCCAGCACATGTTCACAGTGGAACGCGAGGCAGTGGAAATCACGACATTCATAGGAAAACAGACAGAAGTGGGGGGTCGGAATATTGAGCAAGACAAACTACAATCAAACAGACCAGCGTGATGGTTCCTCTCCTACGTGGAACTAGATTTCAGGAGAGGAGCAGGAAGAATTCTAAGCTTCAGTGTTAGCAGGGTTGGGGGCCAAGGGCAAGGCACCTGCCTGGTGCACAAAGCTCCATTCATCAGCCAAAAAACGTCAGTGGTTAAGAGTGTCTCACCTGCTTCTACCTTTGTATCCTTTACGTTGGACACTGCATTTGTTACTTTGTGTGGCTGTGATCAAAATACCCAGCCTGATCAACTTACAGAGCCGGACTGTTTATTTAGGCTCCTAGCTTCAGGGGTCTCAGTCCAAGTTTCAGAGTCAAACTGACCCCACTGACTCTGGCCCTGTGGCGAGGCAAAACACCATAGCAACAGAAGCATGTGTTCACCTCATGACAAACAGGAAGCCAAGGGAGACCAGGGACCAGTGTAGCTTTCCAAAGCATGGTACTAAATGGCCTGCTTCCTCAGTGAAACCCCCTCCCTGAGATGTCCACAAACTTACAAACAATACCACCACCTGGGGCCAAACATGCAACACATGAGCCTGTGAGGACACTTCATACTCAAGCTACATCAGAGCTTCACATACTTTAAGGCAAAAATAAAGGTGAAAAGTTTCCCTCGACAGCTGCTGCTGACATTGCATGAGAGAGGACCATGAAAGCGTGAGTTGAGGAAGAGATCGCCTCTTATCACTGCCTGGGCAGAGGCATCTGATCCACAGAGATCACCCAAGTCTCACTCGCATATCTCACACAGGATACCCCAGCTGCAGAGTAGTTAATCCCCCTAACTCTGGAATTTCACCAACTCAGGCTCCAGTAACCTCATCTAGGATAAACTGGGCAGCTTAAATATGACTCTCAGGGCTGGAGAGATGGCTCAGCAGCTAAGAGTACCAGCTGCTCTTCCAAAGGACCTGGGATGGATTCCCAGCACCCTCGAGACAGCTCACAAATAGCTATAGGTGTAGTTTTGGGGGATCTGGTGTTCCTTTCTGGCCTCTGCTGGCACCAGGAAGGCAGGCATGTGGTACCCAGATATACTTTCAGACAAAACACCCATACACACAAAATAAGTTTTCTTATATAGTCCATAACAACCTGCCCAAGGAATGGTATTGTCTACAGTAGGCTAGCCTCTCCTGTATCAATAGACAGGATAACCCTCCACAGACATAGCCACACGACAGTCTGATCCAGACAATCCCTTAGTCAGAACACTCTTCTCAGATGATTCAAGGCTATGTCGAGTTGACAGCTAAGCTAACTAGGACAAAGGGTTAAACACATTTAATATTGTTTTAGCAACACTGGGGATTGAACCTAGAGACCTGCAAGGCAAATGCTCTACCGTTTGAGCATCTGCTCAGCTCAGAAGGGAGTTACGTGTGTAGAGTTACAGACCCATAGCTGAGTCAGGACATGGGTTACTTGCTCTTTCTTAACCTTTTCACACAGACACCATGAGAGGAATTGAGGACACATGTCATTTGTGAAATAACGTCATCCCCCCCCCCCCCGTTAGCTAAGCAAAGTCTCTATTATGCTTTCAAACATAGCCCAAATGAGTCCACAGCAGCTAATCAAAAAATTATATCTACTTAATTCAGTAGCTAAAGTAAACCAAGCAAGCAAAGGACTTGGGCTTAAATGACAGCCACCTGGACAAAGGAGTTCCTCTTTGTTCTGTTTTGAGACCAGGTCTTACTATGTGGCCCAGGCCATAGCTAATGACACACAGACTGGAGTAGTCATGAGAGAGAGCTATGATCCTGTATACCTCCCAAACCAAGGCCAACCTATGGATGGACGAGTGACAAAGGAAACAGAATATAATTCTTGTTCGGATCTTGGTGGTGACTAGACAGGTATTCACTCTAAAATGATTTCAACTTTGCTGTGCATACATCATTTTTGTAACAATGATAGATTCCATTCCTAGGTGTACACTCAGGAGAAGCGAAAATACGTGTGCAAAAAAAAGCTTGTACACAATGTTCATATGAGAAATATTAATAACAGCCCAAAAACAGGCAACACATATCCATATGTGGTGAGCAGGTCAAAAATAAAATATTAAAAGAACTGGCTCACGCCATGAACTAGCCCATCAGTGAACTGCTGGAGTGCATGAAGGGACCGGTTCTACAGATCCAGAACTGCAGCATCTCCATGACACTGGGCAACAACAGGATATCCGAGATGAGGCCCAGTAAGGATCCAGTATTGGTCTGCCGCATGATTTTTCCTGTCCAATCTATTTAAATATTAGCGTAGAAGGAAGCCTGTGATTGGACAGGGAAAAGGGAGGCGGAGCTAAAAGTTGCAGAGACAGGGAAAATCTCAGGAGAGAGAGAAGAAGGAAGCAAGATGGAGGGCAGTTGGAAGAAGATCCTGATCACGCCTGGGTTAAATAGCCACAGGTAGCTATGAATATCATATAGAGATAGAATAATCGGGATAACTTGTCTGATCTAGGCGGGCAGCTTGTAGCATCATCGATTGGCCTTGAAATTATCCTGTGGGCATCTTGTGAATTGAGAATTTATTGATACATAAATCTGACTGATTAATTGTAAGTTTCTAGAGTTTTGTCTTACAGGGTTACTGGAATGTGGGACTGCCGACCACAGGGGGATTATGGCTGAGAGGGTACGGGCAGCGCTGAGGCAGCGAACCAGAGCTGAGAAGACTGCGATTGGTCACTACATGGGGCTAGCGGTGGAGGCAGTGGAGGTGGCTGGCAGAGAGGAGCTGGGTGGAGCACAGGAACTTGGCAGGTCTGTAGTATTTCCCACAACACTGATGGAGTAGCGAAAGTCAGAAGCCTCATACCAGACCAATGACTCTTTGCAATGAACATTTGCAAGTAAAAAAGTGTGGACAAAGGGTATACTATGGCACACTGGGACACACCTCAGCTTCCCTGTGGGGGAGGAGGTTACAAGGGTGGAGGGGGGGTATGAGGGGAGGGGGAGATGAGTGGAATTGGGGTGCATAATGTGAAATTCATAAAGAAGCAATAAAAAGTTAAAAACATATAAATTAAATGTTTTTATACCCTTACTCATCCTGGTTAGCTTCGACTGTCAACTTGACACAGAGTCGTCTAAGAACACTGTTGTGACTGAGGGATTGATAAGATTAGATGGGCCTGTGGGTACGACGCCTGTGTGGGATTGGTTTGACTGCTAACTATAAAGGAGGATCCAGCCTTGGACTGTATAAGAAAGCTAGCTAAGGTGGAACCTATGAAAGAACTAGCAAATAAGTGTGTGTGTGTGTGTGTGTGTGTGTGTGTGTGTGTGTGTGTAGTAAGGGTTTCTCTTTGTAGCCCTGGCTGTCTGGAAACTCACTATGTAAAATAGACTGACCTCAAAGTCAGAGACATACCAGCCTCTGTCTCCAGGGCTGGGATTAAAGATGGGTAACACCACCACCTAGTCCCAATGTGTAATCCTTAAACAACAGTGTACCCATGTAATGAGATGCTATGTGGATTTCAAAAAAAAAAAAAAAAAAAAAAAAAGAGAGAGAGAGAAAGCTTTTTTTTTTTCTTTTTAATTAACTATCCTGTTTATTCTAGTCTAAGTCCGGCTGCGTGACTGGTTACCTGGCCCTCAGTTTCATCTTCCTCTGTGTTTGTGTCTGTGTCTGTGCCCCACTATCTCTCCGAATCCCCACACCAGATGTTCCTCCACCTTCTAATCCTGCCTCAGCTATAGACTTTTTCATTGACAGGTGAAGTTTCCATTCATTGCACAAGAGATTATCTCTCCACACATACACAGAGATACTCACACTTGTCTCACACCCTTGGAAGGTACCATACTGCCTTTATACCGCCTTTATACCGCTAATGCTCACGAATGCCTACAATCTACAAAGCTTATCCCACAGACAAAAGAACCGGGAAATGGGGTGTACAGCTTCCCCACGATTCTACAAGTCTTTCCAATCCCTACATATTTCTTTTTTATGAGTATTGATGGGCGATTATAACATCATTAGCTGTAATTAAATTCTCATTTTGTACTTTTCAAATTTTCCTTGCTTTAAGCTACACCAATAAGAACTAATTATCTGAAATATTCCTTGGAACTATGCCTCTACACATGGGCCCTTAGTACTGTGGACATATTGCACATCTATTATTAATTTTGTGTAGGAGTGTGTACATGCATTTGTGTGTACATGCATTTGTGTGTGTGTGTGCATGCATTTGTGTGTGGGTGTGTGCCCCACGGAGAGTGTGAGAAGTTCAGAGGACAGCTTTCAGGAGCTGGCTCTTTTCTTCTGTCATGGGATTGAACTCAGGTTGTCAGGCTTGGCAGCAAGTGCTTTTTCCTGGTTGAGCCATCTCACTAGCCCCTCAGCATTGTTTCTCTACCATCTAAAGGCAGTAGCCTCTAGTGTTCCTGAGAAGACTGTCTTCACTTAAGAATTTTATGTTTCCTGCCCCACCCCAGAGAGGTCTCATCCCTCCCCCTCCCCCGTGGAGGTCTCACTCCTGCCCCTCCACAGAGGTCTCACTCCTGCATCCTTACAGAGGTCCCACCCTTGCACCACACACACACATAGGGGTCTCACTGTCTAAATGTGATTGGTTGTTGATTGTGCCTTACTGTTTTTTCCAATTCCCATGAATTAGTCATTATAGCAGATTTGCAGTATAATTAACTTGTAGCTTTGATTTTTTTTTTTTTTTTTTACAGCAGAATTAACAGGGTGAATTTTTTCCATGGTAGAACCACACTCTATATTTATTTCTTCTTTAAATAAATGTTTCCAAATTCAGAAATGCAAGATCTATCACTTAATTTCTATTCCAAACCTCCTTCCAAAGACAAGAAGAAGCTCAGCTGGAGGCACCGGTAGGGGCTCACGCCTCCGCTCTCCCACAGTCTGGTCTCCCAAGCCACACCAAAGCCTGAAGAGACAAACATTCAAAAGAAAGGACTGCCTTGGGCTCAGGCTTCAGTCCATGGCCGACTCGTTCCATTGCTTTTAAGCCAAGAGGAGAATTTCTCAAATTCATTATTTTTAATAGCTGAGTAATACTCCATTGTGCAAATGTACCACATTTTTTGTATCCATTCCTCTGTTGAAGGACATCTGGGTTCTTTCCAGTTTCTGGTTATTATAAATAAGGCTGCTATGAACATAGTGGAACATATGTCCTTGTTATATGTTGGAGTATCTTCTGGGTATATGCCCAGGAGTGGATCCTCAGGTAATGCTATGTCCAACTTTCTGAAGAACTGCCAGACTGATTTCCGGAGTGGTTACACCAGCTTGCAATCCCACCAACAGTGGAGGAGTGTTCCTCTTTCTCCACATCCTTGCCAGCATCTACTATCACCTGAGTTTTTGATCTTAGCCATTCTGACTGGTGTGAGGTGGTATCTCAGGGTTGTTTTGATTTGCATTTCCCTGATGACTAAGGATGTTGAGCATTTCTTAAGGTGCTTCTCGGCCATTCGAGTTTCCTCAGTTGAGAATTCTTTGTTTAGCTCTGTACCTCATTTTTAATAGGGTTGTTTGGTTGTCTGGATTATAATTTCTTGAATTCTTTGTATATATTGGATAGATAGTGAATTTGAGAAATTCTTAGGTAAATGGGTAGAACTAGAAATTATCATCCTGAGTGAGTTAACCCAATCACAAAAGAACACACATGATATTTACTCTCTGATAAGTGGATGTTAGCCCAAAAGCTTGGAATAGCCAAGACTCAACTCACAGACCACATGAAGCTCATAAAGAAGGAAGACCAAGTGTGGATGCTTCAGTCCTACTTAGAAGGAGTAACAAAAACACTCAGGCGAGCAAATATGAAAACAAAGTGTGGGACAGAAACTGAAGGAGGGGCCATCTGGGGACTCCACCTGGGTATCCATCCCATGTACAGTCACCAAAGTTAGACACTGATGTGGATGGCTGGAACTGCATGCTGACAAGAGCATGATATAGCTGTCTCCTTAGAGGTCTGCCAAAGGCTGACACATTCAGAAACCGACACTCACAGCTAACCACTGATCTGATCAAGGGTCCTCCAATGGAGAGGTCAGAGAGAAGACTGAAGGAGCAGAAAGGGTTTGTTGCCCCCTGAGGAGAACAACAATACCAACCAACCAGAGCTCCCCAGGGTCTAAACCACCAGTCTGGGAGCACATAGAGTGGGACCCATGACTCCATCTGTACATGAAGGGGAGGATGGCCTTGTTGGGCATAGGTGGAAGAGGAGATTTTTGGTCCCATGAAGAATGAACACTGAGTGTGGAGGGGAATTCGAGGGTGGGGAGGTGGGAGTGGGGGGGGTAGTTGGGGTCACATTCTCATAGCAGCATGAGAAGGGGGGATGGGATAGGAGGTCCCTGAGTGGTGGGGGAAATAGGGGTAAGGGGATAAAATCTGAAATGTAAATATATCCAATAAAAATAAATTTAAAAAAAAAAGCCAAGAAAAGAAACTGGAGCCAGTGTGACACCTCAGTAGAGAAAGAGTGTGTTTGCTGTCAAGCCAGTCTACTTGAGTTTGACTCTGGAACCCACATGGTGAAAGAAGAAAACAGACACACAAAAGTTGTTCACTGACCTACACACACACACACACACACACACACACACACACCAGGCACACCAGGAAGCACACACGCACACACTAGATGGATGAATGGATGGATAGATGAACAGACAGACAGACAGTGTAATATAAAATTTAGACAACAAAAAAGAGAAGATATACTTGAATGAACTAAACCACTGATGAGGTCAGAGCCCTCGTGACCTATAACCCTGACTGACATACCTCCAGATGTGCTGTACAAATCTCCTAGATACCTCTCTAAAAAAGCTGACAATCAAGACCAAGGTCACAGAAACCGTCTACCATCCACCACACCGCCGCCTAGGCTGCATGTTGGCAAGTGCAGCCATCCCATGATTGCTATACCCGCTTAGGCAGGATGGAGTCCCTGCTGCTTGCTGGACCACAGACCCGTCTTTCTTTTCAGTCTGAACAAAATCCCTTCTGGTCTCCTTCAGAGACGTGACCTCTTGTTCTGTTACAGCTGCAGAACACAGAGTGTTAAAAAAAAAAAATCCCACCATCTACTTCCTTGTGCTTCCGACACAGATTGAGATGGAGTCCTCCGTGAGGTGAGAGGTGCTGAGCTAGGAAGTCCCTGCCCTGAGGAGCTGACAGCAACCAGGAAGTCAGAGGAGCAGAGAACAGACGCCAGACGAACAAACTCCACCCGGGTGAGAGGGCGAGGAGCCTTCTGGAAAGGAGCTAGGTAGGTTCCACACGGGCTGATAGAGAGTTGGAAACATATCCGACAGCAGAAAAAAACGGTCCCGAAGGATTGAGTCTGTGGGCGCTCCCTCCAATGCTCTGCTCAAGGATGTGTGGACTGAACTGCATTCCAGCCAAGCTCGGGATTGCTGAGAACATCGAAATTTTGACACCGCACTGGGTCAAAAAGCCAAAAAGCAGCAATAGCCGTTGAGTTTAGGCAGGCTTTTCTTTTCTGCCCAATCGAAGCTTCAAGAGTATCTTTTAATACACAACTGTACTCTGTGTTAGAAGCTAGGCCTGGGATGGACAGAAAACACTGGTATCTATGCCTTCATGGCTGTTTCCCACAAAGTCGGAAGTGGCTGTCAGCAAGGCTTCCTCCATTTGAACCGGGAAACTAGAGCCTCTTATTTGCCACATGAAGACGATCCGGAAGTTCAGAGGGAGCAAATGGCAGGACAGAAAGGCAGCTTGTAACTGTTTGGATATCTTTTTAATGTTCCCCAGGTTCCCTAATAATAACACAGAGGTTTATTTATTTATGAATTAATGCCTCGGCCCTAAGCTAGTCTTGTTTCCCGACTAGCTCGTAACTCATTATCCTGTTTATATTATTCTATGTCTGACACATGGCTGGTTACCTCTCCTCAGTTTCATATGTCAAGTCTGGGTGGCAAATCCTTCTGCTCCGGAGTATTTCCCAGAGTTTCTCTCTGTCAGATGTCCCATCTTCTAACTCTACCTCAGCTTATTGGCCATCAGATTTCTATTGACAGATGATGCTTTTACACAGTGCACAAGAGCTTATCCCTACAGTGGCTCACCTCCCCAGGGTTGCTGAAGCCAAGTGCCATAGACTGGCTTAGACAACAGCCGTTCATTTCCTCCCATGGCTTAAGGCTGGAAGTCTAGTCAAGGTGTCAGCAGACCACACTCCTCTGGAGGCTCACAGGATCCATTAACTCTGTTCTGTTGTGAGTTTCTGGGTTTGCAACTGATCCCTGGTGCCCCTCCATCTCTACCTCTAGCTTTATGAGTGGTCTTCCCTCCTGTGGTTGTCTGAGTCTCCTCTACAAGGTTACCGAGTCATGCTGGTTAGGCCTGTTCTGATGTGACTTCATTCCAACGTCGTCAGATCTGCAGATTTACAGACAGTCCTCAAGCTACGATGGGGTGACATCGCCATAGACTGGCCGTAAATTGAAACCATCATAAATGAAACATGGCACCCTGCTTCTCAACACAATATTCTGTAGCCAGGCCTAGCGAGTACGTGTGTGCCATCCCAGCACAGGAGGCAGACACAGGAGGATCTCTGGTGTTCAAGGCCAGCCTAGTCTACATAGAGAATTCCAGGTCAGCCAGGATTAAACAGTGAGACCCTGTTTCAAACATCAATGATAAATCCCACCACACGATGTAGATTGGCAGTCCAACTTCCAACCTACAGGCTGCGTGTTATAATGATGAATTACGAATGTTGACCAACACATTTACAGATGTCAGTGTCATGTCACAAATCTCAAACACTTGGTCACCCCCACATATAGAACATGTTGTGTTCCCTGGCCATCAGTGGGTTACCGCACCCAGAGTCCTGAGAAAGGATTACACCCCACATGCTAACTGGGAAGATCAACTCTCCCTTCAGAATCACACTTTATGAAGACGCTATCACCTCACACCACCAAAAATCAGAGAGTCAGGAATCGATGCATCAAAAGCTGGAGACCACTTGACCTTCCAAGTAGTGTCTCGGTCACAGGTGATGGGGGTTGGTTAGACTTTTACCATATTTTTGTAGGAAAATAAAACCCCATACTGTACTGTGGGCCCTGGTCTATCTCAGAGGCCTCTCTTCTGTTATGCCGGTGAATGGGTACTGGGCTTGCTCTAGATCAAGAGAGACCTAATTAACACACCACACAGAATCCAATAAGCATTATTGATTATTTCTATTACATCTGAGTTGTGCTACAACTTTGAAAAGTTTCACTAGATTCCAAAGAGATGGGGAAGAGACAAACACAGAAATAACGCAGCTGACAGAAAGCAGGTTTCTGACTGACTGGTACGTACTTGCTCAGATTTTATGGTGTCTTAAGGCAGCGTTTCCCAAACTACCATAAGAAATGGTGTTCTTTGAAAAAAAAGTTAACAAAAGTATAGATTTTATTTTATTTTAGTAAAATACACACCTTTTTCCAGGCTCAGGCTGCTCCATGCTCATGTCACACGCACAAAGATGAAGAACTGAGCCCAAGGGTTCACAGTTAAAACAGTAAGCCTGGGGCTGGAAAGATGGCTACGTCAATAAACACGCCTGTTACATAGCATAACAGCTGGAGTGACTCTGAGCCCTACAAACTCATGTAAAAACTGGGTCTAGCAACGTGCACCTGGAATTCCAGTGCTCGGGGAGCAGGGTGCAGAGAGAGGAGGGTGCCTGGAGCTTACTAGTCAGCCAGTCCAGTTGACATGGTGAGTCCAGGCTCAGTGAGAGACTTTGTTTAAAAAACAAAACAACCAAGGCTTACCAGATGGTTCAGTGGGTAAAGGTTCCTGATGATCTGAGTTCAGTCTCCAAGACCATGTGGTGGAAGGAAAGCACAGTCACCTGAAAGCTGTACTGTGACCTACGTATGCACAACATGATGTGTATACACACACGAGCACACACCCACACTGCATAAATAATGTAAAAAGTAAAATAATAAAATGGAGAGAGTTGGCTCTGGTGGCTCATGTCTTTAATCCCGGCACTTGGAAGGCAGAGACAGATGGGTCTCTTGTGAATCCAAAACCTGCCTGGTCTTAGAGATTTCTAGGTCAGCCAGAGCTACACAGTATGAGCGTGCCTCAGCAAGAAAGCAGAGAGTAACTGAGGAAGACACTGATGTAGAATTCCCTCCCACGTACATGCACACAGATAAATATGCACATGAAAACGCACAGGCACACACACATACACATACAGGTACACACACACACAAATGTATACACGTGCATACACACATTCACACACGTGTACACACATATACATACACTTGTACATACATACACACAAATACATATATACACATACTTACACACATACACATGGGCACACACATACATACACATAGGTACACACACACACACACACACACACACACGTGTGAGCACGCACCAGCAAACCTAAGCCTGGAAACAGTTCTCTTTCTCCCATTTCAGTAAACCCCATAACTAAATTCTGACAGTCACACTCAGTAATAACACAAAATATTGATATTTTACCTCAAAACATCTATGAAACTATCCAATCCTTCAGCCACTTCAGAGGACTTTCTATGCATCTGACCCAACTGAAACACTCCAGCCACAGAAATGATTCCTGTACCTTGACCTCTGCCTTTCAAAATGCATCAGCTAAAATCCTTAGGAACATGTACAGACCATATCTAGCAGGGATCCACACAGCAAGCTGCATGAAGAAACCAGAAGATCCTTACCCCAGTCCTGGGTTTCCTTGCATTTGTGCTTGGCTCTTATTTTTATTTTTGAATTTAATTTTATGTGTATGAGTGTCTGCCTGGAAGTGTGTATATGAACCACATGTGTGCCTTGTATTTTCAAAGGCCAGAAGAGAGCATCAGATCCCCTGAAACTGGAGTTCAGATGTTTGTGAGCTGCCATGTAGGTGCTGGGCACCACCTGGGTCCTCTACAAGAGCAGCCAGTGTCTTTACTGCTGAGCCATCTCTCCGACCCTTTTAATTTTTAAAGTATTCTATTTGTTTGTTTATTTATTTGTTATTTATCCGTGTGTGTGTGTGTGTGTGTGTGTGTGTGTGTGTGTGTGTACATAGCACATGGTTCAAGACCACAGGATTGTTAGTGGGAATTGGCTCTCTCCTCCTCTGTGGGCTCTGGGAATTGAACTCGGGCACTGAGGCTTGGCAGCAGGCACCTTTACCTTCTGAAGCACCTTGCCAACAATCTGTGTATTTTTAGCTAGCTCATATTTCCTCTGTTCATGAAAGTTTAATTTTTGTTCTCTCATTTGTTCTGATACATGTTTCTGAAATAAACATTTTCAGTTTTTTTAAAAAAAAAAAGTATTATGCAACCAACGGCAAGCAAAGAAAGGGGGCTGGCTGTTCTAGATTTTAAAGGAAAGGAGGTAGAGCAGAAGGCTATGTGTATAATTTGAGGAGATTCAAGCTAAACAAACATAGAATGATGTTTATGAGACAGCCAGAGGGCTTTGATTGTGGATTACAGATCATGGTTTCAAGAACTAAGTGGTTGGGAGCTGGAGAGAGCTCAGCAGTTGAGAGCACTGGCTGCTCTCCCAGAGGCCGGGCTTGATCCCCGCATCCACACAGAAGCTCACAACCCTCTGGAACTCCAGTCCCAAGGAACAGGGAGCAGACTTCTTTTTCTGGTCTCTGAGGGCATTGGACACGCATGGTGTATGTATGTATGTATGTATCTACAAACCACCCATATGTATTCTATATCAACTTTTTTTAAAGATGTATTTGTTTATTTCATGTATGTGAATACACTGTAACTGTGTTCAGACACTCCAGAAGAGGGCATTGAATCCCATTACAGATGGTTGTGAGCCACCATGTGGTTGCTGGGAATTGAACTCAGGACCTCTGGAAGGGAAGTCAGTGCTCTAAACTGCTGAGCCATCTCTCCAGCCCCCACATTCAACTTTTTTTAATGAAAAAAAAAAGTAATTGATTTTTGGCTTTTTTCCTAACAGCAAGTGAAAGAACTATTATTGACTTTGTTATGTGTGATAAACATTAGTTGTGATGAATTCTTTATCTAGGTTGGGGCTTTGTGAGATTTCCCCTACCCAAGCTGGCTTGGGCAACCATGATATTGAGATTTCATGGGTGCAGCTTCTCTGTCATGTCTAGAAGACATCGTCTTGTAGTAGCCATTCTGGTTCTCTGGCTATTACAACCCTGCTTCTCTCCTGATGGGTGCAGGATTGTGTTGCAGATGCTCCATTTGGGGCAGGGCACCCCATGGTCCCTGGGCAGGGCACCCCATGGTCTCTGGGCAGGGCAC
>JANHMN010000001.1:258232845-258249552 GCA_030674055.1 Rhabdomys pumilio | reverse complement strand
CCCCATGGTCCCTGGGCAGGGCACCCCATGGTCTCTGGGCAGGGCACCCCATGGTCCCTGGGCAGGGCACCCCATGGTCCCTGGTAGGGCACTCCATGGTCACTACAGTAATCACTGGGTGCTGAGAGATAGAGAATCAGTTTTCCTCAGGAATGAGGCCCCTGATAGATTATGCAATCTCAGGTAGTCGGCTCAAAACAATGTGTACTTAGGAGCAGCAGTAAATGAACTCAATGGGGTGTGTGCATGTGTGTGTGTGAGTGTGTGTGTGTGTGCACATGTGTGTACATGTGTATGTGTGAGTGTGGGTGCGTGCACATGTGTATGTATGTTATGAGTGTGCGTGTGTGTGAGTGTGTGTGCATGTGTGTGTGTATGTGTGCGTGTATGTGCATACATGCATGCTTGAATGTGTGTGCACACACGTGTGCATGTGTAAAACAATAATTATAGAAGAGGTCATAAATTTAAGAGGGAGTTGGGGGTCATGGGAGGAGCTAGAAGAGGTCATGGGGTAAAATGATGTAAATGCAGCATTCAAAAAATAATAAGCAGGCTGGAGAGGCAACTCAGTGGTTAAGAACACTGACTGCTCTTCCAGAGGTTCTGAGTTCAATTCGCAGCAACCATATGGTGGCTCACAACCATCTGTAATGGGGTCTGATGCCCTCTTCTGGTGTGTCTGAAGACAGCTACAGTGTACTCATATACATAAAATAAATAAATCTTTAAAAAAATTAAGCAAAAATGTAAAAGAATTACATAATTGCCTCTCAGCCTCTTCACTGAGATCAAGTGAAGAACTGTTGTTAATTATTTTAGATATGAGAGATGAATGGCTTTGAGGGTATGTACGTCCATAGTTTTACAGATGTACATTAAAGCAAGATAGAATAAAATGACAGGGAACCTGAAACGGGCTTTTAAACTCAATGCAGGAGAAAGGAAGCCAAGATTGAGACATAGAGATGGCGAGCTTACGTTTATGGCAGGTCTAAGACATGCATGTCTCTAAGGCACCACCAGCAGTTACCACGTGATCAGCTGTCTTCATCATGTGATGGCCTAAGCTCACCCATGCATTCTGAATACTCTGAGGCATGGGTAGTGTTTTATTTGGTAATCTTTAATGCTAATCCCAGACGTCAGGTCATTATACCTGTGTGGACTTCAAAATGGCTTCCTTAAATCCAGAACAAAATTAAAATGCCTTGCTTCATGGAGCCTTCATTCTTGACATTTTTGTTGTTGCTTTTTTGTTTGATGTACATATGTGGTACACATATGAGTGTGGGCATTTGCATGCACACGTGTGCGTGTGGAAGTTCGAGATCAATGTCGCTGTCTTTTCTTTGCTTTCCATTTTTAAAATGCTGGGTCCCTCACTGAACCCGAAGCTCACTGGTGTTGCTAGGCTTGCTGGCCAGCTCCAGTCAGTCTGCCGTTGGCTCCTATCTGAGGTGCAGAGCTGACCTCAAGCCACTCCCCATGAAGAGTGAGCAGATCACTTTCCTGATTCAACACCATTACACACAGCACAGGGACCAGGTCCCTCGAGGAAAGTGTCCCCAGGAGAGGAGGAAGTTCCTGAGCAAGAGAGTGCTGAGGTAGTTAGAGAAAGACCACAGGGTCAGACAGCCATCAGGGTAAGACTAATCCTCCTCATAATTGTCCCAAGTGTCTCTAAACCCCAAGCTGAGGATGCAGATTAACCTTTGTAGGAACTGATGAGGTTTAGCGGAGGTGTCAAGGATGAGGCCCTTGTGGTAGGATTAGTGTATTCCTATCCTCTCCCTCTCCCTCCTCCCACTTGTAAGAAATGGCTCCTCTCCTTTTCCTCTCCCTCCTCCTGCATTGGACAGCGTGAAAAAACACGTGTCTGCAAGCCGGAAGGAGAACTTTCATCAGGAATCTCATAGACTGGCACCTTTATCCTGCATTTCCAGCCTCCAGAAAGCTGGAAAATAAATGTCTTTCCTACTTAAGGCATCTACCCCATGGTTCTTTGTAATGGCAGCTGAGCTAAGAACCCCCATATATACTAGATGCCATCACAGTAGAAAGAGGACGAATGGCCATTGTTAAGTTGACATGGTTTTAAAACTCCCCAGATTATAAGTATTTAACCAAAATGGATCGTGTCATCCAGAAGATAAATTTTTTTAATTTATTTTTATTTTCTGCTTATGAGTGTCTTGTCTGCATGTACATAAACATACTATGTGCACTCGTGGTGCTCATAGAGTCACAGAGTCAGAGATGGTATCAGATTCCCCAGAACTGCAGTTATAGGGGGTTGTAAACCACCATGTGGGTGCAGGGAACCAAATCAGGTCCTGTACAAAAGCAACCAGAGCTCGTAACTTCTAGGTGTTTTTCTTACTCCCAAGGTAAGATTTCTTTTTCTGTTTTTGTTTTAAATCTGTCTGTCTGCCTGTCTGTCTGTCTGTCTATTTATTGAGACAGGATCTCACTATGTAGACCAGGTTGGCATTGAACTCAGTGATCTACCTCCTAAGTGCTCAAATTAAAGTGTAAATTAATATGCCTGGCTTAGGTTCTCTCTCTCTCTCTCTCTCTCTCTCTCTCTCTCTCTCTCTCGCTTTCTCTCCCTTTTAAGACAGGGCTTTTATGTGTAGCCCTGACTGTCCTGGATCTCTCTGTAGACCAGGCTGGCCTCAAACTCACATAGATTCATTTGCTTTTGCCTCTTTGGGATTAAAGCTGTGGCCACCATGGTCAGCTTTAGGTTTTCTAAACAACCAAGAAAAAAAAAATCCCCATTGGAAGCTTCAATCATGATTGTTTTTAAAATGTAATATTCAACATCAGCACATACTTATTTATAGAACTTTTCCAAGAAAAATACAATTTAACCAGAGTGTAAAAGTCCAACAGAAGAAGGCAGAATTTGATTATTTTGATTGATGTATTAGGAAAAATAACGAAGCATATAAATTATATGGACATTGACAACCACATAAAGGACATCCTTTGAAATCAGTGTGCAAGGTTAGAGGTTGCTTCTGAATATATATATATATTCTGAATACATATGTTCCTTCTGAATATATACATATACATATGTATATTTTTTACCTCCTGAAATAAGGTTTCTCTGTCCTGGAACTTGCTCTGTAGACCAGGCTCACATCAAACTCACAGAGATCCTCCTGCCTCTGTCTCCCAAGCACTGGGATTCAAGGTGTGTTCCACCACGGCCCCGTTTCTGAATTATTTTGCCTAGATTTTTTTTTTTAATAACATTCCTTGCATCCAGGGGAGATGAACATGAGGTAAATCAAAATTTCAGAGCTACAGTAAATACACTGAATGATGGAAAAAGAAAGCATGTTTTTATCACATTCTTGCTCTGTTCATGGTTATTTTCCTGTTACTTCTCCCCAGAAGAGACCTTGAAGAGACCATCTAGACATAGCAGAGACTTCAGCCAAACCTTGTTGAGCCTGATGTTTTCCTTCCATTGCTCAGCATAGTGCTGAGCTCAGGGGGCATCAGATCTGCTGCAAGGAATGAAGAAGACGTGTGTGTGTGTGTGTGTGTGTGTGTGTGTGTGTGTGTGTGTGGCCAAGAGGCCTGAGTGGATCTTCAGTGTGACAGTTTTCATGCCTGTGTGGCTTAGATCTGAAGTGCACCCCAGAGGCTCCAGGCAGCAATTCTCAGTAACACTACCTCGGTTACTCTCCTGCTGCTGTGACAGAAAACTCCTACAAAATTCATTTAAGAGGAAGGGGTTTCTTTTGGCTTACAGTCCCACAGGGGGACTGTAAAAGCAGCTTTTATTCTCCTAGTGTAATTGTCAACTTGGAGGTTTACTGCCTCTGTCTGCTAACCTAGGTCTAGTCCTGGAAGCTTCTATCCTCCATAAAATCTATTCTAGGCCTAGAATGTTTTCAGCCTCTGAGACTTGCTGCTGAATAAGCTCACCTCTTCCTCGTTTCTTATGAACTCTGGCTGGCAGATTCAACCCAGCTGGTTTGGCTCAAATGCCTCTCCCAGCTGACTGATTCAATCTGGCTTCTCTCTCAGCCTTTGACTTTTTGCTCTGCTTGGCCTCAAACTCTGCAATCTGTTCTAATCATCTGGTTCCTTCTCTTTCTCTGGTTCATCTTGCCTTCATCTGTGTCTAGCTTGTTCTCTCTCTGTAACCTTGTCCTGTAAAACTCTCCCAGAAAAAAAAAAAACAACAACATTTTTTTCTCCTTCCTTCTCTCTCTCTGTGTTCTCTTAAGTAGCCCCTCTTTCCTCTCTCTTCTCCTGAGAGTTGGGCATAACCATTCTGCAATATTTTTCTGTGATTGGTCACTTTGTCTGCCACTCAATTAGACATCACTTTCAAACATGGCCGCTTCCTTCTACAAACTAACTTTACCTTCACTGTTTAGGATTAAAGGTGTGCACTAAGGCTGAGCTACTCCACAACTAAAAACAGGTTGTTTTTTTTATTTCCAGTAAACAATACAATGTCTGGGTTTACAGTGTGAGCAAACATCCTGCAATAGGGGACAGTCTGCATAGTGGAGGAGACTCAGCAGCAGGTGAGGAAAGCCTCAGGGCAGGATTAGGAATTATGATTACATTGTATCTGCATTCAAGAACTGTGAACAGGAAGTGGAGCCAGGTGTAAAGCCTCGAGTTACAGAGTTGCCCACGGAGATTCCCTCCTGCCAGTGAGGTTCTACCTCCTAAGGGTTCCACAGCTTTCCCAAGCCGTGCAACCACGTGTCTAACACACAAGGGTCTAACACACAAGTCTGTGAGAGAAGTTCCTCACTCAAGCTGCCTGTGCTTTTGGGAAGTGATGGATCGTGAGGGCTTTGACGTCATGAATGCGGTGACTCATTATGAACTCGTCATTCAGTGGACGGTTTGAAGGCGACGACGTCAACACAGACTGAGACCTAGCTAAGGTAGTGGGATGCTGGAAAGGCAGCTAACTCAGCATCTGGCAGTGAATGCCTGTAATCCCTGCAGCGGTAAAATGGGAGGGGCAGACAGATACTTTCAGAAACTTTCAGTTGGCGAGCCTGAACTCTGTGCTAAAGTTACAGCCAATGAGAGACCCTGGCTTAAACAAAATGTGGAAGTTGTCTGATGACTGAGACTCCCACATGTGCACCATGCTTCTGTGCACCATACTTCCATGAATACTTGCGACATGAACACACGCACATAAAGATTAGTAAAATTAAGGGAATGAGGCAATAACCCTGTGGCTATATCAAGCCCCTTCCCTTCTTTTTCTGGGCTCATATTCTTTCTCTGTACACACACACATACACCACAGGCCCAGAAACAACAGACTTTAACTGTGGTGGTATTATATTAATCCAGTCTATACGTCCTTGGTGGGTGCGCCCGCAATTCTCGCTACTGCCTCTGTGTTCTGGATTCCCAAAAGAAAGACACACAGACAGTCTTCTATTTTAAATACAATGGCTGGGCAACTCCCTAACTCCACATGGCTAACACACACTCCCCTCTGATATTCCTGAGTTAATACTTACTGAATCTATATTTTATCTTTGTTGCCCTGGCCCCTGTTGAGCAGCCCTCCTGGGGACATATTACCCTGCACCTTCATGTCACCTCTCCCTTCTGCACCTTTCCAGCATGGTCTCCAATGCCCTCATTATGGTAGAATCCCCTCTTTCCCTTCTGTCCCTTCCCTGGAATCCTAAAAAACCTGCTTCTGTCTCCCTCCCTAGCCATTGGCCCATAACTTTATTGACCAGTCAAAAACCAACTGGGAACAGGCTTCCTTTAGCCCTATGTGTGGGACACTGCAAACAGGTTTTTGGCTAACATAATTAGCATGAGAATGCAAGCCGCTACAATAAACAGCATGGATTGAACTCAGAAACTGTGAATCAAATCAAGATTTCCTTCTTCTTAGTTGTTCATCTCTGGCATTTTGTCACAGTGACAGGAAGCAGACTAACATGACATTTAGCAAATATTTACTAAGCACTAGGTTTTTGTCCACACTGTACTGGGAGCTTTGTGACAGACCAAGCCCTCGAACCCTAGAATGTGGCCTGTTAATGAGAAGAGCTCAAGAGTCTGAGAGCTGATGTCAACAGCAACTTTCATCCCGAGCAGAGGGGTAGCATGCTCTAGACAAGAAAAGAGCCCCCCAGCATCTGTAGACAACTCAATGGTCATGGATCTCTAGGCAATAGAGACACTACTGTACTATAAAGTATGTGTGTGTTGTGTGTGTGTGTTTCTGTTTCTCTGTGTGTGTATGTATGTGTGCATATTCATGTGTGTGTACATGTGTGTGTGTGTCTGTTTCTATGTGTGTGCCCATCTCTCTGTGTGTCTTTATGTCTGTGTGTTTCTGTATCTGTGTGTGTCTCTTTCTCTGTGAGTGTCTCTCTATGTGTGCATCTGTGTCTTTCTGTGTGTATCTGTATGTCTGTGTATATGTTTCTGTGTCTGTGTATGTGTGTGTCTCTGTGTCTGTGTGTCTCTTTATCTGTATGTGTGTTTGTGTGTGCCTTGCATACTGTGTTTGTGCATAGCATATGTGTGTGTTTCTGTGTATGTGTGTATGTCTGTCTGTGAGTGGGGAGGTGGGGCACTTACTTCCTGGGAATTGGCTCACAGTCTTGTGAGGTGGGCTGGAAGGCTAGAATTTCCACACAGGAGCTGGTGCTGCAAGTCTTAGTGCTTATGTCGTCGTCCACAAGGAGAGCTTGAGTGGATTGCACTGCCTTCCCCTGACTGGATGAGGTTCCCTCAGGTCTCTAGAGTAAGCTCTAGCTAACTGACTGTAGGCATTCACCACAAGTACAAGCATCTTTCGATACTAATGGGCTAACTGGGTGCTACAGCATGGCCTGATCTGGGAGACACAAACAAAGCTGCCAGCAGACAGCTGTCACCAAGCTGACACTAGCAGAGCAGAGGAACACCCCTTGAGGTGAAGAGGGGCCAGTCTCCATGTGCTCCCTCATTTACCCAGCATGGTAGATGTGAGTTGTACCACACTGGGCAAGGTCAGGCTTGTCCAGGGCAGCCATAAGTGCTGACATTAGACCTTCTCCTCAGTGCTGATGTTACGTTACCTCAAAATATGACAACCCCTCCGCTGCACCACAGGGTCTCCTTTAGCTAGGCTGTTCTTGAACTTCAGATCCTCCTGCCTCCATCTCCCAGGGACCCATGTTCGATTCTCAGCACCCACATCAAGCAGCTCACAGCAGCCTGCAACTCAAGTTATAGGGGATCTGACACCTTCTGGCCTCTGTAGGCACCAAGCACACACAGTGCACAGATGCATCCAGGCAGGTGTGAAAACACACACACACACACACACACACACACACACACATCAACAAAAATAAATACACAAATCTTTAAAAAAAAAAAAAAAGTAATGTGAAGAGCTTTGTCAAAGGATTTTTTTTTCAAAGTCCTGGGATTTCCTTTTTAAAAAACAGGCACATTTATGGTGACTTAGCGTCTTCCCTGTATTTTTTAATATAAACCTCAAATGTTAATGATGATGTAGGTGTCTCGTGTGGCGGCATGACAGTGAAAGTCACTCAGAGCAGAGTGTAATTACTGATGAATCATGACATCATTCTCTCAGGATGTTAACACAGTAGATTCTGGGCCCTTAGAATCAAAATCATGACAACTGCCCACGCTTCGGAGGTGCTGAAAGGAGAAACCCACCCCCAAAGCTGAGGAGTATCTTCATCAGATTAAAACACATAAAGCATTAAACTACTTTTTTAAGTTCTTTCGTTTTTTTCATCCTCTACTCCCACTTCAAAGGCAGTGGAATATTTTAACACTTCCTGTGAATATTTAAGTTAGATTACGAGTGTGTTAAGTTAGTATACACTTATGTTAAAGGAATGGATGTTCTCGTTAAAATAAAATTAGCCTCTAAAAAGACTGAGAAGTTAGATCTGGTGGTGCATGCCTTTAATCCCAGCACTGGGAAGGCAGAGGCAGGTGGGTTTCTCTATAAGTTTAAGGCCAGCCTGGTCTACAAATTAAATTCCAGGCCGGCAGCACTATACCGTTAAATCATGCTTCGTGAAATAAAAATGAAATTAGGTTGAAAATTTTAAATCTTCATAAGAAACAAGGATTTAACTGTTAGCTAGGGGATGAAAGAAAGAAGGAAGAAAGAAAGGAAGAAAGAAGGAAAGAAAGGAAGAAAGAAAGAAAGAAAGGAAGGAAGGAAGAAAGAACCCAACATTTCTTTCTGATCTGAACCTGTAGTTCTGTCTTTCTGTTCTAAAATAAGCCAACAGCAGGCTTTGTGAGCAGCCTCCGGGTTCCTGGGTTGAAGCCGAAGAAACCACAAGTGCTGGTTCTGAGACCCACAATTCACTCAGAGCTTTGCAACCTGCCTGGAAGAAGGGAACACTGACAAAGACTAACTAGGCCAGCAGCACTGGGGTGAGCCACACTGGGAGGGATAAAAACCAGTCCCCCAAATACAAAGGCTGACCTAATTCCAAAGCAGGTCGATAATGAAACATTGTCTCATACCCAGAGAAAACAACATCTGTATTCAGATGAGTGGCATGGAAACAGTGAATATTTTTAAGACCTCAGGAGAAGACTATTAAATATTTAAGAACGGCCTGCTATTTGGGAATGGAGTGATTCTGCTTGGTGAAATGCATGCTTAATTGTTCTCAAAGGTTAGTGGGTTTTTTTTGTTTGTTTTGTTTGTTTTTGTTTTAATCTATCAATCTAGACTTCTGCTTTAATACTGATTTAGGAGACTGCCTCCAGCCTATTCTAAGACAGGTTCCCCTAGAAAGCCGAAAAGGGAGTCAGGACTGCATGATTCAGAACAAGGAAGTGATGGGGCCTGTCCTTCGATGAGGGCAGGGTGTAAGTCCATTCCAACCTTGCTCCACAACCTCCAGCACAGTTACCTGCACACCACCAAGGGCTTCTCTTTGGTGATGCTGTTCTGTTAAAGGAGCCACCCTGGGTTATGCTGCACTATCTTAGGGAATGTGTTACTGCTATCGGCTGGCATGGGCCCTGTGGGCCCTAATGCAAGATGATGAGCACATGTGTCTGAGACCTGACTTTTAAGTCTACTATAGAATTGTACAGCACCTTCGCCTGCTCAGCCACTGCAGAGAATGCTTAGGAAGCATGGGGTCCTAAGACTGACAGAAAACACAGATATTACATGTGATTCACAACGATTCATGTTGGGGTCACTAAAACAGGAGGAGCCGGGTTGAAGGGTCCCAGCATTAGGAGCAGTGAGAGCCACTGGGAGAGAGGGCTTGTTGGCTCATTCGTTCATTCTACTTTCATTATGGAAATTTTCAGACATACATGACATCGGAGAGAATCATATCATGAACCTCCCCTCCATCAATCATCCCAGTTATACCCCGTTCAGCACCCCCACCCCCAAAATAACACACAATTATTTTGAAGAAAACTCTAGATAGCACCTATTTGCATCTATAAATACTTTAGTCTATTTTATATGTATGTATGTACGTACATACATGTATGTGTGTATATACACGTATGTTACATGTGTGTACATACATGGCAATTTTGATATGTGATCATAGTATCATTATTTTAACCAAAAATATTTACACTGAGCCTTTGTTTGGTGTTTGTTTGATAAATGTTTTAGGTAGTTGGTTTGAGGCAGGATCCAAACAAGGTCTGAGTGTTGTGATTTATTTATTTATTTATTTATTTATTTATTTATTTATTTATTTATTTATTTGGCAGGGTCTCATGTAGCCTAGACTGGCTTCAAACTTACAATGTAGTTGAAATGACCTTGGATTTCTGACCTCTAGTCTCCACCTCCTTAGTGCTGGGATTCAGAACCTGAGCCCCATGCCCAGGCAGTTTATCTGGTGCTGAGGACTGAACCCAGGATGCTGCATCCTAGGTAAGGACCAGCTGATCCACGTCCCCAGCCCTGAACATAGCGTTGTATTGCTGGGTCTTTTCTTTTTCTTTTCTGGTGCCCTGGGGCTGACTTAGGCTACCCTGGGTCTGCACCCACCAGGCAAGGACTGTGTCTAAGCCACATCCGTAGCTCACATAGATCTCTTAAGGATTTTTTAAGCCTTTAAAAAGGAAAAAAAAACCAACTATATGTTCTTTCTTATTTTTTTTCTTACCGATTTTTTTTCCACTGTGAAGAAACCAGGCCATTTGCCTTGGATAGCTTCCCACATTTTTCTTTTGCTGGCTACGTCTTCATGGTATTAGCGAGCTGTTCTGACTCCAGGATTTCCGGTAACCAGCAATTAGATTTAAAGACTAGATTTAATTCAGGTCAGTATTGGAGGCAGGAAGAGGATATTGTGATGTCTGGCAGGACCTAGATCATCTCTGGTTTCTGCATTCTGTGCCCATAAGAAACTTTTTATTTACAAACATATGAATTTAACTGTATATTTCTTTAGATTTGGTAATTTAATTTCGTGTATTTAGAAATCTTATTTATTGATAAACTCATGTTGTTTTTATTTTTAATTGTTTTGAAAAGATTCATTTTTTATGTGTGTGTATGAGTGCTTTGCCTTGCGGATGGCTTGCAAATGCCTGGCATTGGCAGAGGCCAGAAGAAGGGGTCAGATTCCCTGGAGATGGACTTACAGACAGATGCATGCCACCATATAGGTTTAGGAACCAAACCAGGCTGTCTGCAAGAGAAGCAGAGAGCCAGAGCCATCTCTCCAGCCTGCTTCTATTGGCTTGTTTGTTCATTACAGGGTTTCTTGTTGCTGGTGTTGACCTCGAGTTTTCTATGTAGCTGAGGATGACCTTGAACCCCTGATCCTCTTGACTTTATTTTCTAAGTGCTGGGGTTACAGTCGTGAGCCACCAGAGCCCTGGCTCTCGCTGTGCATCTCATATGAGAGCCTTCATCCTGTCCAGATGCAGCTGAACTATTTATACACACTCCAGTTCTACCATTCCTTCATTTCTGGAAGCTGAAGCTGAAAGGGATGGACCTAGAGGAACACAGCTCACGGTAGGAAGGTGGGCCATCCTGATGAGCTGCCTCATACTTGAAATCCCAAAGCTTGTGAGGTAGAAGGCCGAAGGATGGACAAAAGCCGGGTGAACGTTTGATCTTCAGCACAGAGTTCCAGGGCAGCCAGGGCCATGTAGAAAGACTGTCACGGCGAGAGGGGTGGGCAGGCTGCAGCCAGCTATTGAGTATAGGATTCTCAAAGACCTGGACGTAAATCTCACAAGGCCACTGTAGGAGGATAAACAGGCCTTTATTAAAGGGATAATAAACAAATCCTGAGACCCATGGCAAATGCAACGTGTTAATAATTTATAAGCAGTGATTCTCCCAATTCCTAGTAGATAGCTTAGTGTGTCCTTAATGAAACTCACTAGGTAAGGTCACAGTCACACAGCTCTCTAGGGAAAGCCAGGCAGTGGTCCTGAGCCTGGCCATGGGAACTCATGGCTGGTTTGACCCCTGGGTGGATTGTGGTTCTGTTTTGTGTCTTAGGATGCTTTGACCTCCCTGGGAGCCTCAGAGATCTGGAGTCAGCTGCCCCTCCCTCAGATGACTCACTCCTGGTGGAAGCAGCTTGTCTGAGGTAGGAGGAGAAACTCCTTAGGTTTTGCAACTGTACCTAAGGCTCAGTATAACATCAAACAGCTGAGTGAGAAACAGCTTGCACATCTATTTAATATTTTCATGCAGACATGGGGCTTTTGGAATAAATGTGAAGATAAAAATAAGACACGAGGCTCGAGAGAGTTTCTGTGGTTCTTTGCATGGCGAGTGATAAACTGTGGGGCTGTGACAAGATAAACTGTGGGTTTTAAGGAGCATAGTCGTGGAAGGAGTCAGTGGGAAACATGGGTGATTTTTAGTAAACTTGTATAGGTCCGTGTATCAGTTGTCTTTCCATTGCTGTACAAAACACAATGACCAAGGCAACTTACAAAGGAAAGTATTTAATTGGACTTATGGATCCAGAAGGTTAGAATCCATGATGGCCAAGCAAAGGCCCGGGAGACTGTGTAAGGCTTTTTGAGACTTCAAAGCCACCCCCTCCCCATGATACACCTCCTAATCTTTTCCAAAGTTTCACCAACTGGGGACCAAGTATGAGCCTGTGGGAGCCATTCCCATTCCAACCATCATGCTCCACTCCCTGTTCTCCAAAGGCTTCCGATCATATCATAACATAAAATGCATTTAATCCAACTGTAAATGTCTAAAAGTCCAAAGGCCAAGGTCTCTTCTGAGACTAAAGGAAATCTCTTAGCCCCTTTGTAAAATCAAAATGCAAATTTCATGCTTCCAACACACAGCAAGACTGGTACTCAGCAAGACAAACCAATCCCATGGTTCTGTGTCCTATGTCAAGGGCCTGGATGGCTCTGTCCTTCCAGCTTTGCTGACTGCAACACACTTCTCTCTCGGGCTGGTGACACTCTCTGTCTGCAGCTGTGCTTAGCATACATCACATGGCTCTAACGTCCCCAACATCTCAGCGTCTTCAACACAATCCACTCCTCACCTTCATAGCTGTGCCCAATGGTCTCTCAGGATCTTGTGCTAAGAGGCCAAGTCTTTTAAGTTCAGACTCCATTTTAGAGAACCTGACCTAAGTTTGCACTCAGGTAAACTAACAGGCTGGTACCTAACATTTGTTTCCAAGTTGTCCCCCAACAAAACCCTAGCCTAGCTCCAGTCTCTAGGATAATACCCAACAAGACCAGCGTCTCCAGGTTACACCCTCAACAAGACCAGCATCTCCAGGTTATTCCCCCAACAATCCTGCACCCCCAGGTTACAAGCCCACCTCCTGCCTAATGATCACTAATGCAGAGGGAAGCAGAAATTAAGTTTATGATATGACTCCCAGCACCAGACAATTAATTATGTTAAAGTCCACAGTAGCTTTCCGATTAAATGCTTGCACACTTACTCCTTAGTTGCTGCTTACTATAAAGCCTTGTACCATAGACATTCAAGGCTCCTCCACCACCAAAACCATCCTGCATGATGGCAGTGCATTAGAAGGGCTGAGTTAGCTCCAATAGAATAAAGACCCTGCTGTGAGTTGCATCAGATCAGCTCCTGTCTGGTTTTGGGGGAATCACTAACACTTCCGTGACACAACAGTGCCCCCCCCCCCCAGGACCTTCAATCAGGGACTACCCTGCCATAAATTTCTTGGTATTAATGGCTCTCTTTAACCATGGAGGAAAAGCCCACAACCCCTTTACTCAAGAATCACTCATGACTCTAAAGCCAGAACCACATGAACAACATTCCCGAGGTCTGCTGCCCTTCCACACAGAGACAGAGTCTCGTCTCCAGCTGCCATCCTTCATTGTTGCCTTCTAGGAGCAGAGAATTCCTTCTACATTTTCCTTCTTCAGGTTGGAAGCTCAGGCTAGTGGAGTTCTGCCTTGAGGTCACCCCTCCCTTTATCCAAGTGCGGATGTCTCCCCATACCCTGATCTCCATAGCTCTCTCAGCACAAGCCTTGGCCCCAACATTAAATTTCCTACAGTCACTCATTCTTCAAGCTGTACATTTTATATTTCTTCTTGACCTGCTTGCTCTTTCTTTGTTGTAGACCCGCTTAAGAATGGTTACTAATAACCATCTAAGAGTCAATGTTAGGCTGTCTTGAAATCTCTTCCACCAAAGAAATTAACCCATTACTTTCTAATTTTAGTCACAGGCAAGTGCTTAGGGAGAGGGAAGAATGCAGCCACATTCGTTGCCAAAATATTACAAGGATACTCTCCAGCCTCGTTGCTTATTGTTCCCCCTTTGAAATCACTTGAGCTGGGCCTCACAGTCTGGAAAGATCTCAACACTAATGTCTTCCGAGCTCCTACCAGGATGACCCATTAAACTCTCAACATTCAATAACTCTCTAGTCCAAAGTCCCAAAGTCTTCCACACTTTTCCAAAAAACCAGCATGCTCAGGCCTGTAGAGCAATCGCCCACTCCTGTTGAGATGAACTGTGGGTGATGATAAGGGGACCCATGGAGGAGTTAGGAGGAAATAAAGATTATTTTAGAATATAAATTCATACAGGCCTTTTAAGTGTCCAGTCCCAGTCCCAGTAGTGAGACTGTCCTTTTAAAATTTGTCTTATCTTAAAATGATATGTGTGTACCTATGAGTGGTGGTGGCGTGTGAGAGTAAGTAGCCTTACACCCAGCAGGGTGTCTGTGAAAAGACACCATGACTGTGGCAACTCCGGTGAAGGAAAACATTTCATTGGGGCTTATTTACAGTTTCTGAGGCTTAGTCCATTATCATCATGGCAGGAAGCATGGTGGTGGACAGGCAGACATGGTGCCAGAGAAGGAAGCTGAAAGTTTTACATCTAGATCCACAGGCAGCAGGAAGAGAGAGCCTCTGAAATTGAAATGGGTTTTTGAAGGCTCAAAGCCCAACCCCCAGTGACATGTTCCCTCCAACAAGGCCACACCCACTCCAACAAGGCCACACCTACTCCAACAAGGCCACACCTACTCCAATAAGGCCACACCTACTCCAAGAAGGCCACCCCTACTCCAACAAGGCCACATCTCCTAATCCCTCTCAAATAATACCACTGCCTGATGACTAAGCATTCAAATATATGAGCCTATGGGAGCCATACCTATTTTCACCATCCCCTAAAGCAAAAGTTACGGGCAGTTATGAGTCTCCCATCCTTTGTGCTGGGACTGAAGGTGGGTGCTCTTCAAAAGCAGTGTGTGCTCTCAGCTACTGAGACTTCTCTCTGAGACCCATTTCTTTCCTCCTGGCACAAAGTGGGCACCTTCTTCATGGCCTTTCAGTTCTGTTCTTTCTCAAGTACCTTCTGCTCACTGGACTCAGGGGCCAAGATGGCATGCCATGGGGTGGCATATGGACAGAACAAAGGATCTCCTCCCTGCTGTTAGCTTATCAACAAAGCAGAAGACTCCTTTCTGTGTCTCTAAAAGGTATGGGATGGTTGGGCCTGGTAGCAGGAGCCTGAGATCCCAGTTTCTCGAAGGCTGAGCTAGAAGGATGTCAAGTTTGTGTCCTACGTGGTGAGTTCAAGGCCAGCTTGTGCAACTTTAAGCTTTATCTCAAGTAAAGAAAAGGTAGGTGCACTTGGGCAGTATGCACAGGCATGGGTTCAAACCCAAGCACCGCCAATGAAACAAAACAATAATAGCCCCAAAGTTTTGAGATTTCCTGCTACATTCCACAAAAGCCAGAACTCAATAAATTTCACTCTAACTCTCAACCTAGAGAGAAGCCCACGTTCCTTAAGCTGTGGGCTCAGTCCTAAGGTCACCTGCACTTCAAAAGGCACTTACAAGTCCCCAAGCTGTTTAACTGTGCTTTTGGATACAGAAACCCCCTGCAAATGGAGGATCCCACAGCCCTCTCCTCAAGTTCTAATAATTTGCCCAACTGGCTCACAGAATTCAGGAAGACATTTGTGTTTCTGATTCATTATAAAGTGTATCACAAAGGATTCAGAGGCCAGAACTGGAGAAGGAGGTATGCAGAAAGGGACAGAGCTGTCCTGTCTCCAGGTCCTTGGCCCTAGTCAGAAAGAACTCTCTCCTCCTATAGAGATATTGTGGACATGGTTTCTGAGTTACAGAATGAGAAGACCCAGCAAGGCCTATTTGGATTCTTCTTATGCTAGAATCTTTCCCTTAGGTCACTGGGAAAATCCCCTGTGGGATAAGGAGAGCCTGATGACCTGCTGTCAGACAAGGACAGCAGAACATTTCTTTAAGGCCTTCTGAAGTGGGAAGGAAGCAGAGGAAACTGTCTTTTTTTTTTTTTTAAGTATGGAATAGAGTTTATTTAGGGCATGGGGAGGGGAGTTGAGGAGGGAATAGAGACAGAAAGGCAGAGAGAGAAAAAGACAGAGAGAGGAGAGAAAGAGAGAGAGAGAAAGAGAGAGAGAGAGAGAGAGAGAGAGAGAGAGAGAGAGAGAAGAGGCCGCAAGGAACATGTGGAGAGAGAGGGGGAAGGGAATGGGGAGAGGAGGGACAGAGAAGGTACGAGAGTAAGAGGGTAAGAGCGAGCGAGGAGATTGTCTTAAAGAGGAGGTTGTATGCTAAGAACCATGGACAAAGCCAGAGCAAACACACTGTCATGACAGGAGACATGTTCTGAGTCCCTTCACCCAGAACTTGCCTTTTCATAGGCAAAAGCTGTTTCTCCTCTGCCTCTGTGATCCTCCTCCACCTTCCTAACTTTCACAGGCCAACCCAGAATTTCTCCCACCCACCTTAAGCGCCCCCAAGGATCTAGTGCCATGTAGCTCAGGACTACATCCCACCTTTCTCAGAGGAGCCAATCCTAAGCCCTTCCTACTTCTCCATAGAGACCCAATGAAGACGGCAGGAGCTCTCTCCTGTTGCTGCCTCCTACTTGCTGTGAGTCACTAGCTCAACAATGGCCCCTTTATGTTCTCCTCTCAGGCATTTAAACCAAATAGCTAAGTTGGGGCTGGAGAGGTGGCTCAGTAGTTAAGGGTACTTCCTGCTCTTTCAGAGGACCTGAGTTTCATTCCCAGCATCTACATCAGCTCACAACAACCTGTAACTCCAGATCCAGAAGATGCAATGCCTCTCTGGCTGCCACGGGAACCTGTACTCACATGCACACACACACACACACACACACACACACACACACACACACACACAC